>CM034542.1:53336357-53593857 GCA_020002185.1 Paraescarpia echinospica
GTTGACATCCTACAGAGAGCAAGCAGACACGTCGGTTGACATCCTACAGAGAGCAAGCACACACGTCGGTTGACATCCTACAGAGAGCAGCCACACACATCACAGAACACCCAAGAAACGTCAGTTAACATCCTACAGAGAGCAAGCACACACGTCAGTTGACATCCTACAGATAGCAAGCACACACGTCGGTTGACATCCTACAGAGAGCAAGCACACACGTCAGTTGACATCATACAGAGAGCAAGCACACACGTCGGTTGACATCCTACAGAGAGCAAGCACACACGTCGGTTGACATCCTACAGAGAGCAAGCACACACGTCGGTTGACATCCTACAGAGAGCAAGCACACACGTCGGTTGACATCCTACAGAGAGCAAGCACACACGTCAGTTGACATCCTACAGAGAGCAAGCACACACGTCAGTTGACATCCTACAGAGAGCAAGCACACACGTCGGTTGACATCCTACAGAGAGCAAGCACACACGTCGGTTGACATCCTACAGAGAGCAAGCACACACGTCAGTTGACATCCTACAGAGAGCAAGCACACACGTCAGTTGACATCCTACAGATAGCAAGCACACAGGTCGGTTGACATCCTACAGAGAGCAAGCACACACGTCAGTTGACATCCTACAGAGAGCAAGCACACACGTCGGTTGACATCCTACAGAGAGCAAGCACACACGTCGGTTGACATCCTACAGAGAGCAAGCACACACGTCAGTTGACATCCTACAGAGAGCAAGCACACACGTCGGTTGACATCCTACAGAGAGCAAGCACACACGTCGGTTGACATCCTACAGAGAGCAAGCACACACGTCGGTTGACATCCTACAGAGAGCAAGCACACACGTCGGTTGACATCCTACAGAGAGCAAGCACACACGTCGGTTGACATCCTACAGAGAGCAAGCACACACGTCGGTTGACATCCTACAGAGAGCAAGCACACACGTCAGTTGACATCCTACAGAGAGCAAGCACACACGTCGGTTGACATCCTACAGAGAGCAAGCACACACGTCGGTTGACATCCTACAGAGAGCAAGCACACACGTCGGTTGACATCCTACAGAGAACAAGCACACACGTCAGTTGACATCCTACAGAGAGCAAGCACACACGTCAGTTGACATCCTACAGATAGCAAGCACACACGTCGGTTGACATCCTACAGAGAGCAAGCACACACGTCGGTTGACATCCTACAGAGAGCAAGCACACACGTCAGTTGACATCCTACAGAGAGCAAGCACACACGTCAGTTGACATCCTACAGATAGCAAGCACACACGTCAGTTGACATCCTACAGTGAACAGACACACACATCAGAGAAGAGCCAACACACGTCAGTTGACAAATCTCACCAGTAACATCACCAAGATCCTCATCATTCCCGCTTTATATTAGTTATAACTACATTACTGCTACGTTAAGCTGAACTTTCATGTTAAGTTTTGTAGAAATACTGAGTATTATCAGACAATAACACATACCAAATGCAAGACAACACTGCCGTGTTTAAGTGTAATTTTATATACTAACTTTTACAAACAATTATAAACAAACATATAATACAATAGCTTGCAAGTAAAGGTATTCATCTCATTTCAATCCTACATTGCTAAAATTGTCATCATTTAATAGTTAATGCCTTTTACAGATTCTATTACTAGTATCCATAGAGCACTTTTCAAGTAGACAATTTGACACAGTATCCCTGTGATCCCTAGAATATACAATCCATTGTCTGACTTCAACACTGACAGTTTCCTACTGTAGGATGGCTGCCACATGTCCACGTATAGCATTTCACTGCGAGAGTAATGTATAACAACAGGCATGGGCTAACCCCAGCAAAAACAACACACATTTGCTATGGGGGCGAAAGTGCGGGACTGTATCCTAGAACATATTAAAAATTTTAAATTTACTTCAATTAATTTTTTTTCTCGGACCTGAGGTTTTTATAATTTTTTAAGAATTGTAATGACATTTCTATATCTTGTTTATGTAATATATATTTGTATATATTATGTTTTATTGAGAGCAATGTAATATATATGGCTAAGATGGCCCTTTGTGAATAGTGCTATAAGTGTAACTGTGGTTGTTGGAGTGTATATATGGCTAAGATGGCCCTTTGTGAATAGTGCTATAAGTGTAACTGTGGTTGTTGGAGTGTATATATGGCTAAGATGGCCCTTTGTGAATAGTGCTATAAGTGTAACTGTGGTTGTTGGAGTGTATATATGGCTAAGATGGCCCTTTGTGAATGGTGCTATAAATGTAACTGTGGTTGTTGGAGTGTATATATGGTTAAGATGGCCCTTTGTGAATGGTGCTATAAATGTAACTGTGGTTTGTTGGAGTGTATATATGGCTAAGATGGCCCTTTGTGAATAGTGCTATAAATGTAACTGTGGTTGTTGGAGTGTATATATTGCTAAGATGGCCCTTTGTGAATGCTGCTATAAATGTAACTGTGGTTGTTGGAGTGTATATATGGCTAAGATGGCCCTTTGTGAATAGTGCTATAAGTGTAACTGTGGTTGTTGGTGTGTATATATGGCTAAGATGGCCCTTTGTGAATAATGCTATAGGTGTAACTGTGGTTGTTGGAGTGTATATATGGCTAAGATGGCCCTTTGTGAATGGTGCTATAAATGTAACTGTGGTTGTTGGAGTGTATATATGGCTAAGATGGCCCTTTGTGAATGGTGCTATAAATGTAACTGTGGTTTGTTGGAGTGTATATATGGCTAAGATGGCCCTTTGTGAATGCTGCTATAAATGTAACTGTGGTTGTTGGAGTGTATATATGGCTAAGATGGCCCTTTGTGAATAGTGCTATAAGTGTAACTGTGGTTGTTGGTGTGTATATATGGCTAAGATGGCCCTTTGTGAATGGTGCTATAAATGTAACTGTGGTTGTTGGAGTGTATATATGGCTAAGATGGCCCTTTGTGAATAATGCTATAAATGTAACTGTGGTTGTTGGAGTGTATATATGGCTAAGATGGCCCTTTGTGAATAATGCTATAAGTGTAACTGTGGTTGTTGGAGTGTATATATGGCTAAGATGGCCCTTTGTGAATGGTGCTATAAATGTAACTGTGGTTGTTGGAGTGTATATATGGCTAAGATGGCCCTTTGTGAATGGTGCTATAAATGTAACTGTGGTTGTTGGAGTGTATATATGGCTAAGATGGCCCTTTGTGGATAATGCTATAAATGTAACTGTGGTTTGTTGGAGTGTATATATGGCTAAGATGGCCCTTTGTGAATAGTGCTATAAGTGTAACTGTGGTTGTTGGAGTGTATATATGGCTAAGATGGCCCTTTGTGAATGGTGCTATAAATGTAACTGTGGTTGTTGGAGTGTATATATGGCTAAGATGGCCCTTTGTGAATGGTGCTATAAATGTAACTGTGGTTGTTGGAGTGTATATATGGCTAAGATGGCCCTTTGTGAATAGTGCTATAAATGTAACTGTGGTTGTTGGAGTGTATATATGGCTAAGATGGCCCTTTGTGAATGCTGCTATAAATGTAACTGTGGTTGTTGGAGTGTATATATGGCTAAGATGGCCCTTTGTGAATAGTGCTATAAGTGTAACTGTGGTTGTTGGTGTGTATATATGGCTAAGATGGCCCTTTGTGAATAATGCTATAAATGTAACTGTGGTTGTTGGAGTGTATATATGGCTAAGATGGCCCTTTGTGAATGGTGCTATAAATGTAACTGTGGTTGTTGGAGTGTATATATGGCTAAGATGGCCCTTTGTGAATGGTGCTATAAATGTAACTGTGGTTGTTGGAGTGTATATATGGCTAAGATGGCCCTTTGTGAATAATGCTATAAATGTAACTGTGGTTGTTGGAGTGTATATATGGCTAAGATGGCCCTTTGTGAATAGTGCTATAAATGTAACTGTGGTTGTTGGAGTGTATATATGGCTAAGATGGCCCTTTGTGAATGGTGCTATAAATGTAACTGTGGTTGTTGGAGTGTATATATGGCTAAGATGGCCCTTTGTGAATAATGCTATAAATGTAACTGTGGTTGTTGGAGTGTATATATGGCTAAGATGGCCCTTTGTGAATAATGCTATAAATGTAACTGTGGTTGTTGGAGTGTATATATGGCTAAGATGGCCCTTTGTGAATGGTGCTATAAATGTAACTGTGGTTGTTGGAGTGTATATATGGCTAAGATGGCCCTTTGTGAATGGTGCTATAAATGTGACATGGTGACCAGCATGAACAAAGTTGATACTACTTGCTACAACTTGAGCCTGCTGGCTGCCACTGCTACCAACCTACTACAACTTGAGCCTGCTGGCTGCCACTGCTACCAACCTACTACAACTTGAGCCTGCTGGCTGCCACTGCTACCAACCTACTACAACTTGAGCCTGCTGGCTGCCACTGCTACCAACCTACTACAACTTGAGCCTGCTGGCTGCCACTGGTACCAACCTACTACAACTTGAGCCTGCTGGCTGCCACTGCTACCAACCTACTACAACTTGAGCCAACAACAGCAGGATCAACAATCACATTCTGACTCACGTCGCTGCCATTCTGACACAGTATCATGTCCTCCCGCATACCTCATGGATCTGATCAACCCTGCAGATCTATCTCACAACAGACAAACCGGATCTGGACAAGATCCACACACACAACTTCCACCTGAATATGAATCCACAACATCATGCTATGACAGTGCAACAATGGTGGTGCAGCTAATGCACTGGTGCTCAACAGTAGTATGGCTAATACTCTGGTGCTCAACGACTACTACTGGGATACACAGTGCACCGGTGCCCCTAAGGCTTACTCAGCTATTCCTTTTAGCTGTGTTCACACATATGTCACAACTAACATCAACACCCCCAGTTTATCCACATGCATGCATGTGTACGTGCAAGCGTGCATTCATTATCGTTACACAAGTCCATGCACAATACTTCATCATCAGCATGCCAGCGGACATATCGATGCACAACAACCATAGAATCCTGCAACGAGCTTTGTACTACAAACAACGTCCATCTAAAACATCTACACTTGAAGGTTGGTGACGGGAATTGTGTGACAGGCAACTAAGTGTACATAACTACTACTGCAGTGACACTGGTCTACGTGTGTTCTCCTGTCTACCTGTTTGTCCTGGTTGCAGTGCCATGCCACGACCGATAGCACCTTGAGAACACAATCATCCAGGTTAGTCTCACTACATGTAATGTACCTCACGTCCACTTAGGATCCATGCTGGGCACTCTTTCAGTCAACTCAAACTATACATAACAATCAGGATCTCCTTTTCTTGGCAGTGACTTGAAAGTACTGGTGAATCGTATACAACGGAATAGCAACAAGTTTAGTTTAATAAAAGGGTGCATGCTTTTGCTAAAATCATAGAAAGAATTGACTTTGATAAATAAATCGGGAAACTTGTGAAAGTATAAAAAGCTTTATGGTATAAGGTAGTACACATGCACTTTGACATTTCTCCGTGACTTTCAACTGGATCCAGTAGAAAAATTAGTTATTAATTCACCCAAGATTTTATCACAACTAAATAACATATTTGCACGAGTAAACTAGCATGTGACAGTCAACAGACAGGTTCAACTTTTGTGAAATTAATATGAAATGCGACATGCGGAAAAGATCTAGTTTTACGGGCACCTACAGCTTGTCATGATGATAACATTTGGGATGCAAGAACTTCAAGAAACGTTGACTGTAAGGAGAATAAATGAGAAGAAAACCTCGATAAGAAAGTAAATGGTAAACAATGACTAAAGGAAGTAAGAAATCTAACAGGACAGAGGATCTACTAATAGTTCAAGAAAATAAGTATTCACAGAGACTATTCCCACCAACAGATAGTGACAACCCAAATGAAAATTTGTTCACTAGAGAGAGAAGGGCGACTTGTAAAGACAGACATTAGAACCAAACCAGTTCCAATATGTGAAAAACAAAACTGATTTTAAAATAAAATAGATAAAATGTGTCAAGTGCATTATGGGAGACTAAACAATAGGTTGGGTTGGGGAGAAACACAGAGGACTGTATTGGGAACTAGAAAATGTAGACGGCAGACATTGGGGAGGATGAGAAGGAACAAGTAGAGGATGAGGAAGAGAAGATTGAACAGAAAGAGGGAAAGGACAAGGAAGAGGGGGTAGAAAGATGACCACACCTGGACTGGTGGACATGTTCGTTGGGGGTGACGCTGAAATGCCCATGTCCATGGCAGCTGGCGAAACAGAAAATGCACATGGTCATGTGACTATCATGTGGCAACCCCTACACAGGCTCGTGCCTCCATGGTTTGATCTTACTGCACTGTACAGAATCACGGACAACAGAACCAGCCTTTAATAGAATCAAATATATTGGCTGGGATGGAATCACTCCATATTTCTGCTCTATTAAAATGCATTCATTAAGTGAATCAACCATTTTAATCAAATCAAAATACTCTGGCCCAAGTGATCAACCACTTTCCAGTGGGTAATATTAAGTGATCAGTAACATGATAAGTTTCACTCCATGTACATTAAAATACAAAGTATTGTACGACTAATAAAAAAACATGAGATGGTACGTTTTATGTAAACTTCTACGGGCAAAGCACATGATATGAAAAAATACTGTAATTCATCCTAATTGATGTAACTAAATGAATGAAATCAACTACAATTATGCATAATTTAAAAGCAGAATCAATTACCATTATTTTTACAGCAATTGCCTGTAATTGCATTTAAATAACTGCACCAAGCCCTGCACACATTCACACTTCCAGAATATCTCAGATTTAGAAAGCAAATTGGTTATTTAAATGTAGAGCTTTATCACTAGAGATACACGCATATTTTCCACCCTGATTAAGTTTGGCGGAAATAGAATGAATGAGAACGATATAGAGAGAATGAAAGCTACTACGTTCCTGACCCTGCCATTAACTGAAGTATATTAGTACGAGATGATATTAAACATAATATTTTATGTTTACTTTTGTATGCTGAGTAACAATTGCATTATACATCAGTAAGCAATGAAACCTGCAAACCATCTGTGAAAATGAAACATACGTAGGCCAAAAGACGGACTAGTAGCGCGTTGCACAGGTGGAGTTGAGGTCAAGGTCATGTCCAGGCCGACTGACAAAAGAAAAACCACAGACGCTCAATAACAACTGGCGTGCATTTTTGCAATGTTTAGCAACCATTGCTATGACAACATGTATTAGTCGGTGTCATGGCAACATATCAAAGCAGCTGCATACACCATGTGTAGTACAGTCAGCATTTGTAGTACACACAATGGTGTCATGAAGACTTGGCACAAACCAACAGCATATTTACAAGAGCCCAAGTAAGACAATAACAAAGCATCATGTATTACACATGTATACAAATATACGACATCACATCAGTCTCGGCAGATTCACACACATAAACCATAAAACGTTCACCGACTGCACAGCTGTCTTTGTAGATTGCCTGCTGTGCAAGTCACATGAACACTACTGCATCTGAAGTCTTTGTCATGTATCAACCAGGCTGCCGACCGCTGGTCAACACCCACGTTGAATAGAGAAGCCGATACAGAGCTGATACGAGGCCAAAGTACAGCAGAACCTGTCTTGAGAGACTGTCCCTTCCACCCAGCAAGGTGTCCCAAAACAAGTACCAGGTCAATTAAGATGAGCGCCAACGGGAACTGAGAGAATGGTCTCCCAACTCCGGTTTTCTCCCAATGGAGAAAGGTCTCCCAAGACTGGTCCTACTGTAACGCTAGGACTGAATTGAGGCCAGAGTACGGGCAAGAAGGCCATGAGTGCACCTACTTGGTCCTCCTGCGCCAAACGCCGGGCTGGGGGAACGGAAAGAAGGACTCGCTGGGCACGGTGCAGATGTCTTGGACATGTCTAGTCCAGCTACGACGCAATGTACATGTGACTGTGTACATCATCACATAGGGCTGACAAACAACAACTACAAGTCTCGCATAGGTTTACTCATACACTCACTACTAATGCTATGCTTTGCCATTCATAATAATCGGTATCAGTCATCGATGTAGAATGTGCCTATTTATCATTGCAAAGTAACATTCCAACAAGCAACTTATTGCAATACTAATGATGGTATTTGCATCCTAAGGCACATAAATCGCTGTTGCCATGGCAATAATTACGCAAATTAGCTAATTTTACACATGTTTAACAACTTTCACACAACTAATACAAACCTCAAATTGTATTAAGATATGATGAGTTTTCAACAAGATATGGCCCGTAGTTACTACATGACCAGCGGCTATCCTTAATAAAACTTAATATAATCACTTTTATTTTTGGATATGATTGGTTATGATGGATTTCAATGTCTACAATTAGAATATAGAACTGAAGGACTGTCTCTCAAACTATTACCTTGGTTAATCATTTATTACTAAATTTGACATACTACTATTATTAATATTCTATCTTCCAAACAAATATATCACAGATAGGTATATTATATAAATATTACATAAGTAGAACTACACCAACAAGAAAAAGATAATACTGAAGACTATATAAATATTACTACATGCAACATTGAAATTCCTTAATGGTCATTCAAAAATAAGTACATAATTCCAACCACAATGCATGTATCTTAAGTGCAAAAATAAAAACCGAACTTTTGAAGGGTGAAAACACAGCATGAACCAAGTTCAAAACAAGTCAACGTTAGCATAACAAGACTCAAGACTGACTATGAAACAAGATCACTTTATCAAACTACCAACTAGCTGAAACTTGATAAGATATAAACCAATGGAACTTTGTCTTCGATAACAAAAATGCTACCGACTATGCAGAGTATCAACACGACAGCAGATGCAAAAAAATAAAAATAATAAATCTGCAGTGGATTGAAGCCAACTAAACAGAAGATCTGGTGTGAATTGATTTGAAATAGTTGCAATACAATACTATGACACTAAACAGCTTGCTGCTACAACTACTGCTGTGCTGAACTATAATTTCAAATATTAACATTGTGATATTTTTCAAGATAAAAATATAAACTAAACTGACATATGTCAGCAATTGCAGATTTAAATTTTAACCGACATTCACAAGATGCAACATTACCATAAACTAACTTATCCATCAGAAAGGTTTGTCAAAATGTAACTTGTCCATGGACATGCCTTATCAATAATTGAAAGTCAACATCAGTCTCAAAGAATAACTTTGCTAAAATGGTTTCTGGTTGGTGTGGCCAACTATTGATTAATTCTAAATCACGTGGATCATGGTCTAACCAATGCCAATAGAAATACCATTGGGTAATCCAATCGAGAGGGCAAAATTATCAATATTTATGACTGACCTTTGGCTTCTGTGCAAAACACTACCATGCGAAACACTGGTGGAATGTGACATGCCGTTTACTAAACCAACTACGGTGTAAGGACTGCCCATCAAGGACCTGGTTGATGTCTTTCACAAGCTGGTGAATCCACTAAGAACTACACTACAACAACAGCGACGTTAATAACATACGTATGCCCATAACCCCAGGCGGTGCTGACACCTGGGGAGAAGAGAGGGCAATGGGACCAGCGGCGATGTCCAGGCCAGCTTGTAGAAAGAAAACACCTTCGAGTCACATACCACCACAACATGACCGACACGTCACAACAGACGCATCACAATCAATGTGTCACAATCAACATGTCACGACCAAGATGTCACAACCGACATGTCATGATCAAGGTAGACTGCATGTCTCTAATACAAATCATCACCAGACTAATTGCAGCTGAAATCATCTACTTACGCCGTGTTATGAACATCTGTGGGCAGCCTTCTACATAAGCAAGGGTGTATTCAAGCCTTCTACATAAGCAAGGGTGTATTCAAGCCTTCTACATAAGCAAGGGTGTATTCAAGCCTTCTACATAAGCAAGGGTGTATTCAAGCCTTCTACATAAGCAAGGGTGTATTCAAGCCTTCTACATAAGCAAGGGTGTATTCAAGCCTTCTACATAAGCAAGGGTGTATTCAAGCCTTCTACATAAGCAAGGGTGTATTCAAGCCTTCTACATAAGCAAGGGTGTATTCAAGCCTTCTACATAAGCAAGGGTGTATTCAAGCCATCTTGAGCCAGCCATCTCTAGAATAGCTCAAACAGCATTACACTTGCCAAGTTTTGAACAATAAAATTCATAAAAATATGTGTCTTATTATCATCGTTTTTATCACGTATGTCAAACTGCAATTTTGTTATATGATAATAAGATTTTCCAAACCAGTCAGACGTTTAAAATTTGCCAGAATCCTTTTCTTTCAGGTGGTGCAAGGCAATGTGTTTGTATAATAATTTTAAGTGATCAACTCCACACAAGTTTAGTTTTGTTTATAAAATTATTTTGTGTGGCAACATTATATTGATTACTGTACTGTCTGTCTGTATGTGCATGGTTGAATATTTGGGTCAATAACTAACCATCCAAGTGATGTACCTGGTACTTACACAACTGATGGGGCAAAATATGAACACTACTCTGAAAATAACATCACTGCAATAAGTGATTATTTATATACAAGGTCATGAAATAAAGTGGCATCATATTGTATTAAAGCTCGACACTAAACAAGTTTTTATTTAAAGTTGCAAGAGTGAAATAAATTATTTGCACAGCTCAACTTAAAACGCACAAGAGAAGACTTTGTAGAAATGTGACAGGCGTCATTTGTACTTAAGCCTTCTGCAGCCTTCCACAGTAGAAGTTTGTGCAGCCACGTGCGTTCAGTGTACGTCACCAGCATTTGGTGGAAGCGAAAGAAACATCATAAGTTGCATACTTGCAGCAGCATCCAGGTCATGACAAGAATGAGTTTATTGTAACAGTTCAAACTGCACCAAGCCTTGCACAGCCATATGTCTTGCCAGCAAATTATAAAATAGTAATAGAAAAATATTAACATTTAATATTTTGGTTGAATATTTTAGGTTGAAAATGTTGATAAGATGACAACATAACTGACTTTAATATGCACTGTCTTCTTACATTCATGAGTTAATTAGGTGTGATCATGATGGCACAGCTTCCATGTAACTGTTAACTTACTTTAATATGCACTGTCTTCTTACATTCATGAGTTAATTAGAAGGCGTGATCATGATGGCACAGCTTCCATGTAACTGTTAACTTACTTTAATATGCACTGTCTTCTTACATTCATGAGTTAATTAGAAGGTGTGATCATGATGGCACAGCTTCCATGTAACTGTTAACTTACTTTAATATGCACTGTCTTCTTACATTCATGAGTTAATTAGGTGTGATCATGATGGCACAGCTTCCATGTAACTGTTAACTTACTTTAATATGCACTGTCTTCTTACATTCATGAGTTAATTAGAAGGCGTGATCATGATGGCACAGCTTCCATGTAACTGTTAACTGATTTTAATATGCATTGTCTTCTAACATTCATGAGTTAATTAGGTGTGATCATGATGGCACAGCTTCCATGTAACTGTTAACTTACTTTAATATGCACTGTCTTCTTATATTCATGAGTTAATTAGAAGGCGTGATCATGATGGCACAGCTTCCATGTAACTGTTAACTGATTTTAATATGCATTGTCTTCTAACATTCATGAGTTAATTAGAAGGCATGATCATGATGGCACAGCTTCCATGTAACTGTTAACTTACTTTAATATGCAGTCTTCTTACATTCATGAGTTAATTAGAAGGCGTGATCATGATGGCACAGCTTCCATGTAACTGTTAACTTACTTTAATATGCACTGTCTTCTTACATTCATGAGTTAATTAGGTGTGATCATGATGGCACAGCTTCCATGTAACTGTTAACTTACTTTAATATGCACTGTCTTCTTACATTCATGAGTTAATTAGGTGTGATCATGATGGCACAGCTTCCATGTAACTGTTAACTTACTTTAATATGCACTGTCTTCTTACATTCATGAGTTAATTAGGTGTGATCATGATGGCACAGCTTCCATGTAACTGTTAACTTACTTTAATATGCACTGTCTTCTTACATTCATGAGTTAATTAGAAGGCGTGATCATGATGGCACAGCTTCCATGTAACTGTTAACTGATTTTAATATGCATTGTCTTCTAACATTCATGAGTTAATTAGAAGGCGTGATCATGATGGCACAGCTTCCATGTAACTGTTAACTTACTTTAATATGCACTGTCTTCTTACATTCATGAGTTAATTAGAAGGCGTGATCATGATGGCACAGCTTCCATGTAACTGTTAACTTACTTTAATATGCACTGTCTTCTTACATTCATGAGTTAATTAGGTGTGATCATGATGGCACAGCTTCCATGTAACTGTTAACTTACTTTAATATGCACCGTCTTCTTACATTCATGAGTTAATTAGGTGTGATCATGATGGCACAGCTTCCATGTAACTGTTAACTTACTTTAATATGCACTGTCTTCTTATATTCATGAGTTAATTAGAAGGCGTGATCATGATGGCACAGCTTCCATGTAACTGTTAACTGATTTTAATATGCATTGTCTTCTAACATTCATGAGTTAATTAGAAGGCATGATCATGATGGCACAGCTTCCATGTAACTGTTAACTTACTTTAATATGCAGTCTTCTTACATTCATGAGTTAATTAGAAGGCGTGATCATGATGGCACAGCTTCCATGTAACTGTTAACTTACTTTAATATGCACTGTCTTCTTACATTCATGAGTTAATTAGGTGTGATCATGATGGCACAGCTTCCATGTAACTGTTAACTTACTTTAATATGCACTGTCTTCTTACATTCATGAGTTAATTAGGTGTGATCATGATGGCACAGCTTCCATGTAACTGTTAACTTACTTTAATATGCACTGTCTTCTTATATTCATGAGTCAATTAGAAGGCGTGATCATGATGGCACAGCTTCCATGTAACTGTTAACTGATTTTAATATGCATTGTCTTCTAACATTCATGAGTTAATTAGGAAGTTATCGGCGATGGCACAGCTTCCTATGTAACTAACTGATTTTAATATGCATTGTCTTCTAACATTCATGAGCAATTAGGGCTATGGACGTGCGATGGCAGTTAAGCTTTCCATGTAACTTTTTAATCCGTTTTAGCAGCACTGTCTTCTTACATTCATGAGTTAATTAGGTGTGATCATGATGGCACAGCTTCCATGTAACTGTTAACTTACTTTAATATGCACTGTCTTCTTATATTCATGAGTTAATTAGAAGGCGTGATCATGATGGCACAGCTTCCATGTAACTGTTAACTGATTTTAATATGCATTGTCTTCTAACATTCATGAGTTAATTAGAAGGCATGATCATGATGGCACAGCTTCCATGTAACTGTTAACTTACTTTAATATGCACTGTCTTCTTACATTCATGAGTTAATTAGAAGGCGTGATCATGATGGCACAGCTTCCATGTAACTGTTAACTTACTTTAATATGCACTGTCTTCTTACATTCATGAGTTAATTAGGTGTGATCATGATGGCACAGCTTCCATGTAACTGTTAACTTACTTTAATATGCACCGTCTTCTTACATTCATGAGTTAATTAGGTGTGATCATGATGGCACAGCTTCCATGTAACTGTTAACTTACTTTAATATGCACTGTCTTCTTATATTCATGAGTTAATTAGAAGGCGTGATCATGATGGCACAGCTTCCATGTAACTGTTAACTGATTTTAATATGCATTGTCTTCTAACATTCATGAGTTAATTAGAAGGCGTGATCATGATGACACAGCTTCCATGTAACTGTTAACTTACTTTAATATGCACTGTCTTCTTACATTCATGAGTTAATTAGGTGTGATCATGATGGCACAGCTTCCATGTAACTGTTAACTTACTTTAATATGCACTGTCTTCTTACATTCATGAGTTAATTAGGTGTGATCATGATGGCACAGCTTCCATGTAACTGTTAACTTACTTTAATATGCACTGTCTTCTTATATTCATGAGTCAATTAGAAGGCGTGATCATGATGGCACAGCTTCCATGTAACTGTTAACTGATTTTAATATGCATTGTCTTCTAACATTCATGAGTTAATTAGAAGGCGTGATCATGATGGCACAGCTTCCATGTAACTGTTAACTGACTTTAATATGCACTGTCTTCTTACATTCATGAGTTAATTAGAAGGCGTGATCATGATGGCACAGCTTCCATGTAACTGTTAACTTACTTTAATATGCACTGTCTTCTTACATTCATGAGTTAATTAGAAGGCGTGATCATGATGGCACAGTTTCCATGTAACTGTTAACTGACTTTAATATGCACTGTCTTCTTACATTCATGAGTTAATTAGAAGGCGTGATCATGATGGCACAGCTTCCATGTAACTGTTAACTTACTTTAATATGCACTGTCTTCTTAAATTCATGAATTAATTAGAAGGCGTAATTATGATGGCACAGCTTCCATGTAACTGTTAACTTACTTTAATATGCACTGTCTTCTTACATTCATGAGTTAATTAGAAGGTGTGATCATGATGGCACAGCTTCCATGTAACTGTTAACTTACTTTAATATGCACTGTCTTCTTACATTCATGAGTTAATTAGCTTCCATGTAACTGTTAACTATAACTGATGTATCCACTATAGTATCTGTTGCTTAGGAATTAGAGGTTTGTCAAACTA
Source organism: Paraescarpia echinospica (assembly GCA_020002185.1). Lineage (NCBI taxonomy): Eukaryota > Metazoa > Annelida > Polychaeta > Sabellida > Siboglinidae > Paraescarpia > Paraescarpia echinospica. Next base: position 53,351,133 of record CM034542.1, read on the forward strand.
ACAAAATGGCTGACACACATATGAATACGTCGCACATTCAGTCATATATTTTGTTGCTATATGCGGGAAAGACTGGCAGATGTCATGCTGCCCAAATTATGTAATGTAAACATTGTGGATAACAGAAAAACTTGACAGAGGTCATGCTCATAATATGACTGTGACGTCTGTATCTTGATCTATCAATTATAAGTACTATTATACCTGGTTCCAATAAATTCCAATCTCAAGAGCACCAAAGTCTGATTGAAACAGAATTGCTTCTGGCACAACATATTGCTAAGCATACGACCATAATATAAATCATACTTGATCTGTGCAGATCCGCACTACGCATCTCAGAGATCATACTCGATCTGTACAGATCCACAGTATGGATCTCAGAGATAATACGCGATCTGTGCAGATCCACACAAAGCATCTCAGAGATATCATAGTCGATCTGTGCAGATAAGGATTTCATGGATCATACAGATCAAGTATGATCTCCAAGATCGATACTGTGGATCTGCACAGATCAGATCAAGTATGATCTATGAAACCCACAGTATGGATCTCACAGATCCTACTTGATCGGTGTAGACCCATAGTATGGATTTCATAAACCTTACTTGTTCTGTGCAGATCCACAGTATGGACACAAGTGTCGCCACGAGGGTACAAACTGAAGGAACCAAGGAGAGGAGAGGGAGAGTGGGAAGCAAGAGACTGACAAACCTGCAGGTGTAGAGACAGGGGCGGCGGGCAGCTCAAGGGAGAGAGTGTCCTCCAGGTCCAGCATAGCTTAGAGAGAGAACACATCGCCACTGGTACAACACACAGCCACAGATTGCAGCTTACTGGCGACAGTGAACGCTGTCCATTTACATGTCACGCGTCACGTGTTACATTTCAGGTGTCACATGTCACATGGAGTGTCACACGTCATGTGTCACATGGAGTGTCACACGTCAAGTGTCCACATGTCATAAGTCATTCTAGCTACTTACAACATCGCTGACTGAGAACAACATCACTAACTGACAACAACGCTGGATGAGAACAACATCATTAACTGACAACAATGCTGGATGAGAACACAGCTTACTATCAACAACAGTGTTTATTGACAACAACACTGCATATTGACAACACTGCTTACTGACAACAATGTTTCCTGAAAACAACACTGCGTATTGACAATATTGCATACTGACAACACTGCGTACTTTACAGCGATGTTTACTGAAGCATTGACACTTCAAGTATGGATATGTTTCATTCTATTAACTTCAACATATTGTAACGCCACTACCAAGGTAAACAGCACACACCACCCTATCTGCTTTGGTGACTCTATAACACACGATTCACTACACAACACAGCTACCTGTAACAATGCTGAACACACGTCACACACTTGCAAAGACAATGCTCACTTTTATCACACCTATATAACTTAAATACCACAAAATTCAAAACAAATTCACTTGACAATAAAAGGAAACAAGAGGAAAAAAGTGTATAAATAAAATAGAGGCATGCCATTTTTGGCGTGTATTATTGTAATGTACACAAACTGGCACACTTGTCATCCATTGGTATATCTAAATTAGCAAACGTTTTGAAAATAAACTGCCCAATTACCATGCTTCTATTGCATATACAGAAACTGTATTCGTGAGGAATGACGACAGAAAACAGGACAGTATCTACAGTGATACCCAGTACTCAGTCAATGAACTCCACTGCTTACAAATAAGCTAAACCAATATTTATAGCTTCATTACAGTACGCAAAAGCAGAAAACGTTTGTAATTAACCGCTGCTATCAATGACCAAGACATCTCTTACACACACAGTGATGATCCGTAACTGTAAACTATCAAATTACAGTAAATTATAATGTTCAGTCCAAGGCATGCACTAACTAATTTGCTAATTCAATTTTACAACTTGACTTTTAAGGCGCCTTGCAATTGTTACAATGTACACAGAACCAATCCCGTACACCCACTGTTTGAATGGCACTGTTTGTACGGCACTGTTTGTACGGCACTGTTTGTACGGCACTGTTTGTACGGCACTGTTTGTATGGCACTGTTTGTATGGCACTGTTTGTATGATCACTATTGGTCTGGTAAAATTAGTAGTCAAACACCTGGATTTATTAATAAATTGTTTTAGCAGAAGTAGCATGTTACAAAAATATTCCACTGTTAAACTTACTGTGATCTGACCCATAAATGAATGAATTCTAACCAAGAAATAGAAGCAAACTAAATTCTATTACTTATAAACTATATCTACCGTGAGATACTTGAGACATAAAAACAACAATCATAACAATAACGTGAATGTTTGATTTCTAAGAAAACTAGGATCCAAGCAATCATGTTCAAAATATGGGAAAATTACCATGCACTATTTTATCTACGGACTGAAATGTGAATATTCATTTAACACAGAAGTGACAATGTTCTACATTTATCAAATTCGGAATCATGTTTACATCGTTAAACTAGACTACTAAGTTAACTATTATACTTTTTAAAGTCCCACTGATGTTACAGCAAACAAGATATGAGAAAAGTCAACATTACCATAATATACTACCATAACTGGACAATCCAAATTAATTGTTACTCAAGATGGTCCACACAAAGCAATTACGAAATGGCTTCAAAGACTTTTAAATTGATAATATATATATATACATACGTTTATTTAAATTCAACACAATTTCAACACGACACAATCTGAATCAATACAATCTTATTATTACTACTGAGTAAGTAAATTGTTTGTATAGAAAGTTGTTTGTGAAGAAATCAAGCAGCTAGAGAGAAAGTATTAGGGCGTTGATTCAAGGTACCTGGAACTACAGCACTGGGGGCTGTATTCCCTTCAACGTCAAACAAGTCCAACGACGGTTCTTTGACGTCTAGCCGAGAGCAGTGACAGAATGAAAGTGAAAGCATGAGAAAAGGAAAGAAAGCATTGAAGCAGAAGTGTACCACAAGTATGACTTAGTCTAAAGTCTAATCTTTGATATTCTCTCCACAACCAACCTGTTTAATTGCACTATTATAAACTTCAAAGTGGCACAACCTTTACCTACATTTCTGTATTTCCTTCCAAAATTGCTAGTCCTAGGGTTTATGCGCCTTATAGAGATTACAATGCTCATCACTCGTGTATTATCATGTCATCATATCACAAACAAAAGGTCAATGTTACACAGTGGACACTATAAAGATGTCAACGAAGTGGCTGTGTGCACACAGGGTACACCAGGATCAACAAGTGAAAGCAGTTTTTTTAAATATCCAACATACTAAATAGACTTAAACAAATTCTGCCAATGAGAATAACAATAATTTTACTATAAATTTATACATAACAAATTACCTGCTCACCTTCTACATTGGAAAATAGCTACAAATACCATGTACCATGATTCATGGTCACAATACACGCAACCAACACAAAATTCACATTTACGGTACAAATAATTCATTTGCAAAACTATGTCTTAAATACAGTTTACCAAACACAATTAACAACACTTCCCTTAGTGTGACAGCTAAACTGTATACACACAGTTTACATGGTTTTTTAAACTACGCTAAGAACCATTTCATTCATAACTACAAAAACACGTGCACAAACATTAAGTGTTATGCCTGCATGTATACACGCAATCAACCACAATGAAGTCATCCACACCCAAACACTATACAATACTTTTACCTGCTTACCTCACCACATTCTATAAACATATACCTTGTAATAAAATAATTTATCTTGGTTTTTTCACTGACGATGTATCTTATTTTATGTTACTGCTTATGTCTTACATAATATACAACATATTTACATATTTTTTTCTTTCAACAGAAACTGAACTATAATTAAACTGTGTGACTCCCACTAGAGCGACTTCTTTTCAAGTCTTAGTGCGAGTCTCCATCATCCTCATTGAACACCTTTTCATATTATAATATTAAAATTTGTCATATTATTATTGGATATACAGTCTGGATAAATAAATCCACTTCTGTTCTGTTCTGTTCTATATAAATTCTATATGCAGCTAATGTGGCTGCAGATTCTGTACAATACACCTTAATTACAACTGTAGAACTCTATGTATATTCTGATAGCTAGGCATATTTTCTCAACTTCATCTAATTTTCAATATTTGTATTTGCTCCACAGCAAAAAAAATTTTTTTATAAATAGTATGTATATTCTATCAATGTATGACCAAAAATGTGTTATTACATTTACAGGAATTGTGTAAACTTTCCACAGATATCTTAACAGTAACCAGCTGCTGGGGTAGTGGTCGTACACTCTCATACAAGTGGCAAGAACACATTTGTGATTAAAACACATGAAAAATATACTAATTTACTCAACTGATTTTACCTGTCTACCTGATATCTGTTATGACCAAATGTTTTCAACAGTTGCACTAATTTAAATTCGCAATTTTTCTAACAAAGGCACAATGAATTTTCGTTTCCGGAAATAGCATGATATGTGTATCGGTTGTTAACACACCCACAATTTTTGGGGGAAATGGTGAGACAATTTGAGAACTACACGAGGAGCATACACACCTGGTGGTGGATTAGTGGTGACGTTCACCATCGCTTCACCTAGTGGGAAGACAAGCAAACGATAGAACAGCCAACTACAGGAGACGTGCAACTACAGACCTGGGGACCGTCTCGCTCACACAATGAGCCTATGAGGAAATCCATCATTAAGTAGAATCTGTTGTTAAATTAAGGAGCTTTTTAAAAATGCAAAAGGGCACTATTTCTGTGACACACCAGCGAAAATGTGTCCTGGTGGCACCTCCTGGAGTTGACAATTTCAGTATACCAGATCATTGTTAAGTAGAGAAATCAATTTTTAAGAGCAAAATCAGGCTTACGAGCTCAAAAGACTGTTATTGAAACGGTCCCCTGGGGTAGAATGACATTGTGTTCAAGTATGGATGACAAGGATTTAAACATTTACAGGCGCACGCAACACGGGAGGTTGTGTCAGGCCAGGAATGTTCATCCACATAAATAAAAACTTAATGTTGCATTCTGGGTTAAGCTACCATTTAAAACAGTTTTTTTTAAATACATGTATGAAATGAACAATATTTACTTTCTCATCATACTTGCTACAGCATGTGTCACTTGGCCATTTTACATGTTATTCAATAAATTGTGTGCCTTTGCAAACCTACCAATCCTGACCGACAAATTAATAAATGTATGGCACGCAGAAATAATTGTCTGTCTTTTGCGCCGTTTCATCTTAAAATTGCATGTTATGTGAAACAAAGTTTATATGAAGTTCAGAAAAGTCTATGGAGTTCACAAGTGATGTATAGTGTATGGGGCATATTGACTCACTGGAAATTTGCATTTAAAAGATGGCTGATCTCAGAATGCAACTTGAAATGAGATGAACACAATGTGGTTCTACTGTACTGAACAGCATGCAGATCTACACAACACTAACACAGCACGGAGAAAAGCTCGTGCAAACGACACAGAACAAGTATTTAATGGTGCTGTGACTTAGACCCCATTAGGGCTATTCCAGATTTGAATATATGAGATGAAGGGAAGGTGGCAGTGTTTTAGTAATATATGGGTTGTGAGTACGTTCATGTACTCAGTACTATTATCATTAAACAATTATTGTTGTGGGTCATAGAATCCACAAAAATGCCTCCCGCCCCCCATCGTATATATTTATTTCTAGAGTACCCCTTAGAGGACATCCATAGTGTTGTATAGGGGTCAGGTTATTTATGTCAAGTTCTCATTGATTGGGGTTCGTATCTGATTACAAATTAATGTAGTCACAAATAACATGCACTAAATTCAATTCTTTACCTTAGTGATTTGCCAAGAGACAACTCACTAAGATTACGAAAATCTATTTAAAAAGTATTAAAAAGTTGTATAAACTAATTATTGCCTGTAGGCATCGGTGTGAGTATGCGTGCGTGCGTGCATGTCGTTGGGCACACAAGAAGTGTGAGCATAAAGGGGGTTCTGAACGTCCTGCATGTCACTATTTCTACAAGTTTTTTGAGACAGATTAAAACAGTTAACGAAGGCATCAAACACTATCGCTTGGCAATATTTGTGTGTCTGAAGCTTAGTGTTCAGCTGCAACTATTCAGTGAATATAGAGGTAGTGCGTGCATCTAAAATGGGCATTAATACTGCATGCATGAAGGAGAACAAATTGCAGCATTGAAGGATGAGCAGCAAGAACCTGAAATCGATGTTTTGTGATAATCGCTAAGATTAACTCAATTTATTCAGGGATAATGGCGAAACATGCATGAGACATTTTTACACGAAAGTTGCCTACAAGAGAAGACATGCTTGTGTTAGTAACATGATGCAAAAATAGAGTGAGCACACACTGAAACAAAGAAAGACTATCCTTTGTATCTAACATCCATCAGAGTGGACCACCGCTGGACACATCAGATCCAACCACACTGTGCGAAACATCCATGCCTTGTTCCATGTCTGGTAATCTACCACCACACCTGCAAAGGACCTACTTCAACAAACCCTTCTGCCCAACCTGATGCTTGCATTTCCACCGTATCAGTCACTCGTCAAAGCACCGACGCCTGCTACGTCGCCTGACATTAGATGCTACAAGACGTGTGTGTTTACCTGACTGGCCCGCATTGTTGTTGAAAGCTCGTGCGAAGTCAAGTCCGTCTGCCGAGCCAAATCCAGCAGCTGCGCCACTGTTTGCTGCCGTTCCGTTCATCTGACCTATATATAGCGGTCATTACAAAACAATAGCAACGCATCTTCAAGCTAAACTGCAGATCTTTGATTAATCATTACGACCAAATCTTCGAGTCAAAAGTCACAGCTGAAAGTGTGTAAAATCTTTAGTGTGAATATGTTAGGTCCGTTACCCAGAATCACCCAGGGGTGGTAATTATTTGCAGGAAGTATGCTGAATCAGATTTTGTGCGAATGTGCTAAAAATCAAAGGGCATTGCAGTTAGCCTCACCTGCCTTCACAAAAAATATTGCCATTAGAGGGTATTTCGTTGCCGAATGATTTGTTTACTATTTGAACATTATGCAGGCGAAACTTTCAAATTGCAAACAATGTTTCAGGCAACATGTTTAAGAATATTACATTAAAAAATTAGGAACAGACAGTGCCGGTTTAATAAACATCGCACAACATAACTACTGGGCAAGATTTGCATACCTTATACCAATGCACAACAACAAAATTGGTTTCACAGACACTTGAAACAGATCAGCTGAAAGATATAAAGCATATTAATATTTACACATTTATGAAATAGAACTTACTTATGACTAAAGAAAACCTGTTGATAGCCATAACCATCCTCGCACACCAGGGGGCGCTGCTGATTACATCGGTCTCAGTACCCCCCTGGCAGATTGCCTTGCGAAACTCTGAAGATAAGCTCAGGCAATCATATCTTCTGCCAGGTTGTACAGTTTGTTTTTGTTTCAGCAAACTGTCAGCGACTCATGTCGCATGTAATGTTTGGGAAGTCAAATTATTTTAAATACATAATACTACTCAGCTGCTGTGAGAATGGTTCAATGGGTTATTGGGATTTCTCTTTGATTTGAGGAGAGGGTGTTTGTGCATGAAAACAATTCCAAGGTTCACACAGCAAGACCGGCAGACACACATTTATAGGACAAAGTGTAGCTGTGCAATTATTTCAGTAAACTTCTGCACTTTGCATAGGGTATCTTCCAAGTAATATATAGTCACTCCTGGATGCGGGAATGGTCATAACTGATGAGAACACATGTAAGAACCCACCTGAGGCTGGCCATGGCGCTCCTGCCCCAGTAGGGCTGCTGAAGGGGTTCACAGCCACAGCAGCTGGCTGAGGTTGAGTCACAGAACCCACAAATGGGTTGGGGCCTGACAGGGCAAAGAGGTCGTCGCTTGGTCGGGCTGCCTCCATACCTGTCCCCGCCCCGAACAGGTCAGCTGACGCGGTGGGCGACTGGGTGGGCATGCCACTGAATGGGTTGATGGAGGGGGCCTCCACTGTCATGGCGGCTGCACCTGCCTTTTCTCCAGTTGGTGACATTTCTGCCTTCTCTTGCTCCTTCAGTCGCTGTCACCAACAAGACAACGTTAAAGTGGCTGGATATGGTCCTCATTAATGGTGCACATTCTTGTCAGTTCCATAGTAAAACTTTGTCACAATAGCTTACACTTGTTAACTAAAATCTCCCACTCTGAAAATAAATTGATTGTAGTTGCAAATGGTTAGAGGGTATTACAACTTTTAGGTGTAAGGGCCCAAACAGTTGCATTCTGTTTCCCTTTAATGTACAACAGTTGCATATAATTTGATCTTTATCTGTTTATGAATATCAACAGTGCTGTTCATTGTTCGTCTCAAGCTCTCAACAACTTCCATATATTTGTGAAGAAAGTTTATTGTGGTCATAGCACCATATCACTATTACACTGGATTCATCGTCATTCCTACGAGCTGTGGAGGTGTTACTAGAGTTATTGCCCCCACCTTGAGTTGCTCCAGTCTGCGACTCTCTTCCTCCAGAATGTGTCGTTTGTCCTCCGCTGTCAGCTGGGTGCTGTTGGATGCAGACACTGCCGACATCTTGTTGATGGCAGACGTCACACTCGGGGGCCTGGGAACATACACACAGTCAGACGTCACACTCGGGGGCCTGGGAACACACACATAGTCAGACGTCACACTCGGTGGCTTGGGAACATGCATGCAGTCAAACATCACTCGGGGGGGCCTGGGAACATAGTCAGACGTCAAACTTGGCGGCCTGGGAACATGCATGCAGTTAGACATCACACTCAAGGGCCTGGGGAACATACATACAGTCAGACGTCACACTCGGGGGCCTGGGGAACATACATACAGTCAGACATCCCACTTGGGCGCCATGACACCAGAGCCACTTACTTGGGCATGGAGCTGGAGCCAGACTTCTTGGCACTCTCCAGTGACTTGAGGTGTTCCTCCAGAGCCTCCAGCAGGCTGGACGGGGCCTGCAACAGACAGTGGCTGCAGTGACAGGCTCGGACACACACTGACCATGGCCTGCTCACCATGCTGGGCCACACAATGGCCCACTCATGGTGCAGGGCCACATTGGCTCTGGGTGTGCACATGCTGTCAATATTCAACTAGAGACAACTTCCTATGCTTAGCCATGGTCCAGACAGATGTGGACATGCTGTAGTTACAGCATCCATATGGCTACAGAAACTACAGCAAACACACTGCTCACGACAGCAACTGCTTTCCATTTCATAAACGACAGCTGATGCAGGGATTGAAAGCTGCCAGTAGCTGCAACTGCTTGCTGCAATGTCAACAGCCAGTGTTATACAGGTTACAGACAATTGTCATAGTGACAAGTGCACACAGAGAGCCCTAGGGTGTAGCACACAGGCAGGGAGAGGGTGGGAAGGAGAGGGAGAGAGGGGAGGAGGGGGGGAGGGAGGGAGGGAGGAAGCCACATGTACAGCAATGGAGGGACAGCGTTGGCAACTTGGCATGCGGGTTGAGGTTCTAACACTGCAAATCCAAACTTATGCAACTCATTTCATTAAGGAAAGTAAATGAAATAAAAACGCGTATATTGTTCACGAGTTGTTAATATTTAATGGCTATATCATACGGTGAAAACAACAAGAGCATCAGTGTTGGTTATTGTTAATGCAGGGTTAGAATTTAGCCGGTATATCAATGCTAATCATTGATGGTGCACTTTCTTTGAGTTTCCTAAATCCGAAAGGAGCCATACTTTTGATCTGCATTTACCACATGGATAATTAAATAGTCCACCAGGACCATGCACGGTGCCTGACTTTGTTGACACCACGCAATCATTAGCGTGTGATGAACGATAAAAATAATACAAAGGTTTTCAATTGGCCAATATTGTGGTAACTGGCAGAATTGGCCAATAGTAGGATTGCTCTCTTCCTGTCATGTTTGATGGTTTGTACTGATCGAGGCTACGTAATGTAGATGTTTCAGATTACCATAATTTTTGTTGGATTAATTATGTCATGATAGGAGTTAAAAGCCTAAATTTTAACGAGTCAGTCGGGCCCCCAGACTTTCAGTTATTAGGGGCCCGGCAGTGAATCTAGGGGCCAGCAGGCCCCCATTAAATTCGAACCCTGTTAATGTTAGGGGAGACAGATAATTTTATTTGCTACACACACAAAAAAATTAGAGAGAGCGGCTGATAATAAGAGATGACACAATCTCAACAGAGACTACTTATCACAGGCGTACTAGTGCGCAACAAAACATCATGTTAGTCAACAAAACCCAGAATACCAGATACCACGCCAACATTAATATTAACAGTAAGAAACAAAGGTGAATTGCTGGTCAGTGAATCACCAGTTACATTATGTTCATGAAATGTTATTACTGTTGTGCCTTTACTAAAATGCACCGACATGATCAGGAAAATACATTAAATCATTAGACAGTGTTTGTATAAAATTGTACATACTCCAGTTTGAAACGGAACATTATCCTTAAATCACTGCAAGATTTGCTTATTAGAAATTTTATTTTTTTTAAACCTGTGAACATGACAACATATTAAAAACTGCCACTGCAATATATAAGAAAAAAGTACAATATCCTTTATAAAAACTACCATTGTGGTATTCCATGACAAACTAAAATCAAACCTGCTTTAAATTGTGAAGCAATCGCTCTGATTTTCCATGAAAAAAATATTTGAAATGGTTGCTTTTACTTGATACAATAAATTTAATAATATTTATTTGCTTATTCCATAATGAGTTGAGTCAAAACTGCTTTAATCTGTGAAAAAATCACTGATTTTTAAAATAAAATTACATTAGAAACGATCAGTTTTAAGTTGGTACAATAAACTGTATAGGACTTATTTATTTCCATGTTTAAAATGATGAGGCACTGGTGCCCAGTCACCCATTCTGGCCAGTCCTTACACCCAACTAGAGATCACAGAGGCAACCCAAGTTTGAAAGGAAAATGGGCCACTCACACCATGGGCATTTTCCACAAGTACCTACGAGAAAGAAGAAAGCTGCACTTCAGCAACATAACAAAAATGCAACGCAAAACATGCAAGAAGTACAGTAGACACCATTGGAGGGGTGGTTGGTGGGCGTTACCAGGGACGGGGAGAGTCACGGTGGATAATGAAATCAAGATGAAATGACTGCATTTGCAGTGAAGACACAGTTTCTAGATTCATGCACATTAAAAATAATAACATTCATTCAATCACACTCAAGGAGCCATTTCATCAAATAGGGTTATGCACACGGAAAAAAATGACAAAAAGTTTTATGAAATCAAATCTAACAACTTTCCTTGACAATTCCCATTTTTAAGACCCTTCCAGTTTTATGGCCTCAGAAATGAAAGATCTTTTTTAAGATTTTATAAGATATCAGAAAAGAGAAAAATTTAGGGCTCTCTCCTGCTGATCTCCACTGACATGTGACAGGTCATGTGATACATCATGACCATGTACCAAACAATGTTCAACTGTGGAGAGTCTTGGAGAATAGGTTGTCCAAATACAACTCTTAGAGACTATCTGGAAGAACACCAGCATGTCTAGTGGGCCTAATCTGGTGAACAAATCACTGGAGAGAACTCGTCTTGTCACCACATTATATGGATGACATATGACCCGCCACAACAAACCAGGTATTACGTCGCACAACAGGCCTATCCTGCACGTGAGCCAAAAATAGCTGTCTAGGTCATGTCCCATCAACTGCATACCTTAGGATCTCAACTTTCAATGTTCAATTTATTTTCCTCAACAAATAATCCCAAACTGATAAAACATTATATATATATATATAAATTTTAGCAATAAATCAAAAACTACTGAAGATATTTCAACAAATGAGGTATCATTTTAAAGCTTGTGATTCGTGATATCCAAAAAGGTACAACACTCCATTTCACAATTTTGTGACACAAAACCCATTTTCCTGTGGCAGGTCACATGTGTAAGACACTTTAAGACTGCGCACCCTGCCAGAACAACAAGCAATAGGACACTTTAAGACTGCGCACCTTGCCAGAACAACAAGCAATAAGACACTTTAAGACTGCACACCTTGCCAGAACAACAAGCAATAGGACACTTTAAGACTGCACACCTTGCCAGAACAACAAGCAATAGGACACTTTAAGACTGTGCACCCTGCCAGAACAACAAGCAATGGGACACTTTAAGACTGCGCACACTGCCAGAACAATAAGCAAGTGGACACTTTAAGACTGTGCACCCTGCCAGAACAACAAGCAATGGGACACTTTAAGACTGCGCACACTGCCAGAACAACAAGCAATGGGACACTTTAAGACTGTGCACACTGCCAGAACAACAAGCAATAGGACACTTTAAGACTGCGCACCCTGCCAGAACAACAAGCAATAGGACACTTTAAGACTGCGCACACTGCCAGAACAACAAGCAATAGGACACTTTAAGACTGCGCACACTGTCAGAACAACAAGCAATAGGACATTTTAAGACTGCGCACACTGCCAGAACAACAAGCAATAGGACATTTTAAGACTGCGCACACTGCCAGAACAACAAGCAATAGGACACTTTAAGACTGCGCACACTGTCAGAACAACAAGCAATAGGACACTTTAAGACTGCGCACACTGTCAGAACAACAAGCAATAGGACATTTTAAGACTGCGCACACTGTCAGAACAACAAGCAATAGGACATTTTAAGACTGCGCACACTGTCAGAACAACAAGCAATAGGACACTTTAAGACTGCGCACACTGCCAGAACAACAAGCAATAGGACACTTTAAGACTGCGCACCCTGTCAGAACAACAAGCAATAGGACACTTCAAGATTGTGCAACCTGTCAGAACAACAAGCAATAGGACACTTCAAGATTGTGCACCCTGCGAGAACAACAACAATAGTTGAGTTGAGCTCAACAACTCACCTTAGCTAAGTCTGGTATCTCACCCTTGTCGATGCCAACGTTCTGAAACGGGGAAGTTAATCACTGCCATTAGCTTGTGCACACTAAAGCAACCGTGGAGTTAACAGTTGGTGCTTCAGTCACAGTACCTACCATCACCATTTTATTCACAAATCAAACATATCAACTGTCTTTACGCCACAATCATAAGAAACAATGCTAACACAATGAGAAATACTTCAGTTAGTTATCACTGATTAATGAATCCATCACAGAACAACAAAAAACATTAATATTTACAAGTTTACTAAACAAATGAAAGAAATTACCAAATGATTATGATCAATAAGTAATCATATCCATACATGAGCATTCTAAATATATCACAGTAAATAATAATGTTAATGCATTTTAAATACATTTCGGCAATGCCATACAATTGTGACTAATCTATGCCAGATAATACAGACCAATGAATAAAACAAACCATATTTTCTTCCATGCAAAAGTGACAGCTATGAACCAGAAAGGGTGGACTTCATAGTCTAACATAAATTAACTTAGGCATATGAAAATCAAGCAAACTGATTTAAAAACATACATTAAGAACACATTGTACTTACCATCTAGGAAAGAATTTTAGTGAACCATTGAAAATCGAATACAGTTATAGGCACAATGAACAAGACATAACATTTACAACTGTCTCCACAAAACAGATGGTAAAATGAGTATATCCAAAATCCTTTAGTTACCCAATGTGAAGTGGAAATTTAAGACTCTTCATATGCCTTATGGGTATGTACCTTTTGCATTGTGCTGTCTGATATAGGATAGTTGCAAGCAGACCTAGCCTACAGTCGCCATACACCACATATATTATTCAAAATTTAATGTTGTTCTTTTATTAGTATAATTATCTTGTAGATATATTCATGCCCCGAAACGACCAAAATTTCTGTCATTTATACTTTACAATAGGTATAATGTTATGTACTACTAGTGTTGTCAGTTTTCAACACTGTAATCATCCTACAGCTCCTGTGTTACAATTCTGCTTTACTGTGAACCAAATACAAAATCTCCGTTTTGTTAAGTTGTGCATCAAACTACAATCATAAACCATATCCTATAAATATCAACTCAATTTTTGAAAGCAACATTGGCCACTGTGGTTGGTACCCTCCCAACAGTACGACCTTTGACCCCCTTATGACAGTGACCTATGACCCCCTCACAACAGTATGACCCCTTCACGACATGACCTATGACCCCCACGCAACAGCACGACCTGACCTGAACCAATCCCACTCACCTCTGCAACCTTCAGAAATTCAGCTACTTTATCCATGCGCACTAAGAATTTCTTGTAGATGTTGAAGCCCTCTCGACAGTTCTTCTTAGACATATCAAAATACTTCTCTGAAACAACGGCGAGCACAACACAATACACATGCAGCATGACAGAGGGCAGCACGGAGATAATCACCGATAGAGAGCCACAAACTAGCTGCGCTTGTGCGGAAAAATACACGTGTTGTGCACCAGGGAAGCAACAACAGCAATTCAGCCTATTAACAACGCTTTTGCTTTGCTTTCAAACATTTGCCATTTTCAGCATTTTAAATATTACAGTTTAGTTATAATGACAGTGTAAATATTACACAGGTGTTACATGTCACATGGTGCCCAAAGATGGCCGTCTACACGTTAGAATTCTGACCAAAAGGAATCGAAATTAACATATTACTGAATCATGAGGAAAGAGTTGAAAGACCAAGTTAACGTAAATAAATCAATGAATCAACCAAAAGAATGGTTAACATTATGCCAAGATGAGATACCATTCCATAGGGCATGTTGCCAAAATGTGTAAACAAATTTGAAATGATTGGCCAGAGAAGTAACGAGTAGTTAGCCATGGGATACTGAATAGTAAAAGACCGAATGATGGATATTGTTTCCATTCCCTGGTACACAGCCATGAACAGAAGGAACAAAACGAGACGACCATAGGTAGGAACAGAGAGTCCAAGACAACATCTACCGCGGACGACGACAGAGCTCGAGACGACGGCTTTACCTCGGCCACCTTGAGGAATTTGCTCACACCGTCCATGCGCACGATAAACTTCTTGTAGTGCGCTAGGCCCTGCTTACATTGTTTCCTGTTCATGTCAAAGTACTTCTCTGAAAGATGAAGCACGCCAGACATTGCTCAAATGGAAAAACTGCGATCGTTCTGGTGAAAGAGAACACATGGCAATGCTTTGTGCATTTGTTATAAATCTCACTGCATACACCTGGAAAGAAAAATGTTTACATAAAACATTATACACCACACTGTACCACCTTAATGACTTTTATTCTATCAAACCTGTAAGCACTTGAATTGTGTTGCAAATTGCCAATTTATCAGACTTCAACCATTTTAAATTCTAATGATTTGATCAAATTTACAATTCTTGTAACATATCGTGGTTGAAGAACAGTAGATGACAGTAAATACTGCCACAGTATATAAATTGTTACAAATGTAAAACAAAACAAAAAACACTATTGCTGGGTACATAGAATTCTTGAGATAGGGATCAACAAATGTCACCTGGTCAGAGTTAGAACTGGATGCGGAGACATTCCAACAACTGAAGGTGGCGCCACTTGTATTTTTTCATGCGATTTATGTGTGGATGTAATTTGAATCATCACATGAAGCGATTCGATTTGTCCACATTCGAGGACATTTATTTTCCATTATAAATCCATTTGTTGTTACATAATATATACCAGATGTAAATCTCAGGGCCTTCTCCCAAAGTAGTCTTGTATTTCTTTATATACGATGTACTGAGCTCAACACAAAGGGTACAACATTTATTTCAGTTGAAGTTGCATACTTGATAGAAAAAGACCAGCTTTGACATTACACCTATGTATCACGAAATGGCAGATAAAAACTGTGCATCTCGTATGTAACCTTCAACGAGATCAACCTGAGCTTTCCGAAGTGAAACAAGGCAAACACAACAACTTGTCACTAAATCAAATAGTTACTATGTTACTTTCCAAGCTGCACGTCCTGATCCTATTTGCCCTGCTTGGTTCAAGCGATATTTTCCTTCTAATATCTACATAATGTGATAAATGATAAAAAGGATCTGATGCAATGGTGAAAAGAAGGAAGAAAGTGAGCACAGCTGTGATATCTACCTAGCAGGTTGATGATTCCGTCGTTGTAGCACGCAAACAGTCGAATAAGGTCCTTGAATAAGAGCATGAATCCAGCGTTGATGACCCCATTTGTCAACTCATTCGGAGTCACCTATGCAGTCACATGTATCGCAGATCAGTTTTCTCATTCCACAAACATTAACTATCTACAGTAAATTTTACAACTGTAACATCAAGAAAATCATATGAAATATTTGCCTCTTAATTCGTTATCAATGGAGTAAGGTTCAGTTTGTAAATAACACACGATATGTATAATGTCAGTTTTCTCATATCACAAAGATGAACAAAAGAAGAACTTGGCAAACATTAACTATAGCAACTGGATGGTAACAAATGCTACAACTTTCAAGAAAATCATTATGAAATAGCTGCATCATATATCCTTATCAATGGCGTCATTTTCAGTTTGCAAATAACACACATGTATATAATGTCGCCTGCTAACAAAAATGTACTCACTAGTAACACATGATATACAGTGCTTTATAAATTAAAAAAATAATAAAAATTATTATTATGATATGGCACTATTCATTATATCAGCATGACATGTGATATTTTCAAATCTTCAGTGATGGGTTTGCAGTGTTGCTTGCTTATAGCACTAGAAGTGTTCAATGTTATTATTCCAGGGACTCACGTCAAACTCGAGCAGAGCATCGACTTGAACCTGAAGCACTGGCAGAGCTTTGAGCAGCTACAACAAGAACAGTATTCATTTGCTCAAAACATTCAACTCTCTCAAAGACTGTCAACATACAAGATTTAATCAGACTGCCATCCAAAGCTACAAGTTCCGGACGGCAATTGGACAAGGGAGCCTTTGGCTTATCGAGTCCAACAATTGTCCACCTATGTATAACCCACCCTCATCAAATAGCTGTCAGTTTTATTTTTAAACATATTCACACAATCATCAGATAATTTGTTCCCGTCATTTATTGTCCTCTGTACTTTCTCATAGCCAACCTACACTGTTTCTTGACTAACACTGCATTGTGTCCTCTGGTTCTACTTTCAGTTTTAAACTGAAACATATTTCTATCAATATCTTTATAATCATTCAATATTTTAAAAACTTCTCGTTGGTCTCCTCTTACTCCTCTAGTCTCTCGTCATGTCAACCCACATTCTAATAGGCAGCTTTCATAACTACGGCTTCAGGTCAGACTTGCCTCAAGGCAACGTAACCATCACGAAAAAAGTGTTATTGCAAAAACTGCTTGTTGTTTTCAGTCTTTTTTGCACTTATTCTACAACGGGGCCTCGTAAAACAAGTCTTCTATGGGATTAGTCAAAGTAGTTTTTAATTGGAAATTGTGTAAGAAAATGTTTGCATCTGGTGTGATATTAACAGCAGACAGGGTTCTTCTATAATCATTAAATATGTTCATGTTTCAGCTAGTACCTGTATTTACTGTCATTTATGTATCAGGTATTATAAGACCTCAAGCAGATCCTGAATAACTGGAACATTTATCAATTTGGAAAGAGTTCATTTTTACACTGTACCATAT
The DNA here is from genome assembly GCA_020002185.1 of Paraescarpia echinospica. Classification (NCBI taxonomy): domain Eukaryota; kingdom Metazoa; phylum Annelida; class Polychaeta; order Sabellida; family Siboglinidae; genus Paraescarpia; species Paraescarpia echinospica. The sequence goes on from CM034542.1 coordinate 53,368,907, forward strand.
AGTTCCCATTACTGGTAAACTGCCTAATAGAGCCGGACCCCCTTTTACAGAAGAAACCATGCACGAAACAGATTTTTAGTAGTAAACGTATGCTTTAAAAACATAACAGACTAATAATGCCACTGGTGCCACCTCATGAATACTCTCTTGATAATACTTCATTGTATTTTTTGCCTGTGGTTTTTATCTTTAAAGCTCCCTCCAAACTTCCATTGCACTGTTGCAACATTGCCAAAGCAGGTGAGTTTGAATTATCAGCACTGATTCAGCATGGATGGAGGCCTTCCTGCAACATCCAATGATGTACTCAGACTAGACCAATGACTGTCTGTTTAGCACTGCTCAAATAATCGAGCTGACATTTGTCAGGAATTATAAAATCACAAACAATCGCACTGCCGTTACTAGCAGTCTGTCTCGAGTCATGCGTTCTTATCATTTGCCGTTTTCTGTCAAACAAGTGCTGGATGGTTTAGTAGACATGTTGAATATGTCTTTCCTATGTGTTGTCTGGCATAGGGCTGCATGTGCATGATGTGTATGCAATTTATGCGTCTGCCCATAATTTTAGGTACCTATATTTTTTAAGAGATTAACAGACACCCACCCTGGCTTGGGTACTCACACACAGCGCATCTATTGGGAACTATACGGTACATAGATAGGCCACAATGTACAGATTTCACATATATATATATATATACATGGATATTATTTGTAATTTGTGGATAAATACAATCATATTATGTTTTAATGCGGATTTATTTCAAAAATATAAAGTAAAAAGTATGTATTTTCTTGTATTCATCAGACAAATGTAAATTTGAATGACAGAATGTCTTGATTTTTGTTCATTGAATTCAAGTTCAAATACGATTTTTGGTACTTTCAGATGTCGTCGATTATTGAAGATACGTGAACATGGGATACTGGTTCAATTCCAACACAGGTTTACTGCTATACAGTAGTACACAATACTAGTTTCAAGTGTTATCATGTTTACTGATAGTAATAATATTTACTTTACATAGCACTGCACCCAAAGCATTCACAGTGCTTTACAGATATGTATAGCAAATATGTTAAAAACAATATGTTATAATGAAAACAATACTTGTTATGTCATAGATAAAATTATGTATAATAATAATAGGAAAGAAATGTTATTAATAATAATAATAAAGAAAATAAATGGTAAAACTAGTAGAAGATTGACACAAAAGATATAATAAAACAAATAGGTTGTATTATAATAAAGTAAGATAACTGTAGACACCAATAAGTTATGCGAACAAGTATAAGATAATAGATATTAATAAGGAGACTGTAACAATAATGCAGCACCCACACCCACTCACCTTCTCGTCACTCATTGTTCTTAGCAGGCCATCATCCTTCCTGCAAGAAACAAAACACTTATTAGAACAATGCAAAGAACAACACAAACATGTGCCACGTCGTCAACATTGGACAACTCTGCAGGGTGCCAAGTGGGCATAGAGGCGATTCTAATGATGGTGGTCAGGTTTTAAAAAGAAACCAATGATTTAAGTGGTTCATCTCAGAGTCGCTGGCAAAGCACTGCTGAACCACCATCAGAATACAAGCGATTTTCAACTCATCTTCAAAAAACTACTACAAATGGAGACTTCAGTTTACTATGAAGAATATCTGACACAAAGAAAGAGTTCTTATTACCAGCAGTTCATACTGATTTGCATTTGAAATGTTTGTGTTTAAAAGAACATTTTTTTTTTTTAAACTGCTTCTCAGTCTGTATTCTAAAATGTTTGTGCCAAAGAAATGCAGGTGCACATAACATAAGTACCTCTTTCTTGTAGGTGCATACTACGGTGGCATCTTGATAACAATAACATGACTATGATGAAATAATGGCAGATGTGTGATGTGCCGGAAATCACAACTAACTGGATAGAAGGTGGAGGTGAGAAGGAATCTGCACTGTGGAGAGTAAATGTGTTATCCACAGAAGATGGCACGGTTGTAAGGGGAAAGGTCATGTTATTACAAAAGGTTTGGAAATGTGAGGGACATGACACATAATATACAAGAATTCACTATTAATAATAATAAACACATCTTAATTGAACGAGAAAGTTCTCAAAATAAAGATGACATCCTATGAAAGTGATTTTCGTCTCGACAGTTGTTGTCATCATATTACAGTTTAAGCATGAAAGAATATGAAGTAAAGTGTAAAGATGCACACACATCATTACCTTCAGTGTAAAGATGTACACACATATCACTACCTTCAGTGTAAAGATGCACACACATATCACTACCTTCAGTGTAAAGATGTACACACATATCATTACCTTCAGTGTAAAGATGCACACACATATCATTACCTTCAGTGTAAAGACACACACACATATCACTACCTTCAGTGTAAAGACGCACACACATATCACTACCTTCAGTGTAAAGACGCACACACATATCACTACCTTCAGTGTAAAGACGCACACACATATCACTACCTTCAGTGCAAATATGCACACACATATCACTACCTTCAGTGCAAATATGCTCACACATATCACTACCTTCAGTGTAAAGATGCACACACATATCACTACCTTCAGTGCAAATATGCTCACACATATCACTACCTTCAGTGTAAAGACGCACACACATATCACTACCTTCAGTGCAAATATGCTCACACATATCACTACCTTCAGTGTAAAGACGCACACACATATCACTACCTTCAGTGTAAAGATGCACACACATATCACTACCTTCAGTGCAAATATGCACACACATATCACTACCTTCAGTGCAAATATGCTCACACATATCACTACCTTCAGTGTAAAGATGCACACACATATCACTACCTTCAGTGCAAATATGCTCACACATATCACTACCTTCAGTGTGAGTGTGCACACACATATACCTTCAGTGCTCACACATATCACTACCTTCAGTGTAAAGATGCACACACATATCACTACCTTCAGTGCAAAGATGCTCACACATATCACTACCTTCAGTGCAAAGATGCTCACACATATCACTACCTTCAGTGTAAAGACGCACACACATATCACTACCTTCAGTGCAAATATGCACACACATATCACTACCTTCAGTGCAAAGATGCTCACACATATCACTACCTTCAGTGCAAAGATGCTCACACATGTCACTACCTTCAGTGCAAAGATGCTCACACATGTCACTACCTTCAGTGCAAAGATGCTCACACATGTCACTACCTTCAGTGCAAAGATGCTCACACATATCACTACCTTCAGTGCAAAGATGCTCACACATGTCACTACCTTCAGTGCAAAGATGCTCACACATATCACTACCTTCAGTGCAAAGATGCTCACACATATCACTACCTTCAGTGCAAAGATGCTCACACATGTCACTACCTTCAGTGCAAAGATGCTCACACATGTCACTACCTTCAGTGCAAAGATGCTCACACATATCACTACCTTCAGTGCAAAGATGCTCACACATGTCACTACCTTCAGTGCAAAGATGCTCACACATGTCACTACCTTCAGTGCAAATATGCTCACACATGTCACTACCTTCAGTGCAAAGATGCTCACACATATCACTACCTTCAGTGCAAAGATGCACACACATGTCACTACCTTCAGTGCAAAGATGCTCACACATATCACTACCTTCAGTGCAAAGATGCTCACACATATCACTACCTTCAGTGTAAAGATGCACACACATATCACTACCTTCAGTGCAAAGATGCTCACACATATCACTACCTTCAGTGCAAAGATGCTCACACATATCACTACCTTCAGTGCAAAGATGCTCACACATGTCACTACCTTCAGTGCAAAGATGCTCACACATATCACTACCTTCAGTGCAATGATGCTCACACATGTCACTACCTTCACTGTAAAGATGCTCACACATGTCACTACCTTCAGTGCAAAGATGTACACACATATCACTACATTCAGTGCAAAGATGCTCACACCTGTCACTACCTTCAGTGCAAAGATGCTCACACATGTCACTACCTTCACTGTAAAGATGCTCACACATGTCACTACCTTCAGTGCAAAGATGCACACACATATCACTACATTCAGTGCAAAGATGCTCACACATGTCACTACCTTCAGTGCAAAGATGCTCACACATATCACTACCTTCAGTGTAAAGATGCTCACACATGTCACTACCTTCAGTGCAAAGATGCTCACACATGTCACTACCTTCAGTGCAAAGATGCTCACACATATCACTACCTTCAGTGCAATGATGCTCACACATGTCACTACCTTCAGTGCAAAGATGTTCACACATATCACTACCTTCAGTGCAAAGATGCTCACACATATCACTACCTTCAGTGCAAAGATGCTCACACATATCACTACCTTCAGTGCAAAGATGCTCACACATGTCACTACCTTCAGTGCAAAGATGCTCACACATATCACTACCTTCAGTGCAATGATGCTCACACCTGTCACTACCTTCAGTGCAAAGATGTTCACACATATCACTACCTTCAGTGCAAAGATGCTCACACATATCACTACCTTCAGTGCAATGATGCTCACACCTGTCACTACCTTCAGTGCAAAGATGTTCACACATGTCACTACCTTCAGTGCAATGATGCTCACACATATCACTACATTCAGTGCAAAGATGCTCACACATATCACTACCTTCAGTGCAAAGATGCTCACACATGTCACTACCTTCGGTGCAAAGATGTTCACACATATCACTACCTTCAGTGCAAAGATGCACACACATATCACTACCTTCAGTGCAAAGATGCTCACACATATCACTACCTTCAGTGCAAAGATGTTCACACATATCACTACCTTCAGTGCAAAGATGCTCACACATATCACTACATTCAGTGCAACGTCAACCAACATTTAACAAAAGCTAGACGTGTTGTAGTGAATCACCAACAGACAATTAGCTCACACTAGCTATGTAGTCTATGTACAGTTTCCAGCAGTCAGACAGTCAATGAAAACGTTATATAGCTCTATCTTTATGGCACCCTCCACCCTATTTACTGCCACCCTAGATGTCTGCCCCACTAACTTACACAAGTGACACCAAACTAAGTCCATGACTCATGCTTCTTCACACCTAGCTGCTTCTATCAACACTACACCTGGCATACATATGGTATCCCTAATGATGATGATGATGCACTGTTTCATAATTTATAGAGTGGATGACATCTTAGTGTCACAATCAGCCCCCCCCCCCAAAGTTTCTGCCATCCCATGTGGTCTTCTGTTTTGTTTTATACCCAGGGGGTGTGATCCCTCCAACAAAAATTATTCGTCAAACTCCCTTAAAAATGAGGCCCCATGTGGGGAGACATCCCTTGCTGTTTGCTTGTGCCAATTCGGAAGGTGTGCATCTTCCACAGTGCCAGTTTGTTGGGACAGTTGAATGTGAAAATCACCTTTTAAAGGGATATTTGATGGCACTGTCATTAATACATCGCCGCAAAAATACATTGTCGTGTCAACATACCATTGACATGTGAGAATACTATTACCACGAATACTATCATCAATCACCAGACTACGCATTGACTTTGGACTGGTGGGCTATATGAATAACAGGTTGAATTCATAGGAATTTTTTTAATTCAAAGAATTGCACCAAACTACATTGTATGTAAAATAAGAAAATGTTTTATTGCACCAAAATCCTTTCAGAAAATCCAAGCTGAGCACATTATAAAACCAAAAGATTTGGCAATCGGAATGCTCTAAAATATCAAGTGATCATCAGTGGATTGAGTACGCGAAGGAACCAAGCAGGATAAGTGAGGACGGTGGGTAGTCAGGTGAAATGATACTGGCTAGTCGGAATATCCTGGTTCATGTCAATTCTTAGAACTCCAGTAGCAGCAATGAAAACATTGCTGCGATGTTTCCTTGTACAACATAGGAGGTGGTCCCAGTCAGTCGTAGCACATAATTACCAGAGGTCTTCATACAGATATATATATATATTACATCTTAATAATTATATGATTACCAACAAACCTGATTTTGTGTGAGAGTTATTAGCTGTGCCCAGTGGCACTGATAGACCAGTCTGGGGTCAAATCAACGTTTTTATCTAAATATGCAGATTTGGTAGATACGTATCCGACTTTTTTCGGATGATCATATAATTTATATTTGTGTACAACGTTCATATTTGGTGTACCTGATGAAATACGCACCAAAAACAACAGCTAGTGCCTGCTTGAACAGGCAAATAATAGGACCTTAAATATTGACAAATGCAGCCATATACTTAGACATCAGAACCATAATCTTCACAATTGAATTTTAAGAAATAATTGTCTACACTATTTAGCTAGTAATGTTTACTTTGAATCCAACTTATCGTTATATGACATTTTAAAAGAGAATATTTTATTGGATTGAATGCATAATGTTTTACATTTAAAAACAGTGCATACTTCTATTTTAAATTTTCAGATGCAATTCTTTTGTATTTGGTAAACATGAATTTGACCCCCAGCTCTGATTTACACCAACAATTTTTTCTGGAGCAAGGCCTTGATGTGTTGACAAGACTCTGGTTTATACGATGACTGTGCCATGGCATCAGCAGGTGTCAACTCCTCACTGCAATAGCGACAATGGATTGATGACAGTGGACTGACATGATCTTCAACAAAGTGCACTGGTTAACATGTAACTCAATTATTCCAGCCAACGTTTCAGAAGAGTGATATGTCCTATTTCGATGCAGCGACAGAGCATTGTATGCAAGACATTTGTAGTGTGCCTGAATGCCAGTATACCAAGGCTGCCAGCACATATGGCAACCTAGCCCCCAACCTAACCTATCAATATTCTTCCCTGGTAGACATTGGGAAACCAGCAAGGAATGAGACTTCAAAATAGCCAAACTGATGCAATTTAACTCTACAGTGCAGACCGCCTAAAACTGCCCATCCCTTCCTATGCAGACTGCCAGAAACCGCCCAGTAAACCTCAGGGCTGCTAGGGCTTTCATTTACCTCGGTCAGTTCTTACTTTTAAATCTGAAATACGTGACCTAGACTATACAATAGCCATTTTGGGAAAGGACTGTGATTAACGAGAGTTTATTTGGAAGCAAGTTGAGTTGTCTTCATAAAAATGGACTCTGACATTGCATAGCATTTAACGGTTTTGATTTAGATAATTTCCCATAAATTTCTATTTTTTCCCTCTGACTTTATGTTCTACCCTTGCCCTCTGACCTTCCCATACACACACACACATACATACAATGGTTAGTACCAGCAGTCCTTAACAATCCTTTAATGGTTTCTGTTTCATAAAAAAGATGTTTATGCCCATTGAGAAAGCTCCATCTATTCTATAAACCTGTACAAGTTTACTAGTTTATGGTCTGTGGTATGCTTATGCTAAGGAAACTGACTAGTTGGCGATATCGCCAATTGCCCCCTGAGTGCCTGCTGACTGTGTCTGTAAAAAGTTTAGCCTTGCAAATAGCTGGAAATAAAAATTATTTGGTATGAATTTTTGCCTGAATTTGCCTGGTTACATGTAGTATTCATACAGGTTCACTAAACTTTCACAACACTATAAATCATGCAGAAATACATAACAAATCATTTTAAATTCCAGCCATTTGTGATGTATGTGAAATGCAGGCAGCAACACATACATTAACAACATTATCATTCATAATCTGAACTAACTATGTCAACTTAAGAAGCGGTCGGTCGAGAAATGAGGAAATGGTTGCTGGTGTCATTTTATTCAGGAAGGATGCCTTGACAAATATCTTCCCTAATGAGCGTTCACAGCATGCAGCTGATAAGACCACTGAAAGTAGATCAGTTCTGTCAGAGCTAACCTCCTGAAATGAGCATATCATCAAGAATCCTATCCATCCTCAGATGGCTGCTTTCCAGAAACTTCCATCAGGGAGACATCTTAAAGTACCATTAGTAAGAAAAAACCTTTTTAAGAAATAGTTTTTAATGCAATGTTTTAATATACTCCACTGTACAGATAACCTACTAGACTGCACACTGCACTGTCATTATTACTATGTCAGATACATGGTGACACTGAAAGTATGTACGTAATTAATGGTATACCTGTACATGAACATTCCCTACCCAATACTAGATGTATGTAACCTATTCCAGAATCAAACTCACGTTGGGAATAGAGCAGAGTTGGAACTGCTAGTGGCTGTAGTGTGTAAACTTCAAGTAATTACAGTCATCTATATTTAATGTGTCAACCACAATTTCTTCAGCACAATAAAAAAAAAAAAAATGCTATCATTGGTCTACAAAAAGTGGGTCGAATGATAGAGGGCTTTTAAACATGGGGGCCTTTCAAGTGACTTTTGAATGTATCCCAGGAAGTCTGTAGGTTTAGTGCTCAAAGAAGCATGTGAGAATTGAAGATGACCAACACTGACTTGTAGAAATGGCATGCTTTCATTCACTCAGACAAAGTAGCTACGTGTATGAGACATGCACCTTGCAGACTTCCACTGTATCTCAAGGTTGTGGTTAAAGATAGAGGCAATCACTCCACAGCAGGGTACGGCAACGATACAGTCATAAATACAGTCGTCAATGCAGTTGTCAACATTCTGAGTGAAGACAACCAGACTGTTGTCCTGAATGGTGCAATACAGTGGTGTGAAGACAGCCACACAGATAGTTTGGGTGTCACCTGGCCGCCTATGCCAGGTATACGTGTCACATATTTCACATTCCTGCTCAACTGATTCATAACTGTCAGAGGCCTATTCACTGCAGTTACAACCGTAAAAGGAATTGGACCTGAACCTTTAACAGTGCTACTGGTCTATAGCACATGCATGGCCTATAGCAAGGTTCAAGTAACTCCATGTTCACATGCCTGCAATGTCGTACTATGTTACTCACTGGTCAATAGTACATGCATGGCCTATAGCAAGGTTCAAGTAACTCCATGTTCACATGCCTGCAATGTCGTACTATGTTACTCACTGGTCAATAGCACATGCATGGCCTATATCAAGGTTCAAGTAACTCCATGTTCACATGCCTGCAATGTCGTACTATGTTACTCACTGGTCAATAGCACATGCATGGCCTATATCAAGGTTCAAGTAACTCCATGTTCACATGCCTGCAATGTCATACTATGTTACTCACTGGTCAATAGTACATGCATGGCCTATATCAAGGTTCAAGTAACTCCATGTTCACATGCCTGCAATGTCGTACTATGTTACTCACTGGTCAATAGTACATGCATGGCCTATAGCAAGGTTCAAGTAACTCCATGTTCACATGCCTGCAATGTCGTACTATGTTACTCACTGGTCAATAGTACATGCATGGCCTATATCAAGGTTCAAGTAACTCCATGTTCACATGCCTGCAATGTCGTACTATGTTACTCACTGGTCAATAGTACATGCATGGCCTATATCAAGGTTCAAGTAACTCCATGTTCACATGCCTGCAATGCTATGTTACTCACTGGTCAATAGTACATGCATGGCCTATATGTTCAAGTAACTCCTCATGCCTGCAATGTCGTACTATGTTACTCACTCAATAGTACATGCATGGCCTATATCAAGGTTCAAGTAACTCCATGTTCACATGCCTGCAATGTCGTACTATGTTACTCACTGGTCAATAGTACATGCATGGCCTATATCAAGGTTCAAGTAACTCCATGTCCACATGCCTGCAATGTCATACTATGTTACTCACTGGTCAATAGTACATGCATGGCCTATATCAAGGTTCAAGTAACTCCATGTCCACATGCCTGCAATGTCGTACTATGTTACTCACTGGCCAATAGTACATGCATGGCCTATATCAAGGTTCAAGTAACTCCATGTTCACATGCCTGCAATGTCATACTATGTTACTCACTGGTCAATAGTACATGCATGGCCTATATCAAGGTTCAAGTAACTTCATGTTCACATGCCTGCAATGTCATACTATGTTACTCACTGGTCACAGGCCTTGACATTAAGGTTTTGAATCCACTGGCCCAGGGGGCCAGGAGATTTGAAAAGTTAGTGGCCTGCCTGTGAAAGTTACTGGCCCGGATTTTGTGTTACCGTCAAAAATACGCTGATACTGAGGTGCAAAACAAAATTGGTCTTTTTTTTATAATTTTACCAACAAAGTTGTTAGAAGTTACTATACACATGTTGATTGTTCAAAGTGAGATGTCCAAAGCTAATAATATTGTAATATTGTTCAAGTGTGTACTCAGATACATATATAGAGTATTTGCCAAGTTTAAATAAAGTGTGGCCAGTGTGACGACAGCTAGTCAGTCCGAGTCGGTAGTTGAGTTGACGCTGCTTTCATGTACAGGTCAATCAAGGCATTAGACTATTTCACGGTTCATTCGCTAGGTGGCACCACCCAAAATAGGTGGCCTTCACCTTGCCCTTGCTGACGCAGCGTTACATTTTGTTTCTGTCACTTTAGCCACTAGTTAAATTTGGATTTAAGCTGTATTCCTTTCATATATTTAGAGAAGAAAAAGCGTGCATAATTCTAAAGTCGAGGCAGCTTCCAACCACCGTACAAAGTGTGTCCAAGGGATGCGCGGGACTTAAAAAATGGTGCCTATCGTCATAAAAACTGGCTGCGCTGCCAGTGGTTAGAAAATGTATTTGATGGCTTTGCACGGCGTCGTCTGCATGATAAGTGTTGGAGTTTGGAATCATTATTGATCAGAATTAGTATCTACGTTATGTTTACATTGTCCTATAACTGAGTCGGATCTAAGAATTCTAGCGAACTGCATCTGATAACCGATGCGGTCGTGCCGTGACCGCCGCTTCGTCTCGGCAGCGTTCGAGAACCGGAAACCAGTGGCCCGTCGGGCCAGTAAAATATAAGAAATGGTGGCCTGAACTGGCCCGACAGCTTCAAAAAAGGCGCCGGGCCATCAGGCCAGTGTTAATGTCGAGGCCTGGGTCAATAGTACATGCATGGCCTACGACCACACTGCCTGCAAGGTCTTACCCAGTCAATAGGAACATAATATCAAACACACAAAATGCATTTGTTTTATACTCAGGAATTGAATTTGGGGGTTGGCAGAATTCTGGCAGAATCATAAACCTGATGTCGTTGAGACATTTTTGTATTTTATCTCAAATTCTGGGATTTTCACCTTTTTAATTGTGAAATAATAATAACCTGTCTTTTGACATGCGGAGGTCTTTAGCGACATATCTTACAAGTCATTACTAAAGATGGATCATCCAGTAACGGAGAACATTAAAGTTGCATATTCAAGTGTCCAATCATAGTTATTACACACCTTTAATCCATTATATGCAGCAAAACACCTGTTTCAAGGTATCCAATCCTAACTGTATTATTCAATACCATTGGTTGGCAGTTAACTGTTTGTTGTTTGTAAAAATGCCAAAAGCGTAATACCAATACTTTCACTGAATGCAAATGTATTTTTAGTTTTTCCTCCATCCAGCGAAACATATCGTACGATTCGAACGTCAGATATAGCTCAATAGAACAAAAATACTAAAACACACAACAGTATATAAATACGGTATTACTAAAAAAGAGTTATATAAAACATAAATAGTTATATAATAATTGTACTGCAATAGCTCCTGCTGATAAGTTGCACTTGATAAGCCAATACTACTAAGTCAATCCTAATCCTAATGACCTACTAAATTTAAAGCACATTCTACAGTCCACAACTGCATTCTTCAGCACTCAATTTGTGTACAAATCACACCTTTCAATTAGGGGACAGGAGTGCCTATCTCTCTTCAACAGTCCGTGCATATTCAACAATCAATGCCTATTCACAGGTTGCCACGTACTGGCCAATATAGGCCACTATCTTTTCACTCAGAACACAAATAACTGCATTGTACTGGAAACTACTACAGAAATAACTAGATCCAAATCTACGGTAGTCCATTTCTGTGAGACATCACATGGATTAACTAATTATAAGGACACATTAAACAGCTAAAACTAGATGGTGTTTTGGCTGAAAAGACATATCATACAAGTGAACTGCGCACCACTGCACATGTATGCAAGGGGCCATGCACATAGAAGCAGGTGCTTTGGTTGTCCGCCGACAATCAGCATAATGAAATATTCAGTGGTTGCATCGTATGACGAGAATAATCAGGGGACCTGGTAGCAACACCCTCTCTCCAGTCCTGACCAGGTGGAGTCAACACACTCTCTCCAGTCCTGACCCGGTGGAGTCAACACAGACACTCTCCAGCCCTGACCAGGTGGAGTCAACACAGACACTCTCCAGTCCTGACCAGGTGGAGTCAACACAGACACTCTCCAGCCCTGACCAGGTGGAGTCAACACAGACACTCTCCAGTCCTGACCAGGTGGAGTCAACACAGACACTCTCCAGCCCTGACCAGGTGGAGTCAACACAGACACTCTCCAGCCCTGACCAGGTGGAGTCAACACACACTCTCCAGCCCTGACCAGGTGGAATCAACACAGACACTCTCCAGTCCTGACCAGGTGGAGTCAACACAGACACTCTCCAGTCCTGATCAGGTGGAGTCAACACAGACACTCTCCAGTCCTGACCAGGTGGAGTCAACACAGACACTCTCCAGTCCTGACCAGGTGGAGTCTCAGAACTAGCTCATCGGGTTCGACTTAGTGTCAGTTGAGGCAGGTAATGACAGCGCAGTGTCAGAGAAATGTCAGCACCTCTTCACTGCCACTGACCGCATCATCGAGTACCGCACATGATATAACTGGTGAATGGCGACCTCTCAAAGGCGGCAGGAGATCTTGCACGGGATTACAGGAAGGGAGTTGATTATGTTACAGACAGCCAGTTAGATGTACTTGGCTAGTTTCTGTTTCATTCATTTCCATTTGGTACTTTTCAATGAACAAACTCTGGTTGTTTTGTTGCAAAGTCTATTTACATAATTATAATATAAATTCGTACATCTTGACCACCTAAATGTTTTTAATATATACTTTACTATACTTGTCTGTTTAATGTGAATGTGCCTTACACGAAAACACATGTCTACAATATATGTGGGTGGGAATGTGTCTGTTCATTACATACCCATTACTGATTCCATTCTGTGACATGCACAGGTGTTATTCAGTGACTTGCATTACCAGCAAACCACAGTTACTTGACTGCTCACCATGTTTGCATCACAAAAAGGCTTCACACAATCCAGTGTTTCCCCTGGGTAAAATGATGCACAAGGTGGTAGGGTGGGCAATGCGAACACTGCAGGCATGAAGCATTGCTAGGGGGGTGTGGGGGCATCGCCCCAGAAACTATTTAAAACGAGCTTTAAAATGGTGCATTCTGAGGTAAGTTTTAACCTTTACTCTTGAATATAGAGGGGAAGATATAAAACAACAAGATAGCATATAAACTTGTTTACACTATTTGTAAATGTAGTAATCATGATTGATAAAGGTTAATAATAAAATCATGATAGTTTCATCATGTTGAGATGTGGTTTCCACTTGACCACTGGTACTTGGTTGAGGTGTCTTTTCACTTGACCACTGGTACTTGATTGAGGTCTAGTTTCTACTTGACCACTAGTACTCAGTTGAGGTGTGGTTTCAACTTGACCACTAGTACTCGGTTGAGGTGTGGTTTCCACTTGACCACTGGTACTTGGTTGTGGTGATGTTTTTTCTTGCCTTAACCCTAGGCCTTGCTACCATGCTGACATGTAGACATTTATCGGGATGGAATTTTAATACTAATAATAAGATAAGATAAATTCTATTGCACCTAAATCCTTGGAAACCAAGCTCAAAAGCACATCAAAACAAAAGGATGAGTCAATCTCAAAATCCATAAGCAGTATTCCAGTGGTCAAGGCGCTAGGGAGCTACGGTGGATAAGCAAGGTTGTAAAGATAAGTTTTTAAATGACGACAGAATTTTGTAATATTTTCAACTGATCTAACACTAAGAGGGAGCATATTCCAAAGAGTTGGTGCAGCAACAGAAAAAGCCCCAGTTCCAATGTTAGTGTTGACTCTATGGACAAAAAGTAGATTAGAACCAGATGATCGAAGCTGGATAGGTTTTCTTACAGGAGTAAGCAATGAATACAAATAAGATGGTTGCTTACTGGACAGTGCCTGGTATGTAATGGTACAGATCTTAACTATTATACAATATCATACAGGAAGCCAATGCAAAGACTTCAAAAGTGGTATAGAACAAGAAAAACGAGGAGATCTTTTAACTACTCTTGCTAGACAATTTTAATTTTGGACACGCTGTAGTTTTGTGATATCCTTGCTAGCGGTATTATAAAGGAGGGAATTGCAATATTCAAGCCTGCTGCTAACAAGCGCTGTTGCAATAGTTTTAGCAACAGAAAATGTCATATACCAGCGAATATGGCGAAGATCACGAATATAATAAAAACAGCAGCGACATGTTTGAGATATGTGTTGTCGGAAATTGAAGTTACTATCAAAGATCACTCTTAGATTCTGCACTGAAGTTGCTGGCGTGATATGCTGATTCAAAATACGTGTAGGGAAAAATCATCCAGTTCACTACGCTGCATTGGAGTACCAATAATGATCAATTCAGTTTTATTTGCATTTAATTTCAACTTGCTGGGAACACCAAATAAAGCCGGCAGCACAGCTGAAAAGCTCAATGAGAATGCTGTGATCAATCGTGTTAAAAGCGGCAGAGATCTAGTAAGGTAAGTGCAGTCACTTTACTGTTATTAATGTTCAAGTTAATGTCATTATGAACCTTAAAAATGCAGTCTCTGTTGAATGAAACTGTCTATATGCTGATTGTGACACATTAGTTAAGACATTTGTGCTAATGTGAGACCTTAGACGACTTGCTGCAACCTTTTCTAGTATTTTGGAAATAAAGCTGAGGTTAGAAATAGGTCTATAGCTTTTTAATTCTTGTTTAGGCAGAGATGACTTCTTAAGAAGTGGAGTGACATGGGCATATTTGAAATCATCAGGAAAACAGCCAGAGCAACGTGATGCATTTATAATATTTGTTATAGGTCCAATTAGTGTATCGAGACATGCTTTTAGCAGTATTGTTGGAAATGGATCAAGTGCACAAGATTTATTTGGGGAGGACATAATTATTTTCCTAACTTCATCAACTGTTGCAGGTTCAAATGATACAAGTAGAGAATTTACTCGTGGAAAGTCCACACTGACATTACTTAAATTATGACGTGGGAAAACAGAACGAATAATACTGATTTTATTCTTAAAGTGAACGAATCACATAGAGACTTAATTGACACATGATCAGGTAGCGATGGAGTAGGCCGTCTGTGTAGAATGTTACTGATGCAGTTCCATAACTGACGCGAGTTATCAGACTTATTTATAACCATATTTGTATAACAACCACTTGTCGCTCCATTGTTTTAGGATGCATAAGTCATGTTGTAATATATCCCACTCATGTTAATTTGTTATGGCTCTAAATATCTTGATGTCAT
Source organism: Paraescarpia echinospica (assembly GCA_020002185.1). Classification (NCBI taxonomy): domain Eukaryota; kingdom Metazoa; phylum Annelida; class Polychaeta; order Sabellida; family Siboglinidae; genus Paraescarpia; species Paraescarpia echinospica. The sequence continues at coordinate 53,384,464 of CM034542.1, forward strand.
CAGCAAAAAGAAATGTATTTGAATATTAGGAACAACTGCTGTGCATGGTTCTGATCCGGCAACGTCGCAGAAGCACGTTTAATCACCTCGTCGATCAACTGCGCTTGAAGGAAGAAGGTGCATTTGCAAACTTTCACTGGGTGCTGCCCCACCAGTTTGACTGTATTTTAGACAAGATACAGCCTACCATCAGTTGAAGAAATACAAAATTGATGCCGTCAGTATCGGTTGAAATTGCTACGCTCTCAATAGCCCTAGCATCAACAGATTTCTGTTGACCAACTGACCATCGTACACTACGCGACATCTCGTCTGACACCATTATACATTATGCAACTTTTGTTGTTGCGATTCAATTTTCGAATCGGTTCAACAACTGTTGTGCCTGGTCAAATCAACATGCGACTCAAGTTTGATTGGGTTGCGAACCATCATACATTGCACGACTGGTCAACGTTTGTTGATCAAACACGCAACTCACAACAAAACCTGTACCGTTTGGGCACCATATTACACGAATGTCTAGATTTCTAATATGTCGAAACTCTGCATGGTGTCACCATTGGAGACACCGGGGATTCCGTGGGAATATTCCGTGATTGGATAACTGACAACTGATGTCATTCACGTTGTCCAATTAGGTTAATTCCAAGAGGTAAATCCTAACTGGCTCTGAGGGATGTTAAGATGACTAAACGATGATGCTACAAACCTACGATTTTGCAGGAATATAAGTGGATTTGTGGTGTCATTTTGCACCGCTTGCCGACACTGAATATATCGCAAAAGAACGAAAATATGGGCACACGAAATAGCTACGAAGCAGCAATTTCAGCATATTTTGGGCAATGCGGCCCGCCTCGCTCGTCATATACCTGGGGAAACACTGCAAATCACACAGTAAATCAATCAATCTGATCCCTTTTTATGATGAGAGTTTCAACAAACAAATCTCAATATATATGACTACAAACTAAGAAACATTCCCATTTTCCATTTCCCCCCTGCATGTCTTGCAGAAGTGTGACACCAAGATAGAGCGCTCTGGTGAATCCGAGACAACTAACAATGGAGGACAGATTTACCACAATCAAATGTGGCCAGTGGCAATGCACTGGACGCACGAGACTGCCTTATCTGTAGCCTGACACACACAGTGTGGTAGACCCTGTCTACGCCCACTCTCAATGCTGTGCTCACTCTACTAGATATAACTCATCATAGTTTGTGTGTGGCATCCATCACTGCATTTATGTCTTACTGATAAACATGCTAGTTTAGACTTCTCATTGTTCTAAATTCACACAGTAAACAAAATACAGACAGCATTTAACGTAGCTTTTATGTAGAAAATTATTTTTTACATCAAATAGGTTCTTTTTTCATTTTCTGTCTCACAAAGATAAGTACAAAGCCTGAATTGTGATCACAAACACATATTATACAGTACTTATACTTTTATTTTAAAACCAATTTTTTATATAATTTGACCTTTTCTGTTTGTGAATATTCATGAACATCTGTCAATAATTTCCAATACCTGAAAAGTGGATTGCGTCATAATATTAAAAATAAATCAAACACCATCATGACTTTTTGAATACTGCCTGGGGTAGTAATTATAATGTTCTCAGTTGCAGGCAGCATTTTGTGCTTTTTAGCAGCTAATAATCAATCTCCACATCTATTACAACGTTTCATTAAGTAAATAAGATAGCTCGTTTTTAAATGTTCTTAAAAGTGTTTTCTATTTAACAAAGTCCCAATGATTAGTATATTCTCAAATGCCACAAGATAATGGGCTCGTGAATACGAAAGATCCATCATTTAAGAATCCGTCATTAAATTTAAGAAGATTTTAAAAATACAAAAAAACCACTGTCATATCATCAAGGTCACTATTTCAGTGACTGTCGCGTGACACATCAACAAGTGTCCTAGTGATATGTCTTGGTGTTGACAATTTTCAGTATGCAACATCACTGTTATTGGGCACAATTGATTTTAAAGAGCAAAATTAGACTTGTGAGGTCTAAAGAATGCCAGTGAAATTAACTCCTCATCTTGGAAGTGGCATTATAATAATAAAAAGTATTCTGACTAGTACTACTACAAATCAGTTTGCAGTCGTTCTGTCAAGTATCACTACTACGAGTTGTAAATCTAGGAATAAATAACATTTATACGCTGCTGACTTTATTATAAAATGGCCTGACTTTGAATCTCACATATATGTCGGAATGATCAACAAGATCAGTGTCATTTGCTGAAACAACGGAAGGGCACCGAGTCTGACATACTTGGATAACTAGTCCTTCCTGTTTGCATCAAGCCACTTGGGATACCCCAGAATGCATTGGGAGTTTTTAATCCCCAACCACATACATTTATAAACCATACCCATTCATGCAACAGTGTGGCGATATACACGGAATTATATTTGTTATAATTTTCATTGATGTAAGACCTGCATCCTGGTGTATGAGTTGTATTAATTTATGGATACAAAATACTGTTTTCACAGATCTTTTTATAATTTAAACATACATTTACCAGATATTACTCATCACTTGAGATGTTGTAGTCTACAGCCTAGTCTCGCATGTAGGAAATTAAAACCATAACAAAGCATTTCACTGGTTGCCATGGTCAGCCGGCCGAAGTTCAACTTGATGTTTATCTGGCTGGTCACAAGGGGTAATAACGTCCTTACTAGTTCACAGGCCCGCGGTGTACTGAGGCAAGAAGATCAATGGAGGCCTGGCTCGGGTGGATCAATACTCTACATGTTCACTAGCTCATTCTTCAGCAGAGTCAATCTGCCAAGGGCATCAGTATTTATAGCACATACGGCCCCTCAAAAGCTAAAAATGAATCATGCTCCAGGGTCTGAATGGACTGAAATCTGTCAGCTTAAGGGTCAATCAGTGACATAGATCCGAGATAATCCTGCACCATCGTAAAACTTGCTTCACAAGTGAAGGTCAGCCATACATCCTGGGCCTTTTATGCAAACAGGTGGTCAACGATTATTGACCAGCGTTCAACGTAATTCACGTGGGCTGGCTGGCTGGTCACTACCGCTGCAGTTTGTCCTGACGAAGGTTATTGGGGTCCTGAGACCAGGCCCATCTGGTCAGTGATGAATATTTCACTGGGTATGACAATGCCTGCATGGTTACATCCTGCAGAATGTGCAAAGCTAGGGAGTGAGGTCTGAGTGCATTGTATGACTAATGTCAATCTGTTGGGCAAAATCTATGAAATGCAGATGGCACATCTGTGTACATGTTCCAATTCAACATAGCAAAACTGTAACTTGTAAGAAGTATCTTCCTTAGAGTGGGTGGTACTTACCCCCTCTTGACTTTGCAGAAATCAAATGCCATATTCCTGTAGGAGTATGCCTTCTCATTCAGGTATTTTGCATAGCGTCTGATGTATGTTGACATGTCATAACCTGTAAGAATAATGTACACACATTATGTACAGCATACACACACTGTTCAACATATTTGTATCATACATGTACACATACCGAAAAAAACAAATACACTGGGCTTGATTCAGATAATTTTTTTTACCTAGAGTCCATAATATATATTGACTGTAATACCGACTGCTCAATCATAATCAAGACCACTTTTTGACATTTTAGTGGTTGTTTTATTTAAGAGGTTTTATTGCATCTGGTTCTACATAATAGTATGTACAACCAGCTAAAATGTAACTACAATTTTACATTTAAAAATGTCCAAATATCAGTAGTGTTTTTCCCTATTTCTTCTGCGGCCACAATGAAAACAGGAACTAGATCAATGAAAAAGCCGCAAAATCTGCAATATGTTGGGATATCTGCGACTGGTGGATGGTTGCTTCAAGTAATTACGCTTGTGGTAAGGGGAGGGGCACTTTAAAGAATTATGTTGTGATGCAGGTCAAAGACTGCAGCACTGCACAGCACTGTCGGATCACTGTCAACACACTTTGATCAACGTAGCATCACAGGAGCCGAGTAAAACCTGAGGGTGATAAGAAATAAATAATAGAGTAACACAGATTGCTGAGCATAACCCGTTTGAACATTGAACGCGGTCTAGATGCACCCGTTGAGAGTCTGTGCACTGGAGTGTCTTATGGCCCACTGAGGCTGACCCCACTGGGGCTGACACAGTGTGAGCAAGAGGCGAACAATGGACAGAGAGAGACAGGTCAAAGTCAACAGGAACCAAATCTCCTGTCGCCCATCTCATTACCCACAGGATGGCAGGGTTAACAAGAACACTAGACTTGCGCTCTTTGTGGATGCATCCTACATTTCTCACGTGGTATTATTACACTAATTAAGATGAATAGTCACTGATGACCTTGCCAACTTGTGCAAAGTCCCATTGTCCTAGCAGCTGGTCAACAAACTGCAAAAATAGACGGCCAAGGGAGTCACAGTTAACACTCATCAATCTACCACATAACAGCGGTGTAACCTCACGGCGTCATTACACATTTTTGCACCAAAAACAGATGTGTCATTGCAATGGTTATCTATGGGCACTCACCTTGCACGCCTGCTTTGTCTAGAAAGCTTCCCAGATTTAAAGTGCAGTTGTTTGATGCGAGATACTGAGAGAAACGCTGAAAGGTAACAGAGCAGCAAGAATGTTAAATTTTGAAGCTAAAACGACTCGCATGAACAATACAGTTAGGTCTAAATAATTGCTTATTTTCGTTCTTATATTTTATCATGTATTATTGATATATTTTAAAGCTCATACACGAAACATATTTTAGTAACAATCATTTTGTGTTTATACATTTTATTTTCAGTGTGGTAATCTGCATGCTTTTGTATGGGAATAATCTTAATACTTTGTAAATTGCGTCATAAATCAAATTTCCATCTCTTCATTTCCTCAGAGAACCAACAGGCCCGATATATCATATCACTGACTTAACATGTTTGCTTTACATCCCTTAAAAATTGAAACAACAGACACACCAAATTAACAATTAACGATCTCAATAATTGTTCTTTCATCATGGGCTACACAGTTTGTCCTTTTTTGTTCTCAGGCCCGTCTGCTTTGGCCATGAAGAAAACAATAACAGAGTAAAAACAACATATTGCACATACTTCACAGATCTATGGTTATTGCATGGATGATATGTGTGAGGGTGTTTCTCCAAACTGTACACTTCGTTAATCCAAGTCAGACCCTTGGGAAGCACAGTGTGCAGATAAATGAGACAAGACTGGCTTAACATAACAATTCTGCAACATGTGAGACATGGATCAATATGGAACCCAATCAATTTCTTACCACATAAAATGATAACGCGGAAGGGACCATCTATTAATTTATTGCATTGCGGCAAGTCAAATATGTGTGGTAAAGACAATCTACAGTGTCAAGGATAACTGAACATCTTACAGTTCCTATGGGTGTCAAACGTTTAAACTGAATTCCATATTCGATACCTACTTACTTAATCCTCTTCGTGTGCGTTCACACATAAGACCATATTCGATAAGGGGATAGTAATTATTTAGCAGCTTAAAAGGTGATAAGTTTGTGTGTCTATAAAGTATAAACAGCATGGATGCTGCATGCAGTCTTGATGTGCTCAGAGAGCCAATTTTGCCTGATAAACTTGCCACTGTTAGACCTCAGTTTTAACCTGGCCAGTTGCTAATTTAAAATTAGCCAACCACATTGAAACAAGTAATCTACATGTACAAGAGACAGGGAACAGGTACACTCGCCTTCTTGGCAAAGTAGTTTGCATTTTATTAATGTTTTTTAACATAGATCTGTCGAAACGAGTCCATCAAAATGGAGCCCACCACTAGCCACCACTAGTGCAGCATATTGATTGGGTGTTCTGGGTCATTTCCTGTCCAATTTTTTTCTCAGATACACGAGCTTCAGTAGTGCTGACAACTGCAATGTCAATGCAATGTCTGCTTCAGTTCAATGACTTCATAACATTTATCTGGCCTTGCTGTTGATTGTTGAACCATCTGTGGGCAGTCTGATCTGTCTATTTTATCTTTATTTTAATACTACAATCACATTGTAATGTACATGTGAAGGGCAGCACATATTTATGAAAGAATTTGTTAGCTCTTTACAGTTTCAAAGTGTCAGTCTTACACAAATCAGATTCCGTAATGTAATCAGTTAATTATAATTATTCTGTTTAAACACATACAGATGCCGTTGACAACAAATCTGTAATTTGAAAAGTAACTCAGAATTGGATGTTTTACTCGGCCAAAACTAACACTTGGCTACACCTGCTTTATTGTATTGGTAAGTACTGTGGATAATTTGTGTATACTAAGTTCCCTGAACATCACAGCCTCCAAACACAAAATTTGAAGATAATATTTACACGGCCAACAGCCTTCGCTGTAATCCTGCAAAGAAATAATAGTTTGTTACAAATACTAACCACACGCATACTACAGTTTTGACCTCAACACAACATGTATGTGACCTGAATATTACGCAGTTTCGACCTGCATACTACATGGCTGTGACCTTCATACTACATGGTTGTGACCTACATACTACAGGGTTGTGAACTTCATACTAAACGGTTGTGACCTACATACTAAATGGTTGTGACCTTCATACTAAATGGTTGTGACCTACCCACTACACTGTTGTGACCTGGATACTACAATAATGTGTGACCTGCATACTACAGGGTTGTGACCTTCATACTAAATGGTTGTGACCTACATACGGTGTTGTGACCCACCCACTACTGTTGTGACCTGCATAGTACACAGAATGTGTGACCTGCATACTACACGGTTTTGACCTGCATATTACACAGTTGTGACCTGCAAACTACATGGCTGTGACATGCATACTACGTGATTGTGACCTGCATATTATACAGCTGCGATATGCATACTACATGGTTGTGACCTGCATACAACACAGTTGTGATCTGCATATTAAACGGTTGTTACCTGCAAACTAACTACACAGTTGCAGAGTTGTGACCTCTATACAATACAGTTGTGACCTGCAAACTACATGGTTGTGACCTGTATATTACACAGCACAGAATGTTGTGACCTACACAAGAAAACACTGCTGAGACCTGAATACTACACAGTTGTGACCTGCATACTAGACTATTGGTCCACCTCCTATGTTTCATCACACCGACTGATGGGTGTGTGTCATGCAGGGATCTGTAAACAAGCTGTCTACACCGCTACTAAAGAATGTGTCAACACCACGTCACACTGCTTTTAAGGTCAGGATTCTCACAATTCCAGCTTCCTGGAACTGATCAGATGATACACAGCTGCACAACATACCTCGTTTCCATAGTTCATCAAGTGATGTAAGCTGATTAGTGATTTGAAAACAACCACCCAGCTGACATGCTGAGTCCGCTCAATCAACAGGTTGGCAAGTTGCGGTATGGAAACATTCGGCTCATTTGTGCACTGTATTAAATCTACAACAGAAATAAATACGACAACAATAAAACAAACTCAACAAACTATTAATCAAGGCAGCCTTGAATCTATATATTAATATGCTAACTTTGTGGAATATTGTATGTGTATTTCCTCCCAGGTGCCAAGGTGCACTCGCCTCTTTCTCGGTTCACTTCCTCTGACCTTTGACCTCTGACCTACCCACTGGTAATGTAAACACAAAGGTAGTTATTCAGAATGATTTACTTTATTCAGTGGACAAGTTAAGTGGTCAGTCATTCCCCAGGAGGGGTCAATGTGCAGTTATCGTAAAAGTAATACCTGCAGCATGTAATACTGCAATTGGCGATATCACAAATTAAATAGTCACAGGAACAAGTTCTAAATACAGTAATGGTAACAAATGCAGCCCATCTTTATGGGCTTTACACTTTACTCCCTGGTAGACCTGTTCAATCAAACACCATCTCGACTTCTCTGGGAAGCATCCAATCAATGCACGAAGACTATTCGTACACAAATATCCACCACTGTCTATAGCCATGGAGCAACATATAGTGATCGAATCGAGCCCAAGGTTTGACACCGCCGCACAGGATTCGAACCCGGGTTCTCTCGATTGAGAGTCCGAAGCTTTAGCCACTGCATCATGTGTTTCAGATAACTGAGCCATGAGTGATTATTGTGAAGTGAATAAAACCAATGCAATGTTACAATATAAAGGAGAATAAAAGGCACAGTTCGACACCTAGCCTGTGAGAGCTGCATGAGCCTGCATCTCACCCCCCTCCCGCCCCATAGTTCAAACACCAACTATTAACATTGTTAGTAATCATCAGAATACAGACTAGCATTTAGCATCCTCATCCTCCCTCAACAGTCTCAGGCACTGAAAACAACACCATTTTCTTGGTAATCTCATAAATATGCATGCACGTAATCAAGGGATGAACGCACTTTGGCCGACCTCTGGGCTTCTTCTAAGGCCGTGTAGGTCAGATTTCTATCAGTCAAGAGTAAAGATTTATTTTAGGAAATGTCTCATGTTCTTGGGCATACTGTGATACAAATGCAGCTAGTTTATCATTTGACACTTTCTGTTACAGGTTAAACGTACTCGATTTATTTCTACAAGTATAAGCACATATAATTATGTAGCAAAGAGGCATAAAAACCAGATACATTTAAATGTCATGGCATTCACGAATGATATATAAGTGTCATGGTTGACTGACCCCTTCACATTTGACTGCCCCATAGGACATAACCACAATAATAAATTTCTTATGGGGCCATTCCATATCAAATCAATCAAGAATTTATATGAGCATCTTTGATTATGACGAAACACAGTGTGTTAGTTTATCAGTTTATGCTGGAACCTGCATTTCTCATTTGGTAAAACATCATATTTATGGCTTAATGTGCATTACAAAAAAATTCAGTTTTTCACATCATCGTAGGCAAATACGTTGATGGGCACTGAACTTCCAGAATTTTTTTTGATTTACAAAAAGATTTACAAAGACTATTCAGACTATCTAAATCATCCATAAACTCCAGATTTTGTGTTGTTAAAGTATTATTTTTACCACCCAATCCGCTAGCAATTTTTTTAATATGCACATGTCAGGAAATCTGAAAACTCTGAAAAAAAATACGAGTCAAGATAAAGTTAAACAAATACAATAAACGAACACTTTCAAAGAAGCAGCCGTTTTAGAGCACTTTTCTGCCAGACCAGCACACTGGAATGTATACATGCAACCATTGTTGTGCATGCAGCGTATTCATCATTTACAGATGACTGTCTCCTGGGTTTAAAAGACCATACACGAGACCGGACCAACAGGATGTTAGAACTGACAGTAAGATTAGGGAAGAGCAAACCAGATCTAGAATTAAACGGCCCAAAGTTTACAAATGTAAACAGAACTTTATTTAGGAGCCGCAACAGGCATGGTATGCAAGCCACAACGGACATTACATGCCAGACCCCCCAGGAAAGACTGTACATGGACTTATCAGCAGGAAATACAGATAAATCCGTGCTCACGACCTGGACATGTACTAGTACAATCTACATCAACCACTGTAACACAAGCAAAGAGCATGCATGCGCAGACATCATAATATCAAACATGCCCTACACCTCACTACCATAGTGAAATAAAACCTCTGTTGTGTGAGATCAATAGCTCTGTAGCTGCCCACCTAGTCGTGCTCAATAAATGGGAATCAGGATGGACGTCAGTATTGGCCGCCTACACGAACAGGCACCAACGAAGTTCTCCCATAACCTACAGTCTAATCTAATCTCAATTATGCCACAGTCGCCTCATTAATCGTGCTCTCACAGGATGCTTAGCAGGATTACATCACAATTATCATGGAATTTATCACCCACACTCCCCATCTACCATAGTTGTTGAAGGATACATGGATTGCCCTACAACTCCCAGTGTCATGCCAGATTTGTGAGCAAATGTAGTGCCCATGGGCAATTATGGCGAGATATTCTAAAAGCGGGGCATGGGAAGTTAATAAGACGTGGGCACTTATGTAGATCTGCATTATTGCCTCCCCCCAAGTAAAAATGAACCAAACAATATAATCTTAAAGCTTTTATCGTCTATATTTTGATAACAAATGTATTTATGTATGTGGCTGAGATGGGGGTGGGCGGTAATGAGAGCAGGTGGGTGGTTAACCTAAATTTCCAGGAAGTAGGAGGTGGTCAAACGCGGTCAAATACGGTATATATATATATATATGATTACCGTAAATCCTGTATTTGTAACTGCACCCCTAATTAAAGTATGACTTTCCTCCGTGCAGTTTGTTATAGGCAAAAACCTTATTTCAAGCCGTACCTGGACTTTGAGTCAAGACCATTTTAACCCTGCATGTGACATACTTCCGTAGCGTGCACAATTACAAAAAAATAACTGGGTTCCATAAAAAGTCATAACTTTGATATTAATTATCATAAATGAATGAACAAAAAAAGTCTAAGACTTGATTATAATGCATTGATAATAACTACATCACATTTTATATTATCGCTGGAATATTACTATAATGTGAATGTTGTCAAAATAGAAAACAAAAATAAACAAATTTCATCATGCTACCAGAAAATAACTGGGTGGTTAAATGTCCATACATCCAGTGAATGAAATGTAGCCATGCATTTAAGCTATACAGTAAAGCTAAAATAAAACTTTGCCATCATCATCATCAATTAGGCAATACATTACTATAATTGAAGCCGCGGGTACAAATACAGGATTTATGGTATTAACAACATCTTTCTACTAACAATATGTTCAAACTATTAGTTTTTTTACCGTTTTAAGCTATGCACACAATGCCACACATAGACATACCTTTTTGTGTGTGACGCACTGACGAAAGCCTTTACAAGCTATTGGATATACCATATTCGTCAGAACTATTAAGCATACAGTATACTTCTAAAAAGGAGGTGTACGTTAATTAGGGCATGTTTAATAGAACGAATGCAGTTTGTCAAAAAGAAATTGTTTGCATTGCCATACTTTCTTTTTTGTGTGACACTCATCTGAGTAAACACAAAAGTTTTTGACACAAAAACTGTAGCAGTGCACACTAACTTATTAGTGTGCACACACTATGCAACATTTGTTGAATGAATGCAAGTCTGTAATCGTAGTGTTTTTATCTTGAATCACATGCCTGTTGTAAACAACAGAAACAGAGTGAACAGTGCATATAATAACCCAAACAAAACAGTCACCTGCAGCTGTAGACTTGCTTTCATGACAACTATTACCATTCGTCACAGGTACACAACTAGAAACCATGCTACCTTGGTCAAGCCACTGGACCCAAACACTTAGAACTGCGATTTCTGTAACCTTCTAAGACATTGTGAACAACCCTTGCTCGTAGTGTACAGAATTGGGCGATTTTGTCTGTTTTCTACAAGTTCATCTATTCTCCCCTCCAATAACCAATCTGCCATTGTTATCTTCTTTATTACTGATTGGTCAGTAAATAGTCACAAAAAAAGGTTTTCCTCAGTCTTGGGCAGGCTGCGAGGCATAATATTTCCTGCCGTGATTTGATTTTTGAATAGAATAAAACAGGTTAAATTAACATCAGACAAAGTTTTATATATATCAACACACACTGCATGACAATCATTTTAAGGCAGATAAATACAAGATTCAACACAATATGGCAGTGTTTGACTAGTTTTAGGCTGAATTTAAAACCATGTGAGCCAGAATGCAAGAGAAAACCACTCGGACCACGAGAACAACCGAATGACAACCAAGAAAATGGAAACAAACAGGAGAAGGTTTGGTTATTTGGACAAGAGAAGGTTTGGTTCTTTGGACAAGAGAAGGCTGATTCTTTGGACAAGAGAAGATATGGTTCTTTGGACAACAGAAACCCAAAACAGAGTTAATTTATAACCAATCTTAATCATACGACTAATGATAATTAAGACTGAGAAGTATCTGCTGCTGACGAGCCAACTCGTGTCAGTATGACTACATCACCATCATTACTTGAACCTTACTCTGACACAGAGATCTTTGAGCTATCAATGATTTATTCTACGAGGTGCCAACTGAAGTAGATGTCCACCGGGAGACCGCTTACATTCACACATGTTAAGAACAATCAGCTTCAAGTTGTTGAGGGCAGCCGAGGGCAGGACTGTTTCTTACAGTCACAACACCTGTATCTACCAGCATTGTATTATGGCCATTCTGTTACAACACCTGTATCTACCAGCATTGTATTATGGCCATTCTGTTACAACACCTGTATCTACCAGCATTGTATTATGGCCATTCTGTTACAACACCTGTATCTACCAGCATTGTATTATGGCCATTCTGTTACAACACCTGTATCTACCAGCATTGTATTATGGCCATTCTGTTACAACACCTGTATCTACCAGCATTGTATTATGGCCATTCTGTTACAACACATGTATCTACCAGCATTGTATTATGGCCATTCTGTTACAACACCTGTATCTACCAGCATTGTATTATGGCCATTCTGTTACAACACCTGTATCTACCAGCATTGTATTATGGCCATTCTGCCTATTATTGTTGATTATTTGATATCGCTACATTTTGCTCACATAATAATAATTGGCTTTAGCAGTTAGCATGGTATGGATGCCCCAAGTGTCACGGATATTAAATAGTATCGTAGACTTAGAGGGAAACCAATGGCATATTTGTTGGACCTATGCATCTAAGAGTTAATCAGAAAGTAACCATTAGCTAAGTACTACAATCAATAATGTTACGCCAGCAGTTTGCTAGAATAATTTTATTGAAAACATGTTTACTTTAAACTGCATGGACAGTGCCGTTGCAATAGAAAGCCTGATGTCACCAATGCCTATTCATCCCAGTTCGCCAGTCACCAAACGGAGAACAATACTCTGGTTTGCATCCCTCAGTAGCCCATACATTTTGGATAATCATTTGTTTATGTTTTAATTATATTTTCTCAGCTGAATATGGCAGGGAAAATGAGAATTTGACCCGCCACAGCAGGGTCAAGGTCAAAGAAGCTCCAGGCGCTTACTGGTCAAGCATCGAGCACGTTTCTTAACATGTCAGCCATTAGGAACTGAGATTTCACAAGAATCTCCCGTTTTGAAAATAAACTGTTACTAATCCACTGGCGTGATATTGGTGATTGTAGTTGCAAATAATTCAATTGTATTAACTCTTTTAGGTATAAAGGCCCAAACAAATTTACCTTTTGTTTCTTTTATTGATTGAAAAATAGTTTTGGCATTTGCAATTAATAAATGAGTATGATACAGACAGAGCCACAAACAACTCAATGGGTATACCAACTGCACACAAAAATGGGATTTCATCATTTCAACATATTTTATTATTTCCTAGTCATTTCAGCAGACTATGTATGTCTGTATTGTGTCACAGTAGTAGTATAGCAGTTAGTGTTCAAATTGCTACTATCTGACATCATGGATATTTGCAAATTGAATAATCTTAGGGTTTTGTACACCTAATATATTTAGTAATTTATTTACTTTCACAATAACTCAGCCATAAACTTTAACTTTTTATAGATTGTAGCAATTTGGACATTATGGTTGTGCTGAAACACAACAATGAAATACAGGCTGCTTAAATCACTTTCAGAAATAAAAATGCATGTCTTTTGCTCATTTCTGTGGACCCTATAAATATATAATTAAAATGTTTACCTAATTTAGCACTAGTCTGAAATTCTGACTGAAATGTGTAGAGCCTGAATAAGATAGCTTGTACAGCAACATGTCATGCAAAGAATCCAATATCACAATGTTACTGACACTATTGCCTGTTGTAAAAACAATGTATACATCGATTAGTCCTAGGTACCTAGTGACGCATCACAGCTCAGTGGCATTATCTCTGATGCAAAAACGGCATATTTCAAACAATTAATTAGACTAGACAAATGCCATTGACTCTATGCACAAGCTGGTATTTCATTTACAGTGCTTACAAATGCTGTTAGTCATGCTGACAAGGTACACAACTTTCTAATCACGGTTCATCATCAGATTCTCTTTCAGAGATAAGTCAACTGTGCTGTAGACCTGTAGTTTGTTACATATATTATTACTATTGCTGGCACAACTCTAGGTACATCTTATTTTGTTACAATATTATGGGTCATCCCATGTCAAATCGTCCATTTTAAGGACATTTTAAAAGTTGACGTCTCATAATCTATTTAAATTATAATCAGTGAATAAGTGGTTATACTTGAGTACTTCTGCAAAAAAGCTCAGCATTTACTTGTAAATTGTGTCCATAATACCATATTACCTGAACAGGGGGTAAATATCCAAAATTGCACCCATTAGATTTACCTGTTTTACCTCTAAGATGAGAAGTTCATATTTTAAAATAGATTTTTCTTATAATACAAAGTTCTATAAATTTGAAACTCACTTCAACATTTCTACTATCATTTGCAGTCATCGTCAGTTTGTGATGAAGACTGCTGGCAATAAATTAATAAAATTAGTTTAACACTGATTATTCTGAAAGTATTTATTATGTGAAAATACCTACAAAGCTAATCAATTACTGCCAGTATCCTTGACAATAGACAGTAGTAATTTTGAAATGTACTGTAACCCAATGAAATATAGGCTGCACAATTTGATGTCAATTCCAAAACCCCAACTTTTTGGCCACTGGTTGATTTGACATGCAATGGACCTAATAATAACCCAACTCTGGAGCCCTACAAAACATGGTCAATCCTCCCATTTTAAGTAAATAAAAGACTCCTGGCTAACATCTCAGTTCAGGGCTTATTTCAGTAGATAGATTACTGAGTACTTCTTTGATTTTACTGCTACAATTTATGTTCACAGTCTTATACATTTGCAGTATTTGACATGCAATGGACCAAATAATAACCGAACTCTGGAGCCCTACAAGACATGGTCAATCCTCCCATTTTAAGTAGATAAAAGACTCCTGGCTAACATCTCAGTTCAGGGCTTGTTTCAGTTGCTAGATTACTGAGTACTTCTTTCATTTTACTTTACATAACACTGATTGCCTGTGTTCTGTTTATGTTCACTGGTAACTGATAGATCATAGTGATTAACAACAAGATTTAAGGTGTGTTCTTATGTAGCGTGGTATCCACTCCTTAGCATTGTTCAAAATGCTTTACATACTGACAAGCCTGTTCATTCAAACACCATCTCCACTTCTCTGGAAAGTATTCAACCATGCTGTAATTAATGCGCAGACTATACATACACAAATATACACCACTGTCTATGGCCAGATACTTATTTAAACAGCTGAGTGAACTGGAACAACGGGGAGTGAAAGAACTTGCCCAAGGTTCGAAATGGCAGCACAGCATTAAAACCTGGAATCACTTGGTTGAGTGCCCGAAGCTCTAGTTACAATGCCACTGCTCTAGATGATAGCTTTCTTTTATTTTTGTGACTTAGCATTCGTTCTGTCTTCCCGATGCTAGTCATATTCTGGGCATTGTGTTGTAAACACCCTAATTATATACGCCTCTTTCACTTTCAGTTTTCAGTGTACATAGTCCAGACAACCTCGTCAATGGCTAACATAGTCATAGATAGGGCATACCAACACTAACTTCAGTGTTAACTGAATATAAAATGTTTCTTGACTGTTGATAGATAATTACCAACTCAAATTACTAGAAACTGGAATTCAAGGACTTTCTCTAGTGGATACAGGTGAATTCGGCTCACGGTGAATTCGGCTCATGGTGAATTCGGCCCACATCGCTTGGTGAATTCGGCCCACAGTGAATTCAGCCTGGTGAATTTGGCCTCTGAGCACGATATTGATTTATCTTATTGGCCCACAACTCTGGTGATTGTAAATGCGTGACCTACGTCCAACTTAAAATTGGATATTACTCATGTACATGAATAAAAAGAGCTGAGTCGATGGTTACTGAGCAGATCTTGAGTGTCACTTTTGTACAAGCCAAGTTCAAAACAGCAATAAGACTCATATAGCTTGACTGACTGACCTCATAAATCATCTAAATTGATCATGAACTTTATTTTTGTATTCACTCGTACTCAACAAAAAATCGAGAATAAAATGATTAAATGTGTGTTTTTATGAACAACATTTTCACTAACTAACATGTTCCGTATGAATGCTAAAAAGAGTGATTTTGAGGTTGGACCAGATACTAAGAAAAGTGGCCAATTTACTAAATGTATACACTTTTTGATAACCAAAACATTAATACAAGACTGTATCATTAAGAAACACTTCGATTAGTAGCCACATAATGACTTAAAACTCTAAAAAAACGCAGGCCGAATTCACCAGAAAGTTGGGCCGAGTTCACTTAGCAGATATAACAACGGCCGAATTCACCAGCCCCATTCACGCCATTACAAAGTGGGCCGAATTCACCAGAAAGTTGGGCCGAGTTCACTTAGCAGATATAACAAGGGCCGAATTCACCAGCCCCATTCACGCCATTACAAAGTGGGCCGAATTCACCAGAAAGTTGGGCCGAGTTCACTTAGCAGATATAACATGGGCCGAATTCACCAGCCCCATTCACGCCATTACAAAGTGGGCCGAATTCACCAGAAAGTTGGGCCGAGTTCACTTAGCAGATATAACATGGGCCGAATTCACCAGCCCCATTCACGTCATTATAAAGTGGGCCGAATTCACCAGAAAGTTGGGCCGAGTTCACTTAGCAGACATAACATGGGCCGAATTCACCAGCCCCATTCACGCCATTATAAAGTGGGCCGAATTAACTGTGGGCCGAATTCACCGACACCCCTGGCTCTACATCTATGTGAACAAGTGCTGCATTTACAGTATCTAATACAACTAGAGGTAAGCTGTGGAGCTTTGAATAGGAAACAGGAAATGTTTTGCATTTGTAAAATGTTTTCACATATTTCTGAGGTATATATAAATATTAATAATGAATATGACATACATTATAGGCACATGTCAGACATTTTGCAGAGCTCTGGGCATGTAGCCATATTGTAGGCTAACTTAATTACCAACTAACAACACATGGACACTATGACATGTTCATTTTCTTGGTTAGGAACTTAATCTTAGCTTAGAGAACAAACTATTACACTTCGCTTTACTGTCACTGTTAGCACCATGTGGAATTGTGTATCATATCATTTCTCTGGGCATAAAGAAAATACTTTTGCAACAAAGTAGCTATGCTGATACCATTGATAGGTGTATTGCGTATATGGTCGCGATAGGGGTCTTATGTTAGACATAATATGGTAATATCATTTTTACGAGCCGGGTTGGCGACAGGAAGTAATGGCAAATTCACACAACTGAAACATACCAAACGCAAAATCATGAATGCATGTTATAGTATAACTATGTGGTCACGAACAGTCAAACCACAAACGAGGAAACTTACAATCCAAGTGCTTCTTCTTCGGTCCCATAATCTCCTCAGTGGTAGCTTTATGCACGGACTTGGCCAAACCTTGACCGGCCAAGCTGTGCTTTGCAGCCATTACCCGATCAGCTATACTTTGACCCGACATTCTGAAGGTTGTGGCTAAATACAAAATGCCGCAGAATCAGCAACAGGCCACGCTGACCACGCAGTATGATTAAAAATGCACACTATCCAGGAAATGTCAAGGGGAGGATCCGCAATCTGAAAAGATGGCGTAGGAATATGGCGATGTACGGCGATCAGGTGACCTCAAGGGAGCGGTTTGTATTCCTTCGTACGTCAAACCAAACTTCTACAGATTCATGTGATAACAGCTAGAAGGATCACGTTATTATCAAAATGTACACCATTTATTTAAGTATGAAGACCAGAAAATATCAATAAATGGGATAATACCCTTGAAATATTTCCTTGACATATAGTATACACAGTAATTAATTGTTACAGACATATACATTAATCGTTTATTGATATTAAATTGTATAATATTATAATAGGTTTAGATCGGAACATAGTGAATGTTCGGGGGGTTGAAGCTCATCAAGACTTTTCAACTGCAACCCCTAGGGGCTAACGAAAAATTCCAACTCCACCCGCCTTGAGGCGCACCAAATACCAACTTCCAACTGCACCCCTGGCCGAAATATTGGGGGCTGAACCTATTTCCAGCCTCCCACCAAAATATTGGGCGACTTAGCTGCCAATTATAAGCCCCCCAATTCCGACTCCTATATTCTTGAAGACTTGAAGACCTATAAATACGGATTTATAAACAGTTTTTCTAGTTACAGTGAAAAAGCAAAGTCGACGAGGAAAATCGTTTTTCACTGCTGGGTCAGGTGTAGGCGCAGACCAATACTAACTGACGAAATAAACTTGTCACAACGTACATAAAAACCACTTACTTCATCGGAAATGGCGTGATCAGCTGAGAAAACATAGGCCTAATTAAAAAACACAAACAAATGGTTAGTCAAAATGTATGGGGTATTGTGCGACGCAAACTACAGTTGGCTTGATGTTTTCAGTGCGGCGACTGGCCAACTGGTTTTAAGAAGGTTATTCAAGTAAACTGGTTATATATACTCTATAATTAATTTTTATTTTTATTAACTATTTTACACGCGTAGGTCCAAAATGCCTTTTGTTTCCCCTTAAACAAATGTCAGCTAGTGGGTCGTTTAGTTGGATGTACTTTTACGGTTCCATATACTTGCGTCGGAACCGGGGGATGGGGCTTTGAGATTAATTTTTGATGGATGGTCTAGCCCCCAACATCTATAGGAAGGGGTGCGGTTTAGGGTATAATTGGGTGTTTTGGTGAGCCTCAGGGGACGTGTAAATTTAGGTATTTTAAGAGCCTCAAAGTGTTTTGCAGCATCTCAAGGGAGTGTAACTGAAGGCTTTCGGAGATCCTCAAGATGTTTTTTTGGAGAGTTTCTGGGGGTCTACAAATGGAGGTACGTTTTCAGAGAGTCTCAGGGTGGGACTTTTCGGAGAACCTTGGGGGTGCAATTGGAGATTTTTGGAAAGCCTCAAGGGGCGCAATTGGAGGTTTTCGGAGAGCGTCAATGTTTTTTTTTGAGAGCCTAAAGATGTTTTTTTTGGAAAGCCTCAATGGGGTGGGTGCAATTTGGAGGTTTTTAGAGAGCCTCAAGGTGGCAATAGGAGGTTATCGGAGCCTCGGCCTCCCGAATATTCACCATTTTCCGACGCCAGTGCAGTGCGTGTGTATGTGTGTATGTGTGCGTGCGTGCGTGCGTGCGTGCGTGCATGCGTCAGTGCGTCCTTGCTTGCGTGCATGTATGCGTCCGTGTACATATATGGGGAGCACCCCGCCCCATTTTTGCTTCAATGGGTTGCAGTTGAAGGTTTTTTAGCTTAGATTTACATTAGTTAGGGGTGTGGAGTTACAGTTTTTGATGAGCGTCAGGAGGGTGCAGTTGGAATTGTTGATAGCATCAAGAGGAATGCTGTTGAAGGTTGTTGCTAAATCTCAGCGTCAAGGGGTGGTGGGTGGCTGCGCCGCCATTAGTCAAATCCTAGATTCCTTATGAAGTAGGAATCTCTTTGTAATCTAAAAGCAAAAATATAAAATGCAAGTCCAAGTGTTGAGAGTGCGGACGGGTGCTTTGGGTTGGTACGCACCCCTCTCGCTGAAAAGACAACCTGATTGATTTGAAATTGTGACGTTCTGAAAAAAATGAAGATCTCCCAGTCTTCCGAAGTAATGTCCGACAGCAGTAAGCACTGAGTGAGACTACTACAAAAACAACCACGCTACGGGCAATAATTAACATATAAAATGACATGTTGTCAAAACGCGAGTTGTGCGTGCGTGCGTGCGTGCGTGCGTGCGTTTCCTGGTAGTCGCGATTATTCAGACTCCGTCGTGTGGCGCCACCGTTCGTCGTTCACATGAACGTTGTATTTGTTACATTGAACCAGTATAACCAGTGGGGTAGTAGACGTATAATTATGGCTGGTGACACCTATTTCTTCCTATATCCTGAGCTCAAAGGCAGTGCGACTGTCCCTTTAAGGCAGGACCGAATGGGCAGTTACCTAGAGGTCCAAACAAAATAGTTTAAAACAAATTATTAATTAATTAATATAATGTTCTTAAGACTATAATAACTATGTTGAAGGTACTACCGGCCTAATTATGGTTAGTAAGCCTGTATGAACATTCGTAATTTGGAAGATACGACCCCGGAGCATGGTCAGATAGTAAATAAAACATCCATTTTCAAAACAAGAAACTTTATTGGCAATATCGCCGAGACGGGCTGAGTTAATCGCAATGCAATTTGAAGTTTAACGACTTCCCATTTCCCCACGTTTAACACAGCCAATTCAGCGGACTTCCTGTTACAAATTACTACGCTGGCTAATTCCAGGTAGACGAACAGACTGCTTGCCTATAAATAAAACGTTTGATGGATCATGGCCCCGGGCCATGACTTTGGAGTCGAATAAATGCAGCTAGGTGATGCAAAGTCTGTTGTTTCTCAACGTGGTAGCGTGACATCTGACAAACTAATGGCCGGGTGACTAAGTTAAGTGATATATGTGATATATCGAAGGCAACTACATGTTACACATTGCTTGCAGTGATCGACTTGCACGATGCCGACCTGGATCAATGATTTGGCAGAAGGAGGTGAATACTCAAACTGAGAATTCACCTCAATGTCAAATCATATAATACGTGTACACAGATGAGGAAAACACATACAGGAACACGGTCCTGCGGGTATCAATTGGTACTTGATAAGCGTGTTATTGAATGGTGCATTTCAGTATATGAAGTAGATCTTGGTATCTGCATGTCAAGCATAGGCGGATCCAGGAGGTCCTGGAGGGCACGTGCACATATAGACCTATTTAATTTGGCCGCGCTATGCCTGCGCTAAGCTGGCGTGCCCACAGGCATTTTGAATGTATCCCCGTTACGTGGTCTCCTTAGACGTTTAGAGATTATGAACATCGCTGCCAAAAAATCTAAGATCACCTCCTCTCACCTCGTCTTTGCGACGGCAAGGTTGTGCTGAAGATGCGGCTCACAGCCCAACCAATATGAATTTGGTTCGACCGCCAGTGTTTTTGCGAGCCTTATGGGTGTGCAATTGGAGGTTTTGGCCCTCCCACCAGCTATATCCACCCCTGGCATTAGAGAGCGTGTTTGTTTTCAAAATTGAAAAAGTCAAAGATATGTTTCGCACAATCATGCAGGAATGTCTTCTCTATTAAGCACTAAAGGCCTAATGAATATAGAATATATTATATCTCTGTTGTGTGTCACTTCTCTATCTGCAGACATACATTCTTGTATAAAATTGCAATTTTTTTTAATTTGTGTTAAAAAAAAAATTTAATTGTGTTGTGCTATGAAGTCGAAGTTGTTGAAGGTAGGACGGAGTGAGAACTGTTGTGATTAGATGACTGGCTATAGCCATTGCCCCGGCCTCCACAGTCCTAAATAAAATAAAATGAATAAGACATCAAATAAAAGCCAACTTTTTTAAAGTGTTTACAAGCAATTCGAACTAAACAGATTGATGCAGAATTATCACCAACTCAGTACACAAGAAAGGATGCAAGTGAATACCATCAAACAACAGAGCGATGCCCTTAATCTATAAACGCCTATTGCTGTCAGTCTTCTGAAAGATAGTACTCACGAGAATAAATGACAATCGTCGATGCAAATTTGTCAACACATAAGTTTGGATTCCGATAAAACATAAAAACAACAGAGTTGACAGGGTGGTTCAAAGTGCAAACAAGAATGAAGCCTGGCTGCCTGCTATCAGCTATCCGGTTCAGTGTGTTCCTGGAGTTCGTCGTGGCTGACCTGGAAAGCCTATCCAAAGAGTTTTATGTAGATGCTGACCTCAGCTTTGACATCAGATGTGGAGATGATACAACACTAAAACCTACCGTGTCACAGAGGAACCACAACTTAATTGCCGCTGAAGATGCCTGTGATAAACGGGGTATGACATTCAACCTTTCCAAATGCAACGTCATCACTTCACCAGGCAAATATATCTTCATGGAAAGCGAAGAACTCGTGAGAGTCTTCTCAGGCAACATACATGCTGTATAGTGCCTGGGGCCGCTACAGGGAGAGAGAGAGAGAGGGGGGTGTGGAGGAGGACGGCGAGGGTTTAAGTTGACCTAGGCATTTAAGTCAAGGTTAGTCAGTAAAGACAACGTCATTGTGGTAGAAAGCCTGACGTCACCAATGCCTATTCACGCCAGTTCGCCAGTCTCCAAACGGAGGACCAGTCGAAAATATACTGCAGTTTCCATTGCTCAGTAACCCATGGCATATGTTTTGGCTTACAATTTGTTTGCGTTTTTAATAAATATTTCCTCAACTGATTATGTCACTTTCAGGCCATCCGGAACTTGTAGTTGGATGGCAATATTGTATAAAAAAAAATATTAACTTTGGAGTATTGAAAGTGCACAGATCTCCTCTGACTCTCATCAGGCTCTTGAGGTCCATTCGCGTCTTTCTTTGCTCAATCACTTCCTTGGATCATTGACCTCTGATTTACTCAAATTTGTGGCGGTGTATTTAAGAAAACACAACGTTAGTTATTTACTGTATTCAATTTAAAGCAACAAAATCATACCAAATTCTACGGATTAAAAAATTGCTTTGCAGGTGCCCTTGAACCATGTTTAGGTGAAGAGTTCAGAGTGTCAAATAATTACCACTCCCTGCTCCTATCGCTTCCGGGTTGAACCTTAATTTCGAAATCTGTTATCATGGCTATGTTTGTTTAACATTCGCAACAAAGGCACATGCTGGCGATCTTATTGAAGATGAACATTTGAACTGGCATGTTTGGTAAGTAAAATGCCTCCTGCGTTGTCGTTGTGGTTGCGTTTCATCCATTTATATAGTAGCATGTCAAATGTTTGCGCGTATTGGCAAGTAGGTCACCCGAGTACGGGTCACCAACAATCCCCGCGGTTGCGCTTCAGGGGCGTTAGTTTCATCCACCCTAGAAACAGTGGCGTACATACAACGCGATCATCAATCCAGATTAATTTAAGAAAAACACGAAAGCCAGTAAAATGTCAATACAAATGCTGCCCGACCAGGCGGTATCGTGTCGCCGGCCGGCCGGCTCACCCCCACGGCACTGACAGTGACAATGACTGTCGCGTCGACAGTGATAGAATGTGTCGTGTATCTCAAATTGTTCACCCTTCCTCACTCCTCAGAATCCCTTTATTATTGTTGGATGTAATGTTTGAGAAACCAAATGGCTTTTCTGATGTAGAGATTCGCAGCTGCCATCTCCAGCGTCGTAGTGAACATATGCTAGTAATTTTATCATTCATGTTATTTTGGATGTCATAAAAATGCATAAAACCATCAATGATCAGATGTGTAGTCTATAGACTATACGTCAATTACTCAATAGTACTCTGTATGTAGAGCTATGCAGGTCTAGCTGACCATAAACCAAACAGCCTATCAGAAAACATTTTTGTTTTTTTATTTTACACCAATGTGTGTGTGCATGCATTTGTGTGTTTTTACTGGCAAGAATGGACATATGTGCGATAAATTTAGTGAATGTCGGTGAACTACTCATTCTGTCCTGCCTGCTGTGGGTGTTTTTCTTAACGAGGGTACATTTGAAGGACTTAATTCATTATTTAAATATGGTTTAATATGTCCAGTTCTGTATGTTTAACATTCTTCAGTGAACTGCCTTCTGTATGCTACTATGCATACTGTGCATGTTTCTTATTACTACAACAAGTTTGCAATGCAGCGGTTCAAAGAATATCAACCTGTATTTTGATATTGTTTATGTGGAAATAAAACATTCCATTCAGCAATGCAAAAATCAAGACAAACTATCACTTGAGTGATCTAAATAAATAATGTTTGATTGTGTCATTTTCTATAGTGGTATGTACACATTATTAGACTAATTAGTACATATTGGACTCGACTGCATACAACATTACACTATATCTCTAGGATATTGCTTCCCTCTCAAGAAAATAAAAAAATTTATGGTGCTTTTTAGGGAGAAGGAGGTCACAAATAAGATTACTGTTTTTATGCTTTCATTAATGTTGACAATTTTGAATGATCCTTGTATACCAAATTAATACAGGTTGCAGAAATAAGAAATAACATTTGTAATTTTTTTTCTGTACACCCTACAACCATTATCCTTCTCCATATCATTATTAAATTTTGCGTAGACAATATTTATATAATATCCAATAATATGTCAACATAATGTTTCTATATTGTGAGCGCATTGATTAACTATTAGTTAGAGATCGCGTGGTAAAAGAACCTTTATTATTATTATAACATATTCAGCAGTTGTTAGATATGTTGAGCTGGTAAACTTCTCATAGAAAAAACTTAAAACAGTCCTGACAAAATGCATGCAAAATGTAAGGGTGCTTACCCCTTGTTCACATTGTAGGGTGTTAGAGACACAATGTTCATGTGAATGTATACCCTGGCAGTGACCACCCTCAGTGCCAGCATAGAAAGGTCGGCTTGGCGATAATGTTCTGAAAAAGGCTGACTAGTTGAATGAGACTTCATAAGATCATAACATTGTAACCACACAATATACAGACTAGTCAGTTAATAGAACGTTGCCGAGTGCTGGAAACAACTAGAACTAGAGAAGCCACTTAGTCATTGGTGAAAATTTTAGAAAATTTGTATGCACAGTTTCTTTTTATCATTTTAGTTGATGTTTATCATTTTATCATTGGCCACACTGCCGCCTATGCGGCAGTGTGGCACTATACTGATCTCTCCTCTGTGAAATAGACCAGTAGATTAATCTCCCTGTCGCTGTGCAGCTGTACTCAAAGGTTGTGTTGACTTTCTGTGTTATGGTGCAGTTCATTTGGGAATTAATAAGCCTTTCGAGAAATCACCAGTAGAACAGCTAGCTTCATTGCCACAGAGAAACTGCAGTTATTAATCTAGGTGATAGGTTTTTCATGGAACTTCAAATGCTTGCTGCTTTGTGGGTGCTAAAAAATTCATTTTATAGTACCGTACATAGTTGATTTTTGTCATGCCACTGTTTTGGGACAAGAGCCTTGGTCATGTTATTGTGTTCATATCCAAAATTACATTACCCTAATTTGTGTAAGAGCTTAATTTTAATGGTAATCCATTGTCCTGTGCATCCTAGATTTTGTAATGGTTTAGTAGACGCATCAGTACAGGAACCCATATCTTACCACTTTAAGATACTTTACTGAAATCATTTTGTAAACCAACATTTCTTTTATACCATCTTCACAAAACTGTTCCTGTTGACATGGTTTGTCAGTCAAACCATATCTACAACATCACTGGTGACTTCATAGTTGGAAAAGTGTGTAATATTACTACTTTGGGTCGAGAGTAGTCCTGAACCAGAAGTGGTCATTTGCATGCAAGTCTTCACGCAGCAGTGTGGCTGAATGCTTCCCAGAAGTCTAGTTGATGTTTAAATTATTCCATTTGATTGTAGTCTGACAGAGGGTGACACTTGGTGCAATATGAAAGCGAAAGACTGAGCACCCAATGAAATGTTATGTGGATTTATATGGCTTTATAAAGAATTTAAAACTGCAGTTTTTAGCCCAAGAAGCTAGCAGGTCTTATATATATATATATATATATATATATACATATATACATATACCTGGCATCCTACCTGTATTCTAAAATATTTAAAAACAATTCTTAAGCAACAGTTTTGGTATTCCGTTAGTTTGCTTTCGTTAGTTTGGAGACAAACACATGACATTAATCAGGGTGGGGGTAAAATAAAAGTATGTCTCATACTTTTTTGGTTTCACTTATGGTCCATTGCTTGAAATCTAGCATTCCCTGCCCAGCTCGCTGTTAAACATGAGCTCTCTAACCACCCATATGATGCCCAGATGTGTTACTATTCAGTCTAGACTGTATATCCCGTATATTTCAGTGTTAATGTCTTCAGCAATGTCCGGTGAACAGTCTTTCGTAATTGAGTAGCACCTTGTCATCATGCAAACTGCAAAAATAAAATAACCTCAGAGGCGATAACATCTGCAATTGTTCAGATTCCCAGATACCCAGGTGTAATGTATAATCTTAACTACGTCAGTGCACACATCTACTATCAGAATGTCTTTAAAAAGATAGTGAAATATATATATATATGATACAAACGGTGCCAATAACAAGAATTGGAAAGTGATAATTGGTAAATCATTGTGATAGCCGTGTATTTATCATCTTGGTAGATATGGTACAGACAGTGCAAATAACAAGAATTGGAAAGTGATAATTGGTAAACCATTGTGATAGCCGTGTATTTATCATCTTGGTAGATATGGTACAGATAGTGCCAGTAACAAGAATTGGAAAGTGATAATTGGTAAACCATTGTGATAGCTGTGTATTTATCATCTTGGTAGTATGATACAGACAGTACAAATAAGAAGAATTGGAAAGTGATAATTAGTAAACCATTGTGATAGCTGTGTATTTATCATATTGGTAGATATGGTACAGACAGTGCCAATAACAAGAATTGGAAAGTGATAATTGTTAAACCATTGTGATAGCTGTGTATTTATCATCTTGGTAGATATGGTACAGACAGTGCCAGTAACAAGAATTGGAAAGTGATAATTGGTAAACCATTGTGATAGCTGTGTATTTATCATCTTGGTAGTATGATACAGACAGTACAAATAACAAGAATTGGAAAGTGATAATTGGTAAACCATTGTGATAGCTGTGTATTTATCATCTTGGTAGATATGGTACAGACAGTGCCAATAACAAGAATTGGAAAGTGATAATTGGTAAACCATTGTGATAGCCATGTATTTATCATCTTGGTAGATATGGTACATACAGTGCAAATGACAAGAATTGGAAAGTGATAATTGGTAAACCATTGTGATAGCCATGTATTTATCATCTTGGTAGATATGGTACATACAGTGCAAATGACAAGAATTGGAAAGTGGTAATTGGTAAACCATTGTGATAGCTGTGTATTTATCATCTTGGTAGATATGGTACAGACAGTGCCAATAACAAGAATTGGAAAGTGATCATTGGTAAACCATTGTGATAGCTGTGTATTTATCATCTTGGTAGATATGGTACAGACAGTGCCAAAAACAAGAATTGGAAAGTGATAATTGGTAAACCATTGTGATAGCCGTTTATTTATCATCTTGGTAGATATGGTACAGACAGTGCAAATAAGAAGAACTGGAAAGTGATCATTGGTAAACCATTGTGATAGCCGTGTATTTATCATCTTGGTAGTTAGATACAGACAGTGCCAATAACAAGAATTGGAAAGTGATAATTGGTAAACCATTGTGATAGCTGTATATTTATCATCTTGGTAGATAAGGTACAGACAGTGCAAATAACAAGAATTGGAAAGTGATAATTGGTAAATCATTGTGATAGCTGTGTATTTATCATCTTGGTAGATATGGAACAGACAGTGCCAATAACAAGAACTGGAAAGTGATAATTGGTAAACCATTGTGATAGCTGTGTATTTATCATCTTGGTAGATATGGTACAGACAGTGCAAATAAGAAGAATTGGAAAGTGATAATTGGTAAATCATTGTGATAGCTGTGTATTTATCATCTTGGTAGTATGATACAGACAGTGCAAATAAGAAGAATTGGAAAGTGATAATTGGTAAACCATTGTGATAGCTGTGTATTTATCATCTTGGTAGATATGGTACAGACAGTGCCAATAACAAGAATTGGAAAGTGATAATTAGTAAACCATTGTGATAGCTGTGTATTTATCATCTTGGTAGATATGGTACAGACAGTGCAAATAACAAGAACTGGAAAGTGATAATTGGTAAACCATTGTGATAGCTGTGTATTTATCATCTTGGTAGTGTGATACAGACAGTACAAATAACAAGAATTGGAAAGTGATAATTGGTAAACCATTGTGATAGCTGTGTATTTATCATCTTGGTAGATATGGTACAGACAGTGCAAATAACAAGAATTGGAAAGTGATAATTGGTAAACCATTGTGATAGCTGTGTATTTATCATCTTGGTAGTGTGATACAGACAGTACAAATAACAAGAATTGGAAAGTGATAATTGGTAAACCATTGTGATAGCTGTATATTTATCATCTTGGTAGATATGGTACAGACAGTGCAAATAACAAGAACTGGAAAGTGATAATTGGTAAACCATTGTGATAGCTGTGTATTTATCATCTTGGTAGTGTGATACAGACAGTACAAATAACAAGAATTGGAAAGTGATAATTGGTAAACCATTGTGATAGCTGTGTATTTATCATCTTGGTAGTATGATACAGACAGTGCCAATAACAAGAATTGGAAAGTGATAATTGGTAAACCATTGTGATAGCTGTATATTTATCATCTTGGTAGATATGGTACAGACAGTGCCAATAACAAGAATTGGAAAGTGATAATTGGTAAATCATTGTGATAGCTGTGTATTTATCATCTTGGTAGATATGGAACAGACAGTGCCAATAACAAGAACTGGAAAGTGATAATTGGTAAACCATTGTGATAGCTGTGTATTTATCATCTTGGTAGATATGGTACAGACAGTGCAAATAACATTGGTAAACATTGTGATAGTGCAGTATACAGTGAAGAATTGGAAAGTGATAATTGGTAAATCATTGTGATAGCTGTGTATTTATCATCTTGGTAGTATGATACAGACAGTGCCAATAACAAGAATTGGAAAGTGATAATTGGTAAACCATTGTGATAGCTGTATATTTATCATCTTGGTAGATATGGTACAGACAGTGCCAATAACAAGAATTGGAAAGTGATAATTAGTAAACCATTGTGATAGCTGTGTATTTATCATCTTGGTAGATATGGTACAGACAGTGCAAATAACAAGAACTGGAAAGTGATAATTGGTAAACCATTGTGATAGCTGTGTATTTATCATCTTGGTAGTGTGATACAGACAGTACAAATAACAAGAATTGGAAAGTGATAATTGGTAAACCATTGTGATAGCTGTGTATTTATCATCTTGTTAGATATGGTACAGACAGTGCAAATAACAAGAATTGGAAAGTGATAATTGATAAACCATTGTGATAGCTGTGTATTTATCATCTTGGTAGATATGGTACAGACAGTGCAAATAACAAGAATTAGAAAGTGATATTTGGTAAACCATTGTGATAGCTGTGTATTTATCATCTTGGTAGATATGGTACAGACAGTGCAAATAACAAGAATTGGAAAACGATAATTAATAAACCATCATGATAACCATGTATTTACATAATAGCATCTTGAAGGTGGCATCATCAACGTGTTGAAATGTCCCTGTAAAAACGTAATCATCATGAGACAAAAATGTCTAAGTTTTGCTCACATGTTATTGCCATTGACATGCTCTGTGTTCTCAGTACAGCCGCGGCTAATCAGTATCGACAGATGTCCGTGTTATCTTTTTTTACATAGCCACTCGACCGAGCAGAGATCACCACTGAGCAGAGATCACCACTGTGTCAGTTGTCGTTCCCTGGTGATTAGGCAAACAAGGACAGGCACTTGTAATTTCTAATTGCAAAGAACTGTAGCTTAAAATGTCCATCTGTGGCCCTAAAACAAATATTGTTGTTTCAAAACTAAATGGCTATTAATAGTAGCGTGTGTTTCTTCTATTAATATAATTTGGGTCAGTTAAAATTACACATTATGGTTGAAGAATATGTATATTTTTAAATAAAAATAATAGGAGGTTTATGGTTGTAAAACACACCTCATGTTTCATGTAATTCACTGCGTTACATGCTTACTGCCTATGGATACAGTAGAAATTTGAA
This sequence comes from Paraescarpia echinospica, assembly GCA_020002185.1. Classification (NCBI taxonomy): domain Eukaryota; kingdom Metazoa; phylum Annelida; class Polychaeta; order Sabellida; family Siboglinidae; genus Paraescarpia; species Paraescarpia echinospica. Next base: position 53,414,369 of record CM034542.1, read on the forward strand.
ATTAGCCAGCCCCAGTATATATATTCGGCTAGGTTATCTACTGTTCAATGAAATCTGATTTGCTTCGCATCTGTCTTTTTCCTTCCACACTCCATCTAGACATTCTTTGTTGCAACACGTTGCTGTGATCTATCTGTCTGTCTGTCTCTGTTTTCTGTATTAATAACGATGATAATAACTTGGTTAATTTCCAGGCCAGTTGGTATCTCCCTGTCACTCGCCTTTGATTGCATTGCTTTTGAGAAGCCAAAGCGCCTCATTTAATGTTCCTTCAACGAGACCATTGTTATACTAATTAGTACTCGCTTACATATACCTGTGGTGCAATTGTGGTTTTTTTTAATTGTGTTGCCTGGGGAATGCTTGACAACTGAAAAAGTAAAAAAGTTTAAATAACTACTCGTGTTTTTTTTTTAAATGTGTAACAAATTGTTAGATCAGAGGTCAGTGGTCCAAGGAATCAAATGTACATAGAAAGAAGGACCTCGGCACTCAGAAGGAGAGATATTTACAAGTTACAGTTCCTTTGAGTTAGCGTATTATTATATAGATCTATAGTTTAGTAATAGAATCGTCTTGTCTCTATCTCTAGTACTTTTATGTACTATGATTTTGAAGTTCTAAATCAACACTGAAAATTGTTTACGCCTGCAATACCCGTATGTAAGACACGGAAGTCTGGGGGCAACTTTGGCAGACAAATGTCTGGCCGTTCCTCGATGCTTTGTGCTCAGACCAGTTGTGTCGGCGACGCCAGTGGTCTGTTGTTACCAAGTCACTCGTGTGTGATGTAGCAGTCTGCCACCCTGTTTCACGTTTGTCATATCACCGGTTGACACTGGGACCGACACGAAGACACATTGACACATTCGCTGCAGCATAAATCGACCACACATGACACAGGGCGAGTTTAGCGGTGAGATTCCATGGAAAGGAGCCACATAAGGATGAGTAAGTGGTCAGTGCAGTGACATGTGGTTGTCCAGCATGCTACTCCTGTTGTCTGGGTCATGTTTGTCAACTTGTCTCTTCGCTGTGGCAGGTGTCTCTAAACAGATCCTGGGTGATGTGAATGTGTTGTCCTCGTCTTTTGGCCCAAGGAGGATTGCTGATGTGTTCAAAGTACTTTAGCCGTCCTCTGAGTGACTGTATCAATTCGTCAGGTATGTTTCATTGGAGAGTTGAATATTGTTTCTCTAACTTTGTATGCATTTTATATTATTGGCTGTATTGTCGTATGCTTTTTTCTTAGTAAAATGAGTTTGGGATGCCATGTGTTTTAATTCTTTTAAAGGGGTATAAACCCCCCTAAATACCAGGCTTTCGGGTATTTCTGGGGTACAAATCCCATCAGTAACAAGCTTTCCGGTTTCATTTTGCTATGGTAAAGACATCCACTTTTCAGATTTTGTGTTGTTATCGTTTGATATTATTTGATACATAAATAGTATATGAATGTGACAATGCAAGCACTGATATTTGTCTGGTAGTAGTGCTATCATCTGAAAAGGTCCATTTATACATGCACTTGCCACCCATCACAGTGCAGAGAGAGAGAAAGTCCCTAATGAGATCACACAGTTTGGCTGCCTTCTGAGATAGCCCCTTGTGGTCGCCTGTGGGTGCCTTAATTTGACCACAATCAGTTGTCCGCACTTGTAACAATACACCCCTATATCTGTGTTGTACCCTGAATGTGGGGTAGCCTCACCCCACACTTGTCACCATTAAACAGAGGACAGCCCATTGAGTGTGTCTGCTTGCACCCTTCCGAGCAAGGGTTGCCACTGACACCCCTTAGGCAAAGGTTGTTCTGACTCCCCCCCTCTCCCATGCATCCCTCTTACTGGGGCAAGCCACTTCCTACTGACACAGCCAGGTGAAGGCTTCTACAAGTTGTACATACCAGTCCCGTGACTGACATGATCACAGTACACATGTTCACATCTACACAACTACACATGACCTGTTTGGCAGGCAGACATGATAATTATAGATAGATTTTTGTGCAGTGATTTAATTTAAATCAATGATTTTCAAGTAACCCTGCCACTAGTAGATAGATCTCCCCTCCCCAAATTCACATACACAAAATAATGATTATGCTATGGGCATCAAGCCTCCCCCAATGCACTGAGTATGCTAGGGGGTCAAAAGCTAGTGGCTGAGTATGCTATCCCAGCATGCCAGTGGCTGTGCTGTGTCTGATATTTCCCAGCATGCTTGTGGCCGAGTAGTAGTTACCGTGCCAGCGTCAGTGTCGTTATTACTATGAACACTATCTCAGGATTCACAGCATGCATGTGACTGAATATTTACTTTAAAAAAACCATCCCAGCATGCCACTTGGGTGAGGCTGTGCTGTCCCAGCATGCATGTGGCTGAGTAGCTACTATCCCAGCATGCATGTGGCTGAGTAGCTACTATCCCAGCAAGCATGTGGCTGAGTAGCTACTATCCCAGCATGCATGTGGTTTAAGCCTGCTTTTCCCAGCAAGCAAGTAGGAAACTTGGCCGAGTACATTTGCTATTCAAACATGCATATGGTTGAATCTCTGACATCCCAGCATGCAGTTGGTTGAATCTCTGACATCCCAGCATGCAGTCAGTTGAATCTCTGACATCCCAGCATGCAGTCGGTTGAATCTCTGACATCCCAGCATACAGTCGGTTGAATCTCTGACATCCCAGCATGCAGTCAGTTGAATCTCTGACATCCCAGCATGCAGTTGGTTGAATCTCTGACATCCCAGCATGCAGTCGGTTGAATCTCTGACATCCCAGCATGCAGTTGGTTGAATCTCTGACATCCCAGCATGCAGTCGTTTGAATCTCTGGCATCTCAGCATGCAGTTGGTTGAATCTCTGATATCCCAGCATGCAGTTGGTTGAATCTCTGACATCCCAGCATGCAGTTGGTTGAATCTCTGACATCCCAGCATGCAGTCGGTTGAATCTCTGACATCCCAGCATGCAGTCGGTTGAATCTCTGACATCCCAGCATGCAGTCGGTTGAATCTCTGACATCCCAGCATGCAGTCGGTTGAATCTCTGACATCCCAGCATGCAGTCGGTTGAATCTCTGACATCCCAGCATGCAGTCGGTTGAATCTCTGACATCCCAGCATGCAGTCGGTTGAATCTCTGACATCCCAGCATGCAGTCGGTTGAATCTCTGACATCCCAGCATGCAGTCGGTTGAATCTCTGACATCCCAGCATGCAGTCGGTTGAATCTCTGACATCCCAGCATGCAGTCGGTTGAATCTCTGACATCCAGCATGCAGTCGGTTGAATCTCTGACATCCCAGCATGCAGTCGGTTGAATCTCTGACATCCCAGCATGCAGTCGGTTGAATCTCTGACATCCCAGCATGCAGTCGGTTGAATCTCTGACATCCCAGCATGCAGTCGGTTGAATCTCTGACATCCCAGCATGCAGTCGGTTGAATCTCTGACATCCCAGCATGCAGTCGGTTGAATCTCTGACATCCCAGCATGCAGTCGGTTGAATCTCTGGCATCCCAGCATGCAGTCGGTTGAATCTCTGGCATCTCAGCATGCAGTTGGTTGAATCTCTGATATCCCAGCATGCAGTCGGTTGAATCTCTGACATCCCAGCATGCAGTCGGTTGAATCTCTGACATCCCAGCATGCAGTCGGTTGAATCTCTGACATCCCAGCATGCAGTCGGTTGAATCTCTGACATCCCAGCATGCAGTCGGTTGAATCTCTGACATCCCAGCATGCAGTCGGTTGAATCTCTGACATCCCAGCATGCAGTCGGTTGAATCTCTGACATCCCAGCATGCAGTCGGTTGAATCTCTGACATCCCAGCATGCAGTCGGTTGAATCTCTCATCATGCAGTCATCTCTGGCATCCAGCATGCAGTCGGTTGAATCTCTGACATCCCAGCATGCAGTCGGTTGACATCTCTGACATCCCAGCATGCAGTCGGTTGAATCTCTGACATCCCAGCATGCAGTCGGTTGAATCTCTGGCATCCCAGCATGCAGTCGGTTGAATCTCTGGCATCTCAGCATGCAGTTGGTTGAATCTCTGATATCCCAGCATGCAGTAGGTTGAATCTCTGACATCCCAGCATGCAGTCGGTTGAATCTCTGACATCCCAGCATGCAGTCGGTTGAATCTCTGACATCCCAGCATGCAGTCGGTTGAATCTCTGACATCCCAGCATGCAGTCGGTTGAATCTCTGACATCCCAGCATGCAGTCGGTTGAATCTCTGACATCCCAGCATGCAGTCGGTTGAATCTCTGACATCCCAGCATACAGTCGGTTGAATCTCTGACATCCCAGCATGCAGTCGGTTGAATCTCTGACATCCCAGCATGCAGTCGGTTGAATCTCTGACATCCCAGCATACAGTCGGTTGAATCTCTGACATCCCAGCATGCAGTCGGTTGAATCTCTGACATCCCAGCATGCAGTCGGTTGAATCTCTGACATCCCAGCATGCAGTTGGTTGAATATCTGACATCCCAGCATGCAGTTGCTGTGTTTCAATGGGCTCGGTTATATCGTCAATATAATTTTGTACCCCATACTTGACCCAGTTGCTTTAATTTACCAACTGTGAAGTCGAGCCATTCCTGAACTTTTGAATTGACTAAGTCGTGTTTACGATATCAACAAGCCCATTGGAATACAACATAAATCTCTGACGTCCCAGCATGCAGTTGGTTGAATGTGACACATGATGTTTGATATGTGACATTTTGGTGTGAAGCTTGAGAGACCAGTATTTATCACAGTCATTCATTGATACCATCAGTAGAGATGTCATACACAAGCGTTTGAAATAATGCTTGTCCATTTGTCCGGGACAAGTTTTTTTGTCCAGACAAGTAGAATGATACTGGATGGTTGTCCGGTGGACAAGTTAAAATTTACAATAAATGTGACCCATCTTAACGAAATGAGTCGGATGTCGGCAAATCTGGTTTTCCGCAAATGACATTTATGTGAACAAATCGCGAATCCATCGATTTTAAGATTTCCCCTGAAAATTATTCTTTGGTATTCATTTTATCGATTGCTACTCTAGCTACCCTCCAATTAACTCTGTATTTTAAAGCGATTTTTGTAGAGCTGTGTGAAGTGATCCGCTCGATTTCCTTAAAATAACGCAGAAAATGCCAGCAATTGCACGCGTTCGCAACTGCTAATTTTGGGACGCTCCTAACATATGGGATATCACCACGAAGCTTGATGCGTCATCTTCCTATATATGGGCATAAATATGCTAATAACTACATTCTGTGACCACCAGAGAGCTTGGAAGATGCCCCCTGTTTACGCCAGCTGTGTAAACAATTTGGATCACGTGGTAGCAACAGCAACTGCGTGATCCAGGCAACTGTTCTCATTGGTTCAGTGATGGGTCATTTACATAATCTGTAAACACACGCATTCGCACAATGTATTTCACCATGTCACTGCTGACCCAGATAACGATTAAGAAGACGTGAAGAACGGCGTTTAACGTGGCGAAGCTGTTAAATTCGGATGGAAGTGATCACGCACAGATTGACAGTTTGATCGAGGAGTATTTTTTGGAAGACTTAATGGATGGAAGCGAGCCTGACGAGCAAACATTTTTAGCTAGATCTGTCCACGGCAACTAAGGTACATTTCATGAAACATAACGAATATTTTGCATCAACTTTGACGGCCGTTTTCTGGGTTTGAAGGTTTCTACCCCACATGTGTTTGTTAAGCCATAACTTCAGTTAGAATTATGATATCTTCTTACATGATACACCATGTGAAAGCAGAGATTCTGCTCTTTCCAACGCAACTGATAACTCAATATTAAAAATTTCCGATATGCGACTCATTTCGTTAAGATGGGTCACAAATAGTTTTTAATTTGAGTAAATTCTAGTGTAAACAGAGTATTTCAAAATTTTCATTTCAGATAAAAGTGTGTGTTTGCCCACATGTCACTCGGGTGTACAGCCAACAAAACAGCAGCAAGATTGCAGTGTTTCCCCTGGTATATGACAAGCGAGGCGGGCCGCCTCACCGTTTTTCTATGCCGCCTCGCCCAAAATATGCTGAAATTGCCGCCTCGTAGCTATTTCATGCACCCATTTTTTTCCGTTCTTTCACGATATATTCAGCGGCGCCCAAACGGTAACTGGATTTGGGAGACAAGTGAAACTCGGAGAAAAAAACAAAGAAAACAGTAGCTGAACTAAGGTGTCTTTTGCACTCCATTTTATTATTATAGTATGTGCCCACATTAAATCAGAATGCTGGTGTAACTGATGTTGAGTTTGTGGTTTATGACGGTGGTGGGAGTAAAAACCGTGCAGGCTGATGGCACTACGAACCTATGTCACTAGTCGGCATTTGTGTCAAATCCAGACCATTTTGAAGCCCAAATAAAAGCCGTGCATCCTATTCACTAGTCGGCACTTGTATCAAGTCCAGACCCTTTTGAAGTCCAAATAGCGACCCTGTTTGCGCAAGTCTCCGCCACTATGGCCGTGCATTACTGCACATCATTTAACAAGATTTAACAAGATTGCCATCCAGAGAATTAACTCTAGATGGCAGGTGGACAAGGAAGCCCTTTGGCTTATCGAGAGTCCAACCCTTTTATCTACATATATCCAGCCCTTCTGAGGTATGTGTCGATTTTATTTTTAAATATATTCACACTACTAGCACCCACACTATCATCAGATAATCTGTTCCATTCATTCACAGTCCTTTGTGAAAATGAGAACTTTCTTACGTCTAATCTACACTGCTCCTTTGCTAATGTAACTTCATGTCCTCTAGTCTTTCTATCTTTCTTAGCTGAAAAAAACACATTTCTATCAATATTTTCATAACCGTTCAATATTTTAAACACTTCTATCTGATCTCCTCTCAATCTCCTGGTCTCTAGTGTTGTTAAACCACATTCTTTTAGGCGTTTTTCATAACTAAGATCCCTCAGTTTTGGTATCATTTTAGTCGCTCTCCTCTGTACTCTTTCTAGCATATCTATGTCCTTCTTGCGATATGGCCTCCACGCTTGTATACAATATTCTAAATGAGGCCTAACTATTGTTTTGTACAGCGGTATTATTAGTTCTTTTTCTGTATATGCTATATTTCGCCTAATCAATCCAAGGATTTGATTTTCTTTTGAAGCTGCAATTCCACACTGCTCTGAAACCTTCATGTCAGCACTAATTGTCAGCCCTAAGTCTTTTTCTTTTACAGTAGTACTTAGTACAGGTCCCCCCATTGTATATTATACATATTCGTTCCCATGTCCTGTGTGAAGGCATTTACATTTCCCAAAATTGAACAACATTTGCCACTTTTCAGACCATTTGTATCATCTGCAAATTTCAACACCTTGCTAGCTATATCATCGTCCAAAACGTTTATATATATTAAGAATAATATAGGTCCCAGTACTGATCCCTGTGGAACCCCACTCAAAACTGATTTCCAGTTTGAAGCCTCCCCATCAACGACTACCCGTTGTCTTCTGTCAATCAGCCATTTTTCTATCCAGTTAATTATACCAATTTCCTATGCCATGGGCCTTTAGTTTAAGCAGTAATCTTTGATTTGGCACTTTGTCGAAAGCTTTTTGAAAATCTAAGTAGACGATATCTACTGGTGATCCATCATCTACCCACTTAGTGATATCTTCCAAAAAACATAACATATTTTAGAAACCCATGTTGAGAGGGGTTTATCAAGTTATGTTTAACAAGTCATAATTAGTCTTTCTAATAATTTACAAATCACCGATGTTAAACTAACTGGTCTATAATTATTTGACTTGTTTCTCGAACCTTTTTTAAATAACGGTATAATGTTTGTTTCTTTCCATTCTAAAGGAACCACTCCCTCTTCTAATGACAAGTTGAAAACTGTTGCAAGCGGTATGCTAATTTGTTCTACAATTTCCAATAGTAGTTTGGGTGGAATACCATCCACTCCAGGTGATTTATTATCCTTCATAGCCCTAATTTTCTTAGCTACCATTTCTGGGGTTACAATTAACTGTCTTAAATAGTCTGATTCTGCCCCCTTGAACTTAGCCTCTGGTACTGGCAGTGAACTAGTGTCTTCTCTGGTAAACACTGAACTAAAATACTCATTCAGGTCTTCTGCCATTAAGAATCCTTCTGATATTATATTTCCAGCACTATCTTCTAGAGGACCGACCTTATCCTGAACTTTCTGTTTGCTTTGAACGTATGCATAAAAACTCTTGCTGTCATGTTTTATATTACAAGCTAATTTATGTTCATAGCTTCTCTTTGAATTTCTAATTTCAGCTGTAGCTTGGTTTAGTGCTTCTTGATAAATGTTGTAGTCTTCGTCATTTCCAGTACGTCTATGTGACTTCGACATCATTTGTTTATACTTAATTTTTCTAATGGCTTCTTTCGATAAGTGTTTTTTTTTTACCGTTTCCCGTGTTTTTTTAAGGGAACAAATTTGACGATGATGCATTCAATTTCACTCTAAGATATTCCATCACACGTAAATATAGCAGTGTATGTTGATACAAATCGGTGTGCTATTTACGCCTCAAATGGACGTAAGATGCAATATTCTTAAAGATAAGTATGCCTAGGATAATGTTGAATGATGGAACTATCTCACAAGTGCCCACAAATCTATTCAACTAATGTTCTGTGCCGTTTTTTTTAGCAAAATAAGGAATGTGATTCGTAAGATATCTTTGTGCTAAATATATAATACATATTCCGACAAAGTTGTGTAAACAAACTTTTGGGAAAGTTGATTTGAGTGAAGTACTTACGAATATAAACCATCAAAGTTCACATCTCATAAAAGATGCCTATTGTCCAAAACCGTGTATACTAACGGGTTATCAATAACTTGGGCTAGACAATGACATGTTTGCACAGAAATTTGATACACTAAACAACTTATACTGTTTTATAAAAATGGACACAATTTGAGATTAAATTTCATTTAAAGGTGATGATGAAAGAGTCTTCAGATGATACCATTGGATGCTTCCCAGAGAAGTCGAGATGGTGTTCAACTGAACAGGTCTGCCAGGGAGTAAAGTGTGAAGCGCTTTGAACAGTCCTGAGGACTGGATACTGCGCTATATAGGAAATTACCTTTTACACTTTTATTTACTCTATCTGCGAGGTAACAAGGCCTAGGGTTAGGGCAAAAAAACATAACCACAACCAAGTACCAGTGGTCAGGTGACAACATAACCACAACCAAGTACCAGTGGTCAAGTGGAAACCACACCTCAACTGAGTACCAGTGGTAAAGTGACAACCACACGTCAACACAATGAAACAGTCATGATTACTGACTTTTATCAATCATGATTACTACATTTACAAGTAGTGTCTTGTTGTTTTATATCTGCCCCTCTATATTCAAGAATAAAAGGTTAAAACACTACATCAGAATGCACCATATTTAAGCTAGTTTAAAAAAAATCTCTGGTGGAACATGCCCCCAGACCCCCGAGCTCTCTTTCTAATTTGTACTGCTGGAGACTGATTAAGGTGTTTGACTATCAACAGGCCTGTGACTATATTCTCCATAGGTTTACCAATAAATTTAAATGGAGTGGAGCGCAGTGGCTAGAGCATAGGACTCTCAACCAAGAGAACCCGGGTTCGAATCCTGTGTTGTCGTTTCGATTTCGAACCTTAGGCAAGTTTGTTCACTCTACGTTGCTCCAGTTTACTCAGCTGTATGAATGAATACCTGGCTGTAGGCAGTGCTGGATATTTGTGTACGATTTGTCTTTGCACATTAATTGCAGCATGGCTGAATGCTTGCCAGGGAAGTCAAGATGGTGTTCAATTGAACAGATCTGCCAGGGAGTCAAGTGTTTTGAGTAGTCATAAGGCCTGGATAAGTACTGTGCTAATAACTTACTGTTTTAAATACCACATTTTAGTCTGTTGCATTCGTGAAGAACAATACCAGTGGGAAGAGGGGATGTAGGAGGGATGCCAGGGAAGACATGGGATTCGAGGGGGAGGTAGGGAGTGTGGGGGAGAGGCAAGGAGAGACAGGGAGTGTCTGTGGATCAGGGCTTTACTCCACTGTCATGGCTGAGATAGATGATTTCTCAAAATAGAACCTGTCAGTTGTGTAAGGTCAGGAACAGGTGTGTGTAGGAGGCTCGGTGCACGGTCAGAGAAGTGTCTCAATAATCACTTCTTATATATGTCAACAAGAATCTTTGATACAGTGGAACCTCCTAACTAATAAGGTTACCCATGGGACTGGTCAAAAGTGACTGGAATTAAGAGGTGACTGCATTAGAGAGATTATCTTTCCTTTTCTTTACTGTTGCAGAAATAATTTGGGACTATCCATGTGACTTTAATTTAGAGTAATTTGGGACCATCTAGGGGTGACCTTAATTGTGAGGTGACTATTACGGAGGTGACTTTAATTGTGAGGTGGCTGTGGTAGAGAGGTGACCTTAAAACGAGGTGCCACTGTACTGTGCTAATTATTATACCTCAATGTCTGTGACACTTTCCAATAAATGATACTTTAATGTTAACATCTACTTATTTTATCTTTTTACTTTTTTTTCAATATTCTACTAAACTGTCTTTTAATAAGTACAATAGTATAAATGGGTCATGGTCAATATTACAGCGCCGTCATTCTGATATGGTTAAACTAATAAATTAATGTGAATCGACCTGGACTTTCTTACTGTCCGTGCTAATTGCATGTATAATTATACAATTATTTATCGTGTCCATCGATCACACAACTTCAGTTAGTATTTTTACTGAGCGCAATAAATGCACATCGTGACTTGCAACTGACAGAGCTGGGTGTAGACCCATCACTCTTGGTGATGTATGGAAGTGAGACTTTGTGGTGTGGTGGCTGTAGGGGTGGATATGGACATTGGTACCATGTGTTTGGAGGGTAGGTGACTTGCACCCAGGGAATTTGTTTCTGAATAGAATCCACATTAAATATTTTTGTGTGTCTGTATCAAAATAATCTCGGTAAAACAACTATTTTCCACATTCATTTGGGATGACGCCCAAATGTGTCACTTGATGTGTAAGAGTTTCAGTAATACAAATAATGACCACTTCTTTTGCACTTAATCCTTTAGAACCAATCTCTTCTTCATTGTCATGTGGTAGCCCTGATTTTTTGGGTCAGTTGGTTACTTTTTTATTTCAGATTCACACCAAAACAAAAGGGTAGTTAATCTAAAAAAATACATGTCTGTAGTGCATTATAGAAATTAAGTTCTAGCTTTGTGTTTTCTTTAACAAATTGGCAAGCAACCAACATGATAATGTACAGTCAATGGCAAATATTTAAAAAGTAGAATTACTGTTATTGAGACTGTTTGCTTGACCTGGGTCCAGACTGCGGTATATAGCACACATGTCAATAAACTGATGCACTACGCACACTTTGTCATAAACAACAAATATTTACAGTCAACAAGCGACTTAAAGCAAGACACAATGTGGACTCTATGCCAGCACAGGCTTAATACACGCTTGTTTTGAACGATAACTAACAGTGTTACCACTTATCCAAATACAAATCTATTTACCTTGTATTTATAAACTAAAACCAGTTAAATCAAGGTTCCAGTACTTGACAGATGGAGGGATGTCCAGATTACCTCAAGTTAATCAACAGTAGTTGACCATTATATTGTCCACGTACCTATAGTCTAAATTAAAAATACTACTGAAAAAACGCAATTAGCTACTTGCTTCTTGCAACAGCGTCAAAGTAGTTCAGTCAGTTTTTTTATGCCTAGAAGATTGGTCAGTGGCAAAGTTATAAAGTCAATGTCAGTGAGCAGTTTAAATGGTGTAAGTTCACTTAATCTGTTAGCATTTACTAGGTACAATCTTTATCTGCAGGTAAGTCTGACATTTGCGTTTGATCAACTGCAGGAAAAAGTGGATTAAGTAATCTGATGTTGGCTTTTATTTTGACTGGTTAAAATTTGCAAATCCTAGATTTACAAATGTCTTGCAGAAAAAATGCAATGACATTCTTCCAGTTTCAATAAGTTAACATTTGGGAAAGCATTTTCTTGTCTTCAGAAAGACAACTTGAAGTTATATCCACGATGTCATCTATGATGTCATCTATGATGTCATCTATGATGTCATCTATGATGTCATCTATGATGTCATCTATGATGTCATCCATGGTGTCATCCATGATGTCATCCATGATGTCACCATATTGACATCCATGGTGGCTGGTCACCTTTCACTGACAACCAATTGTGAAGCATACGTTGAGTGTGACATCAGCTACTTGCAAGACGTTTTATATTTTAGCCAGCATCAGAATCTTCATTTGCATCCATCCCTTAGTTCCTAGTTATTCCTTCATCCCGCCTATGCACTTGGGTCTCTACCCCCCCACTATTCCTCAGGTTGTAGACAGTGATATCCCTTAATCATCTAATTAATATTTCCTGTTTCGTGTACAATTTTTCAACTGCCCATAGAGACCGACACAGCCAGGGTAGTGCTTTTATTAGTTGCCCCTGAAGCCACGTACATCCCCATTACTCTAAAAAGACGCTGCCTTCACTGTTTATGTGAATACTATTACATGATACACAAGTGGAGCACGGTGCAAGCATAGGGGGTTCCTTGGCGACCTGTTAACCACACGGCATCATCACGCCACATTCTTACACGCTATAAAATGCTCCAGTGGCATTCTGAAAAGCTATGAAATTCTATCTGCATGCATCACGCTGTCGCTGAAGTGCCACTTGCAGTTTGTTCGCATCAGCTGGACATGTTTTGGTTGACCGGAGTGCAAGTGCAGTGGTTGGTGTGGGCCGTGTGACAGTCGGGTCTAGAGAAGGGCATAATGTAGTCACATGTTGAGCAGGTAACAAGGTAAATACCAGGTTTACTCATTGCAATCTGCAAGTGGGTCATACCTTGTTTTGGATGGCAAGGTGTTGTGTTTAGAAATTGTGCTGGCCTTTGGATATATATCTTGTGCCAACACCAGGAAAGAGAGTCAAAAGTGTTCTTAATGTACTAATGATAAGTATACTTCTAATCTTCATCAAAAGGAGGGATTATTAGGAATACTCTTAATCAACAAGGGTAAGCGTGCTTAGTCTATTAGATGTGCGGACCACAGGAATGGAAAGACAACTCAGTTCATTTATTGTTTCAACCTGGCCTTGAGGCTTCTAGGTTGGTTCCATTCAACAGTTTGTAACATTCACATTTGAAGAAATGTGGTAGGAAAACATTTCAAGTGTTACACATGCTTGTGTCACCTAGTTAAATGGAAGTATTTTCTCTTTGTGTATTTGGCAAAATATGTCTCCACTAAAAGTCTGAGTCATTTCCATAACGCTGGTGTTCAGTAGGCCTCAATATCTTAGGAAACCACAGTTTCTAAGAGGGGCATGACACATGTGATTTAAAAGCTTCAGAATTTAATAATTTAGCACCATGTTGTCATCATACGTAAGAGTTCAACCCATACCTGAACTTGAAGCACAGGTGTAGCGTTAAATAGTTCTCATGCCAGCGTTTAGATATATCAGTAAATCTGTGACATAAATGTATTTAAAACTCCTTGCTTGTTGCTTAATAAATAAAACATGAAGCAGCTCAGTAAGACCTTTTTTAACATTTTCAGTTTTATTACAAACAATGACCTAGCCAGAGACCAAACCAGTTTCTGTACTTGGGATTACCCTGTACTTTTGTACTACCCAGGGTCTTATTTCAAAATATAATAATTATTTTACTTGTTATAACTACTCCTTTACAATTAAAACATTTATATTGTGTATGCTGCTGAGAAACAGAGAAATGGATAACTGCTGAAAACTTGCATTCTTGTTCTTAGAATTAACATGTTTCTACTTTTATTTTGAAAACAACATATATTAAAATATATTACACTTTTCTGGTTGGCATAATATAGTGAGTTGGTAGGATTGGATGTTCTAGTTGACCACTGGGGGTTCCTATAATAGCCTTGGGGTTAGGTCATCTTGGGGTCAGGCAGGCAAGTAGGTATTTCAGCACATTACCCATAGCAGAGGGTGTGTGAGTTTTGTTGATGCTAACAGATATTGGGCCAGGACTGATCAGTAATGGCCATTGTTGAGGAGTTAACTGTGATCTATCACTGGTAAACACCGGTATCACTACCCCCATACCACCACTGGTTGTGTACAACACCCTTACCCCCATACCACTACTGGTTGTGTACAACACCCTTACCCCCATACCACTACTGGTTGTGTACAACACCCTTACCCCCATACCACTACTGGTTGTGTACACCACCCTTACCCCCATACCACTACTGGTTGTGTACAACACCCTTACCCCCATACCACCACTGGTTATGTATAACACCCTTATCCCCATACCAATACTGGTTGTGTACAACACCCTTATCCCCATACCACTACTGGTTGTGTACAACACCCTTACCCCCATACCACCACTGGTTGTGTACAACACCCTTATCCCATACCACCACTGGTTGTGTACAACACCCTTACCCCCATACCACCACTGGTTGTGTACAACACCCTTACCCCCATACCACCACTGGTTGTGTACAACACCCTTATCACCATACCACCACTGGTTGTGTACAACACCCTTATCCTCATACCACCACTGGTTGTGTACAACACCCTTATCACCATACCACCACTGGTTGTGTACAACACCCTTATCCCCATACCACCACTGGTTGTGTACAACACCCTTACCCCCATACCACCACTGGTTGTGTACAACACCCTTATCACCATACCACCACTGGTTGTGTACAACACCCTTATCCCCATACCACTACTGGTTGTGTACAACACCCTTATCACCATACCACCACTGGTTGTGTACAACACCCTTATCCTCATACCACCACTGGTTGTGTACAACACCCTTATCCTCATACCACCACTGGTTGTGTACAACACCCTTACCCCCATACCACCACTGGTTGTGTACAACACCCTTACCCCCATACCACCACTGGTTGTGTACAACACCCTTATCCTCATACCACCACTGGTTGTGTACAACACCCTTACCCCCATACCACCACTGGTTGTGTACAACACCCTTATCCTCATACCACCACTGGTTGTGTACAACACCCTTACCCCCATACCACCACTGGTTGTGTACAACACCCTTACCCCCATACCACCACTGGTTGTGTACAACACCCTTATCACCATACCACCACTGGTTGTGTACAACACCCTTATCCTCATACCACCACTGGTTGTGTACAACACCCTTATCCTCATACCACCACTGGTTGTTATATGTAATGTACACCCCCCAACAAAAATGGTCCCTTATACAGCTGGGAGTAATAAAAATAGATTTTAGTTCCACATAACAGGGTCTACATTTGATCAGTTCCCATGTGCAGCAGTTGGCAACCTGTGTGGTCTCAAAGTGTTGCGGACAAGTGCAGAGTTTAAAACATTCTGTTTCTAACTGATTACAACTCTTCCAACAAATTGTTATAATTTGCGAACATAACTTGCCTGGTTGCATCTGTAAGAAATCTCAGCAATGCATCTGAATGGCTGATGACATCTGGTTCAAATGTCAAAGGTGACTCCTAGCAACAAGACTGCTGACTACAAATCTTTCACACTTGTAAGAATGTAGCGTATAAAAGAGACCCCATACTACAAATTATGTACTAACGTATTTAAGCTAATATAATTGCATGTGCCTGGCCTGAAAGATCCTACAGTTACACCATATCCACACAATAGCTGCAGATAGGTCTAGTACGATAAGAATAGTCTCTGAAAGGTGTTTGTTGCTAATGTCTTCGCATGATTCATCGGTCGATCTGGTGTGAATAAAATAAGAAACGGGGAGGAGCATTGGTGGCCTGGTGGTCGCACTAGACAACAATCTGTGCCATTCACCTGCCGAATCTATTCACTCCATTGATGTGACCATGTTGCACATGTGTATTGTGTTCGCCTGGCGATATTTATAAGCATAAACAGCGCTGTGAAGCGAGACGCCGGTCTACAGTTGGTTGTCTGCATACAATGTGTATGCTTGCTTCATGCTAGCAAGGGGTAGGAAGCCATTGGCACAAGTTGCATACTTTCTAGCAGGCCATAGCAAGCGTTTCTACAAAGCAAGGTTCGTTCACTCAGCTCAAAATATGACTGGTATAAGGTGGTTCAGGCTGATATGTCTTGTAATAGTATGAAGGGTTCCAAGCTGATAATGATATATATATATCTGGTATGAGGTGACCCATGGTGATGTCTCTTGTATGAAGTGTCCCAGGCTGATATGTCTGCAATATGAAGTGTTCCATGCAGATATGTCACTGGTATGAGGTGTTCCAGGCTGATAATTGTCTGGTATGAGGTGTTCCAGGCTGATATGTCTATGGCATGAAGTGTTCCAGGCTGATATCTATCTGATATGAGGTGTTCCTGGCTGATATGTGTCTGGCATGAAGTGTTCCCGGCTGATATGTGTCTGGTACGAGGTGTTCCAGGCTGATATGTCTCTGGCATGAAGTGTTCCCGGCTGATATGTGTCTGGTATGAGGTGTTCCCGGCTGATATGTGTCTGGCATGAAGTGTTCCCGGCTGATATGTGTCTGGTATGAGGTGTTCCAGGCTGGTATGTGTCTGGCATGAAGTGTTCCAGGCTGATATATGTCTGGTGTGAGGTGTTCCAGGCTGATATCTGTCTGGTATGAGGTGTTCCAGGCTGTTATGTCTCTGGCATGAAGTGTTCCAGGCTGTTATGTCTCTGGCATGAAGTGTTCCCGGCTGATATGTGTCTGGTATGAGGTGTTCCAGGCTGATATGTCTCTGGCATGAAGTGTTCCAGGCTGATATATGTCTGGTATGAGGTGTTCCAGGCTGATATGTCTCTGGCATGAAGTGTTCCAGGCTGATATATGTCTGGTATGAGGTGTTCCCGGCTGATATGTGTCTGGTATGAGGTGTTACAGGCTGATATGTGTCTGGCATGAAGTGTTCCCGGCTGATATGTGTCTGATATGAGGTGTTCCAGGCTGATATCTGTCTGGTATGAGGTGTTCCAGGCTGATATGTGTCTGGTATGAGGTGTTCCAGGCTGATATGTGTCTGGTATGAGATGTTTCAGGCTGATATATGTCTGGTATGAGGTGTTCCAGGCTGATATATGTCTGGTATGAGGTGTTCCAGGCTGATATATGTCTGGTATGAGGTGTTCCAGGCTGATATATGTCTGGTATGAGGTGTTCCAGGCTGATATGTCTCTGACATGAAGTGTTCCAGGCTGATATGTGTCTGGTATGAGGTGTTTCAGGCTGATATATGTCTGGTATGAGGTGTTTCAGGCTGATATGTCTCTGACATGAAGTGTTTCAGGCTGATATGTGTCTGGTATGAGGTGTTTCAGGCTGATATATCTATGGTATGAAGTGTACCAGGCTGATATGTTTCTGGTATGTGGTGTGCCAGTGGCATGTTGGTCAGTTATAGAAGTATGCCAGTGGCATGTTGGTCAGTGATAGGAGCCTGCCAATGGCATGTTGGTTAGTGCCATTCATGAGGCGTGCGTGGATGGGAGGGCGGGTGGGAGGGAAGGAGGGAGGGAGGTGGGAGCACCCTGGGCTGCATCTGTCCCAGCTATTTATGAGTCCCTAGAGCCAATGGCTTCCACTACTGTAGCTCAGCGGAGAGGAAAGAATCAATTTTGCTGCTGCCGAGACACCTTGGCATAATGCGTCCAAGGCAGGCCAGCCAATTTAATTCCAAAGATGAATGGGTTTTTCAGTACATCGCTGTCATGCAAATGCTGCCTATTTTCCAATTTTAATCAGGCATATGCAAAATGGCAGGTTGTACCCTCGAGGCTTGAATCATCTCTCAGAGTGCTCATGTACACAGAACGTGTCACTTTCGTTGTAAGACGCATGCTGGGTATTATGTATATGTGTTGCTAGTGAATCCCTCTGTGCTCACCCTTAAATACACCACTGAACATTGACTTGCACAGCCTACAGAGCTTATTCACTGCTGACATGGACATGCACAGCCTACATAGCTTACCTTGTCTTATTCATTGCTGACATGGACATGTACAGCCTACAGAGCTTACCTTGTCTTATTCACTGCTGACATGGACATGCACTGCCTACAGAGCTTACCTTGTCTTATTCACTGCTGACATGGACATGCGCAGCCTACAGAGCTTACCTTGTCTTATTCACTGCTGACATGGACATGCACTGCCTACAGAGCTTACCTTGTCTTATTCACTGCTGACATGGACATGCACAGCCTACAGAGCCTCCCTTGTCTTATTCACTGCTGACATGGTCATGCGCAGCCTACAGAGCCTACCTTGTCTTATTCACTGCTGACATGGACATGCACAGCCTACAGAGCCTCCCTTGTCTTATTCACTGCTGACATGGACATGCACTGCCTACAGAGCCTACCTTGTCTTATTCACTGCTGACATGGTCATGCGCAGCCTACAGAGCCTACCTTGTCTTATTCACTGCTGACATGGACATGCACAGCCTGCAGAGCCTACCTTGTCTTATTCACTGCTGACATGGACATGCACAGCCTACAGAATCTACATTGCCTTATTCACTGCTGACATGGACATGCACAGCCTACAGAGCCTACCTTGTCTAATTCGCTGCTAGCATGGACATGCACAACCTACAGAGTCTTTCTTGTCTTATTCGCTGCTGACATGGACATGCACAGCCTACAGTGTCTACCTTGTCTTATTCGCTGCTGACATGGACATGCACAGCCTACAGAGTCTACCTTGTCTTATTCGCTGCTGACATTGACATGCACAGCATGCAGAGCCTACCTTGTTTTAAACACTGCTGATGTGGACATGCACAGCCTACAGAGCCTACATTGTCTTGTTCACTGCTGACATGGACATGCACTGCCTACAGAGCCTACATTGTCGTGTTCACTGTTGACATGGACATGCCCAGCCTACAGAGCCTGCATTGCCTTGTTCACTGCTGACATGAACATGTACAGCCTACTTAGTTTACATTATTTTATTCACTGCTGACATGGACATGTACAGCCTACATAGTCTACATTATTTTATTCACTGCTGACATGGACATGCACAGCCTATAGAGCCATCACTGTCTTGTTCACTGCTGACATGGACGTGCACAGCCTACAGAGCCTACATTGTCTTGTTCACTGCTGACATGGACACGCACAGCCTACAGAGCCTACATTGTCTTGTTCACTGCTGACATGGACATGCCCAGCCTACAGAGCCTACATTGTCTTGTTCACTGCTGACATGGCCATGTCCTATCTCCGAGCACTGAGAGAGAGTTGATCCAGATTCCCCTTGATAAGTGCCTGCCCACTAACTACCCACATATGTCCACCCCGCCAAGGAATGCAGATAATTACCCCCTTCCGTTGATCACAACACAAAAACATTCCGGCTTGTTTTAGGGAGAGACTCCTGGTCTCAGAAGGTGCCATCTGGTTCAAGTTTTGTCTAACAGGTGTTTTCCCGATATCATAACTCTGTTTTATTTCAGATTACGTTTTGTCATACAGTGCAACTGTAAACTGACTTTCCGCCAGCCGTTACTCATCTAAAAATGGATCTAGGGGATGTACTGTGAAGCCGCCCCCATTGCAACTGTAGTTAGTTGTGACACTTTTAGACCTGAAATTAACAGACGACCTTGTTTTACTTGTTACTGCCGCAGCGTGAACTTGTGGCCAAATACTAGGTCATCGTGGATATTGACATTGTGGGTGTTGATGCTGGAAACAACCTCTAGTTCAATACCACTGTGACAGCATCACCTATGTTTACCCAGGTGTTTGGATGCGCCTCTTTTGTAGTCTACATCACATTTGCACTGCCTATTAGCATTATGGACTTGACGGTCTGTGGATAGTTGCAAGTTTTATTTAAAAATATTCAGGACAGTCATATCATCATAGACGGTCTAGGGAGATTGATTCTGATCACAAAATAAATGCTGGGGTACAGCTTTAACGTGTCGTACATTTTCGTAGATGACAGCAGATCCCCGTGATCAACATATCCATCTTGTGGCGCCAAGTATATGTAAACTTGTTTTTATGGAGGCGGTCAGGGGTTGTCTCAAGAAGACTGCACTTTGTAATAGTGATGACACAGTGGGGCAGTCCTGTTGTGCATGATTTGGGGAAAGCATAACTGTTATGGCTGGCTGGTTCATGTGTAAAACAACTTGTGGTTGTGGTGGTGGTAATGACGACGGCGCAACATGCCACAAAGCTGAAGAGTTAGTAACAATATATGACGTAATACCCAAATTGTTATTACCTATCTTTTTTCTCACACAGTAATTTCCTTCACACCTCTCTAGGTGGATATTGCAAAACAGTTTCGACATAAATCTAGCGAGATTCCAAGAAGTGACCTACTGGTTAAGAAAGTTTGCCTAGTGAGTGTAGGGGGGTCGTGGCCTACAGCTGTGACTGTAAGTTGTCTGTGACAGTCCCACGCTAGTCACGCGGCTATTTCCGTCTCCAGGATACAGTCACATAGACGACTACTTGGTGCTTTGTCCAGTTGCTGACACACCTCCCTTGTGGGTGCATCGCCAAGACTTGCTGCGCTCAGGTGTTGTATATGTGATATTTGTTCTTTCTCGCCTATCTTTCGCTGTCTCGTGTTCTGTCTATGCAAATGTCGCGTATGTATCCACCTCATAGGGGCGGCCAAAGTACTACTGTTTCATCAAGAACGTCTTCTTATTGCTTTGCTTGTGCACATCTCAGTATATGGGAGAGAAGTTGGGGTTAAAATGGTTCCATTTCTTCTGTGGGTTGCCGGTTATTCCGGCAGTACGTGTTGCCGGGTTCATGTATTCTTGCCAAATATTGAAACAAAATATTGGCCAGAAGCAAGTACTTTCAAAGTTCATGTTAGATGTGTTTTGGATTGTACAGAACTAAAGAGGGTACAAGATAGCTGTACCAAGACTCCGTTGTTGACATGTCATGTGTGAGTTGATTTGGACGTCAGTCCAGGTTGATCAAGTCAGACGTACTGTTTTGAGGGGCACAGTCATTAGCAGTTGGCTAATAGAAATGCATCATTTTTATTTACCCATCCCTCCAAGTATATGTTTATAGTTTTAAAATATATTCACTCTGCCAGCATTAACACTGTTAGCAGTTTATTCAGCCAAATCATCGACCATGAAAATGTGTTCTTTCTGTCAGCCAGTTAACACATCTTAATAAAGCTGTTTTGTTTTGAGCACAGTTTACCATGAAGAAGAGTGAACTCATGCAAATAATTTAATATTCTCATTGTGTACGCAATACATTACACGATAGAAGGGCAGTACATTGTGGTGCCACCTTATGGATTATGCCGGCTTTATGAAATGTCCTAGACAGTAAAGACATCAAAATGTTGTTTTGATTGGCTGTTTTCGACAAGCAAGTTAAGGGACACTCTGGTCAAGAGACTCTGGCCAGAAGAGTGAACCATTCTCCTTAGAGCTTTCAGGAGAGCAATTTTCCACTCTCCTCGTCTTTCTAAAACAAATCCCAACCGAAGGTGAAGATTAGCGGTGACTCCTCATTCATTTTTAGGACTAGTTTGTTTACGTGTTGCAGATCTTGTCAAATCGATGACTGCCGTGTGCCAGGGATAAACAACAGGAGTGAACAAGAAGAGTGAGCACGGTACCGACACTGATGACACGTCCGACGTCGACACCGGCCGCGTGAACGACACCGCCATGACGACACCAACACACGGCCGACCTGCCAACACCGTTGCCGTGGCAACCGCCTAACTGCGACCGCGCTGGTCGTCCGGATGTCCGGACTCCGTAGTTTTGTCCTGGGCTGTGTCTCAAACCGCAGTCATGAGGCTCTGAGCAGTCCAAACAAGCGCTTCAACAAGTACGTCTCATTGCCACCAGGTGGTGCTGCAGTCAGCACCGCAGTCTGTGTTTCTCTCGTGGTGTCGGTCGCATTGGTTGGTGCATGCTGGTCTATGTAATCGTAGATTCCGTACTGTAAGTCGCTCGCTTTGATGATTCCTGATGCTTCTATCATTTAAACTACGTTTCTATGTGGCTTGCTAACTTTAAGTAAGCATATTCATTAGCATCATTGACCTGCATAAACCAGAATGTTTTCCAAAAAATAAACACGTTTTGTAATTTTAGTAAGTTTCGACTGCGTAGTTTGTTGTTGTCACATGATACGAGATGCGTAACGCACCTTGTTTTAAGTCGCAGTCTCCGATGCAGTGCCAGGCATAGCTGCCGTAGTCATCTGTTGGCTGGTGTCAGTGTTGTTATTGTAGACTCATGTTTTAGTAGTCGTACGGTGCGTCAATGTTGTAGTAGTCGTGCACCCGTCTTGCTCTTTGTAGGTGAGGACAGTTTCCGGGCCTCACACTGGTCCTCTAGTAGTCGCGCTTTGACATTCGTGTGGTTCTTTCCCTGCACCGTCTCTTTCCCGTGCACGCCACTGGTGCCGCCCTCTGGTATATCACTCTGCTACCTCGGCAGCCGTCACTTGGCCGCTGTTTGTGTGTAATCGCGAGGGGGTGATCGGTCGGTCGATCAGGGGTGGGAGCCCATCGCCTTCTCACCGGACATGCCGAGCAGGAGGCGCCCCCTTGTGGGAAGCTGGGGTCGACACGCGGGGAACAAGGCGGCCGGGACGTCGCCGAACCGTCGGAGAGCCAAGTGAGTATGCACGCGTCGCTGCCACCAGATGGCGCGCTTGATTCCTGCGACGATGTCCACCCACATCGGCATGCGCGGGCCACAGTCACACCAGTGTCACTGCACAGTGCCATCTCTCACGTCATCACTGTCGGTGACACATCACTGACACATCACTGACTCACACTTTCCTAGCACTAGAATCCAATGCAGCTAATACCTCATTAATGGGAATCCTTAAAGTAGAGTATGGTACCGTAGGATTGTAATGACACGGTACCCTCGTGATATATGTATCGCAATACATGAGTCATTAGACAATACATGTCATGATACATGAGTCGCGATACGTATCGTATGGCGATACATGAGTTACGATATGATACATATCATGATACATGCATCACAGTACGATACATAACAGAATACATGCTAAAACTTAAAGGGCATCAGTTGCTATAGTTAAGATTCCCGTGGGAGTATTCCCGTGGGAGTAAATTGATATACGAGGAGGTGGGGCAAACAAGGCAAGTCCTAAAAATGCATCTGGGGAAAATGAGACATTACCTGTCCTACTTTTTAAATAGTAGCTTCGAAATGATACTTTGTGGAGGATTTTAAAGAGTACCGACTTGGTGACATGGTGACTTGGTGACATGGTGACTTGGTGACTTGGTGACATGGTGACTTGGTGACTTGGTGACATGTGAAGTAAAACATTTTAAATGCATATTTCTATGTATAAGTGTTATAAGTTCACTTAAAGTGAAGCTGAACGTCAGGTTTAAATATTTTGGCGATGTATCGATATGCTTTGCACGTAAAAATATATATCGTTTCGCAATGTATCAATACATCAATTAATAGTAATAGTAATTTGTAATGTAATTGTGTGCTTTACATTAGTATTCATTTGAAAGACATTAAAAGTATCAAAACAATTTACAATAATGTTATGGTGTAGTACATTTTTGAAGACAACTTCTCAATCAGGCTACCATAGTTTTTTCAAAATTGTTGGGGTCCAATATTAATACAAGTATCACCTTGCAGTGTGTTCGCTGCATTGTTGGCTCATCTTCTTGATTTGTGATGTCTAATACGAGCTCTTCTCATCACATAACAAATGTACAACTTGTTCATGTCACATAAATGTGCAACATAAGTAAGAATGTATATGGGCGTATTACGTTTTCATTGTTCTCGGTCGTAAGCTTTGCACCACTTCTTTGCACCACTTAGTTATGCCACACCAGCATTACCACACAGGGTATTGGACATTAGAAAAGTTCCGGAGAGAATTTTTGATTTGCGACTGGAAGAGTTTGTAGATTAATGCCTGTGTTGCTGGATTATCCTCGTCTCAAATTGTTGACGTTCATACTCAGTCAGCAGCTAGTTTGCATGATTAATTGGTTTCTCAAATAGATGGTCAAATGTAATGCTTAATTTGAGGAATCAAGAAAACTTGGCAGAAGTTTCCCACATATTAATATGGACTTTGAGTATAAATGACGACTTCGCCCTGTATATTTATGATGACTTCAGCCAGTATTAAAGACGACTTCGACCAATTTTAATGATGACATCAACAAGAACTGAAAATACAATGACCGGTATTTGCCTAACCATTAAAGAAAATACACAAACAGACATAAAGAGTAGCAAGAAATGAAGGTGACCGATAAAGAGTAGCAAGAAATGAAGGTGACCAATTGAGTAAGTAGTGAGACAGTGTAGTGTACCGAGACATTCTGATGAAGAAACCAGTAAATGGAAAGAACAATAAAATGAAGTAAAAAGATTAAGGTAATCACTGGTGTGGTTCAAGTTATAAGTGTAATTGTTACCTAGTACCTACCATGTGTCTTTACTGCTGGCTTGCTTGCTCTGCTGTCTTACCATGGGCACAGCTGTCTTACCCTGGGCACTGCTGTCTTGCCATGGGCACTGCTGACTTACCATGGGCACTGCTGTCTTACCGTGGGCACTGCTGTCTTACCGTGGGCACTGCTGGGACCTCATCCTACTTTCACTCCATCATTCTGCACTGTCTCCATCCACTGGGGCTAAGGAATACCTCGTTCAGCTTTCACTTCAAAATGGGCCTGGGTACGAGAGTAAAGGCAGGCAATCTTGCCTGTTTGTCTGTATTTTATTAATTTATACTAATAGTTTTTTTTAATTAAGTACATCAGAATAAATTGCTTTGTTTTACAATTTTGTGTTCATTGTTTTCCATTATCAGTATATTATGTTTGTTTATTGAATTGTGGAAACAATTGTTCAGCCCTGCATCTTTATCCAAACAAAATGGACGTAAACTAAATAGTTAAAGGTATTGATGTCAAATCACAGAGGAGGGTAAAGAATGCTCATGCATATTCATTGTAACCTTGCGGCTGCATTTGATTGGCAGATACAGGCTGTAGAATTAGTAGTAGTGTTTGATGTGTAAATGTGCTTTTTATGTCTGCTGTCGTCTTAGATGCTTTGATGTGTGCAGTAGGGTTCCATCTTATTGCAGGATCTCAAAGACTAGCCTCAGCTAAGATCCTAAGCCTAAAATAGAGGGCATACCTAAAACTTACTCATTGGCGTAAAATAATGTGTTAGCACAGATTCTCTCACATAAAGACAGTATAACACATTAACATTTATTTATTATCTTACTTCAGTCGAACCTCGCTTTATGGTCACCTCTGTAAGACAGCCACCTCGCAGTTAAGGTCATTCTAGGACAGTTCAAAATTATTACAATAACAGTAAAGTGTAGGAAATTAGTCCGGCTAATATGGCCACCTCTCCATTTAGGTCACCTCTCCATTCAGGTCACCTCTCCATTCAGGTCACATCTCCATTCAGGCCACCTCTCCATTCAGGTCAATTCTCCTTTCAGGTCACCTCTCCATTAAGGTCACCTCTCCATTCAGGCCACCTCTCCATTCAGGTCACCTTTCCATTCAGGTCACTTTGGTCCAGTGTGTGATCTTAATAGGGAGGTTTCACTGTACAAACAGAGTATATATATTATATATATATATATATATACAATGTGATGAAACAATTTATAATATACAACTTGTTCAAAATGTCAGCAATGACGCAATACGGAATTACATGACAAATAATTCTCTTTCCCTCCTCATTAATGCCTGCACTGTACCAGTCATGCGTGTGCAGTCCTATGAAGCTGTTAATTTGACCTTATGGTAGCACCCAGAGTCCCACTGGAATCATGGTTTTTCATGCTCTGACTCATTTCCCAAATCCCTGTCGAGGGAACTGGGAGCTATGTATGCTAATGTCTGTTGATTGTCGCAATACGCTGAGCATATCATTCACTTTATATGCAAAGCCACGCCACATGTCAAGCTGTATGACATAATAATAAAACTCCTATGTTTTGTGCGATGCAGTTGAATTCTGTTTCTGTCGTTGGCCTGGTACAGATGACTTACAGAAGACATTGCTGTTTTCAGGGTCAGATTTGGGGTTCCGCTATCAGAAGCCCTCAAGGGTGACATCATCCCCGTACCCCTTGTGGTAGGTACCCCCTCCGCCCCAATGAAACTATTGTGGTATATATGCGAGAGTGTACTGGGTGCTGTTTTATCAAGGGATTTATCTCCCTCATCACCCCGTCTGTATTCACTTGCACATTATTCGCGCAGCGAGAGTAATGCATCTTTATTGTTATTTCATAGTTCATACATTGTGGATCAAAAACAACAGCAGTAGGTTGGAAGATATAAAGGCAGCACATTGTGTTGTTATTCCCATGTTGTTGTTTTATTAAATTTATTATAGATTATCTTATTAAGAATATTTGTGAAATGTATGTAAGTGTATTGAAGGAATAAATTATGAAACATGAACTTGCGCAACATTTTATTTTCTGTGTGAACTGGAGAATTAAAAATCAGTAAAATTTCTGTTTTGCCATTTAGAATAGTTTTCTAACTGTTATAAAATTTAATTGCGTTTACCCATTATTCACAAATATAAACATCATCTTTACAGACAAAAACACAGAATTTTAATAATATCTTTTCATATAAAACAAAACAACAAAAGAGACTACGTTATACATAATGAATGCAATAGTGATAGAGAACAGAGTTGAAGTGTTCCCCGCTGTCTTGCAGGAGTTGATAGTGTATATCGCCCAGGAGGGCGTGACCACAACCGACCTGTTCCGTCGTCCCGGCAACCCAAGTGACATCAAGACCATCATGAAGTTCATGGCCGAGGGGCGCCAAGTCGGCCTACCAAACTATAACTTTTATACCCTAGCGTCTGTTGTCAAAGCAAGTACCATTCAGATATTTAAATCGAGCTGAACCTCTCAACAAGTACTGTAATGACTGTGTATTCAGACGTTGTTTTCGGACACCCTGGAATCTACCAAAAATATTTTGTAGTTATTATTATTATTATTTTTCTGTACTGGTGTTTTCGAACACAATAATTCTGTTTGTTTGCATACATCCAGTCTGTAATGACAGTAAGTATTTGGATGCTATATTTTTTTCAGATACAAAAAAAAAATGTTCTACATTATTTTTTATGAGCAAAATTAAAGCCGTTTTGTCTGTTCACACGGTCTAACAAAAAGTGTTGTTTGTTTTTGAAAAACACTTAATGTAAAAAAAGTAAAAAATCACATAGGCTATTCACATTAAAACATAGCTACCTGTGTGTCTAAGCTCTGCACATATTCCATGGCAGTTCAGAGGGATATCAGTGGAGTGTCCTTTCAGTTGACTTTCTGTCATACATGGCCATTTTAAGATTTTTCCATATACCATATATTTCTATATAAAGTTGTAGTATCTATGTCATAATTTGTTACTATTATATGCAAATATATCTACATACATCCGTATAAAAATGTATACTATAATTTGATGCCGGTGGGATCCTCAGTGTGTGATTGGCAATGTAAATAAATAACAGTAACATTTGCATTGCAGAAGTTTTTGCTCAAGATACCGAGCGGTGTGTTTGGAGAGGACACAGAACGACGGCTGCTCTCAGTATTAGAACTACCTACCAGGATGGAACAATACGACGTCACTCACAAGTACGCACAGACTCACCTTGTGCCCCTCTTAGCATTACCGTGCTCAAAAACAACTTTCATTCGAAACACTCTGTGCCTTCAAATCGGTAACTGTCTGTGTCTGTAGTCTGTCAATCTGTCTGTCTGTCTTTCTCTCTCCTACCTACCCTTATTCCCTTCCTCCCCCTCTCTCCCTCCCCCTCTCTCCCTCCCTCCCCCTCTTTCCCGCCTCTCTCTCCGTCCCCCTCTCTCTCCCTCCCCTCTCTCTCCCTTTCCCTCTCTCCCTTCCCTTCTCTCCCTTCCCCTCTCTCCCTCCCCCTTTCTCACTCTGCCCTCTCGCTCTTCTCCACCCTCTCTCTCCCACCCCTTCACTGTCTCCCTCTCTCTCTCCTTCCCATTCTCTCTCCCCCTCTGCTTCCCTCCATCCCTCCTCCTCTGCTTCCCTCCCTCCCTCCCTCCCTCCCTCCCTCCCTCCCTCTCCCTGTCCCTCCATGAGGCTTTCCGTCATTATTTCTCTCTGTCTTTAGCGTCATCATGTCGCTGGCCCCAGCCACCCAGCAGCTCCTGGTGCTGCTGTTTGGGACGTGGTTCCGCATCGTCAACCATGCCGAGTTCAACACAATGTCGTCAGAGGCCGTCGCCAAGAGTGTCGCTGGTAGTCTCTTCCACACGTGCGCCGACGACCCTCAGAAGATCGAGAAAGCGGTACAGGTAAGTGACTAAAGTGTAGACGTCTGTGGAAGCCAAGGCACTAACAGAGAGATTCAACTAACACCACACTTTGAGTGGAATATATTCACTTGCATGTGATTTATATGAGTATATGACTCAAGCAGGATATTCTAGATTAGATTCTCTGTCTGATTTTTATTGTTTGATATATCTAATTTCTGTAATCCTTGATAATGTTTTTGTTAATTCCACTGAGTCGTGTACAATAGTAAAAACAAAACTTCTGTAATGCTAAATTCCCCTGGAGCACTACCTTGGGGATGCAAGAAATGAGAATCAGTCAGCTGGATGTCACACAAAGACATACATGCAAATGACATCAACAGAACAAGGTGCATTGAGGATTTAGGGTAGAAACAATTACAAAAATTGTAGATGTATGATACAAATATCCACTTATTTAACAAAACGTTTAGTTTCCGACAAAAAAGATAACAGAAATCGAGGATCAGAACTGAGGCCAGCCATACAGAGAAACAAGGAGAACAACAACTTAAATCTCACAGCAACTGCGTAGTTGTGGTGCAGGAACATGAATGGAAGCACCATGTTTGTTGCCAGGTGCTGCAGATGTTGATCGATGACTTTGGCGTTGCGGACATGTTTGGTCGCAAGAACATTCAGTATTTCGCGGACGTGACACAGACAGGTATCCGTGTTAGGGAGAAGTATCGCTACGAGTACCACTATCCACCCGAGGACTCCGCACAATGTAAGTCCTCTCTCTGTTTCAGCATCCCAGGCATATCTACAACGACACGTGCCAACTCTGTGGTGCTCCCTGTAAGACTGCTAATGAACCTTCAGTAAGACTGGCAACATAAATCCATCACACACAAACAAACCCCTATGATTATCTGTTTTGTTATGCAGGAACTTGCAATGCAAACTGGGATATGTTGACTGGATCTCACAGAAATATTCGCAGAAGTTGTTGATGTGTTTTGAACGGGTGATATGTTATTGGCATGCCATTTGCCATATTCCGTAACGCAATTTTTTTCAAAATACATAAAATCATAAGAAATATCTCTTAAGAAACAGTGAAGTGCAGTGGTGAAGTAGCTGGAGTATTGGACTCTTCAATTGAGAAAATCCGGGTTTGAAAGCTGTGCTGCCATGTCGAACCTTGGGCAAGTTCGTTCACTCTACACTGCTCCAGTTCACTCAGATGTTTGAACGAGTACCCGGCTATAGACAGTGGTGGATATTTGTGTATAAATAGTCTTTGCGCATTAATTGCAGCATGGCTGAATGTTTCCCAGATAAGTCGAGATGGAATTCGATTGAACATGTCTGCCAGGGAATAAAGTGTAGAACACTTTGAGCAGTCCTCGTGACTGGATGCTGCGCTGTATAAGAACTTACCTCTATTTTTACTCATCACTTTTAAGGACATGTGTCAGTGTTATAGGTAAACCACATGAGTTTGCACGTGTCAACAACATTCCATCAGCTTTGTGTTGTGATCGACTATCTTGTAGTTACTTGAGTATTGCTTCTGTCATTGCCACCTGCTGTATACATCTGGGGAGAACAAGAACAATTTCATATATACAGAGCCACTTTTGTTGACTTTGCTGCATGTTATCCAATTTGATGGTACTGAATGATCTAATACTCTAGATGTACTTTCATATTGCTTGTCTCTTGGCAGTGTTAGGCTGCGCTACACATTGCTTCTGCTTATTTCGCAGTGACGCTAACAGAACGACATTTTAGGGTTTCTAAGCATGTGCAATCTTTGTGCACACAAACACACATGCGTGCACACAAACACACATGCGTGCACACAAACACACATGCGTGCACACAAACACACATGCGTGCACACAAACACACATGCGTGCACACAAACACACATGCGTGCACACAAACACACATGCGTGCACACAAACACACATGCGTGCACACAAACACACATGCGTGCACAGGTATCGTCATCCATAATGGCACCGTGTAGTTTGAAACAACACACTTGAATCAGTTCAGTTTATTTAACCAAATTTACCAAGTTTGTTGTGGGAATATGTTTCGGAATGTCTTATGGTTTTGCAAATTTGAAATGAGATCATTGTTGGTTCCTCAGTTGATAGCGTTACATGTTTTATGCGGGAAATGTTGATTGATATTTACCAGTGAATGAACAGAGTATAGATGTTAGTGTCAGTTCTGAAAGACGGAGCTGATGGAAAATGAAGATCACTGATTTGAAGCAGCATATGTTCTACATTTTATTTGTTACATGTTTCTATACAAAAGTTACAAATGGTTAATCATTGTTAATCAGCCTTCCAATTCTGATCTTTTATCACGCTATACAGTATACCTACATGAAACAAAATCCGGTCAGTTTCACAAGAAATTTGCATAATTATTTTACATAAATTTGAAATAAATCCATGTAAATATGATATACCGCCAAAACAAAAAAGTCTGGCATATTTTTATTTATATATATATATATATACACTAAACATATATAAATATATATACCTCCTTGCCATGTTTCAGTTTAAACTACTGGATAAACAAGTTTCTGCAGAGTTTGTTATGGAATATAGTGGATAACTGTCTCAAACCATGGTGCTGATTATGGATGGCGTTTGTACTACACAAGTATGGTGATGTTTAGAACAAACCACATTTGAGGTCAGACTGTTATTTGAACATAGATCTCTACAGCTGACTTGTGGTACTTAATTACCACTTATGCTGTATTTGTGATTAGAATATCAAGAAATTAGTGTATGATTCAGAAAAATCCCAGCCATTTTGAGCTCTGGTTTATCGGTGAATCTGAACATTGCAATGATAGTGACACATCCGAAATGAATGTCATTGAACAAGGATCTCCGACTGAATCAGAAAATGTAAATAGGATAACGACAAATCCCAAATGAATGCCATTTTGAGTAATGATTTCTGGGCAGATCTGAAAATCAAAGAAAGGTTGAAAGGAGGCAGTCTGTTGCTGGTTTTTCGTTAATTAATTATATAACTTTCTTAAGACTATACTAACTATGTTACAGTTATACTGCCCACCAAATTTTGTTTAGTAAGCCCACAAGAATGGTTGCAATTTGAAGGTATGACCCCAGTAACATATTCAAATAGTAAATAAAACACCCAGTTCAAAAAAAGCTTTATTGGCAATACGGCCGAGTCGGGCTGAGTTAACTGCTATACCCTTTGATGTTCAACTTTCCCACGTTTAACACAGCAGGCTTCCTGGTACACATTACTACACCCGTTAATTCGGGTAGACAAACAGACTGGGTCCCTTTAAGAAAAATGTCAAACAGACGCTGTTTTTGCTGTGTGTGTGTGAGCGATCAAATGGCAGCCTCAATTGTGGTGTGACCCCTGCTTCTGTAGCGTACTGGTGTGTGCGTTGGCTGCATTGTCTGTTCTGTGTTGCATGTGTCATCGTCAGCTGACAAGTCCTTGCAGCTGTTTACGCTGGTTCTACAGAAGGAGGCAAGCAAGCGGGGATTCAGTCTCAATGACAACGGTGAGCATGCTCAGTGGCGCGTGGCGCACACCTCGCATGGTTCCGCACCGCTGCACTGGTCACCAGGGTGCAGGCTTGATGTGCAGGCGTTTCGTTGGTTGTTTAAAGTTGATTCCAGTGGGCTCATTTACATCGTAAACATGACTTGGTGAACTGGAAAATTCATGAGCTCCTCGAGTCTACCACTTGTAAATTTAGGCAACTGGGTCAAGTAAGGGTTACCAGTATACACGAGGTGATTTGAACGCAGCATTACAGTGACTTTCTCATCAGAGTAATGGTGACCAGCAGGGTTAAAGCAACAACGAACAACACAGCGCCATATGTGTAACTGGTCTACGTATGCAGTATTTAGAAATATATACATGCATGCACACACACACACACGCACGCACGCAAGCACGCATGCACACACGCACACACATGCATAGTTATATAATTTAATATGATTTTATGATAAATGAACCCAAACTTGTTACCTTTAAAACCCATGGTTTGGAGTGATCGTCACAGAAATAATTGGAGGGCGGCTCACTAGAGTAAATTTACACTAGACACGCAACATGTGGACAATTGACAATACATTAATGCATTTTCCATTTCGTAAGAAAAAATCCATGTACAATTACTTTAATGTAATACTTTAAAAGTTACAGCACTGAGACATTATTATCAACACTTATACTATAGAAGAAAGTGGTGTGGTTTTCTTAGCAAGTGTTTTTTAACATTTGAGATTGGGAATCTTGCACAAGCAAACATGACAACAGTTCTTTTGTCCTTGATGTCCACTGGCAGTGTTGCTTTGTATCACTGCAGCCACTCAGCTGCAGACAAACAGCCATTCCAGTTTCATTTAACAACTAGCTCTAGATTGGTAGAGCTCACTTTCTTTCCGTCAGCAGTGTTTCCATTAAAGGAAAACAAACGGCATCTTTTAGGACCTACGCATCTAAGAGTTGATAAAAACTCACCATTAACAACTACAATCAAGAACATTAGACAGTAGTTAGTCGAATAACCTTGTTGAAGACATACTTTAATTTGTACGGACAGCGCCAATGTGATAGAAAACCTGACGTCATTAAACCCTACTCTTCCCAGTTTGCCAGTTGCCAAACGGAGAATATTACCCTAATTTGTGTCGCCAAATTTGTTTTGGCGCTGTAACTACTAAAAACGTTACGTCCGCGTGGTACACTGTATGGCAGTATAAAGGTTGTTACAAGTGTAACACTGAACCAAAGGGAATACGAGAAACCAACATATGAGCTGGCGCATCCATAGACATGTCAAGGAAAAAGGAGCATTCAATGCATCACTGCAGCGTCATGGTCAAAGAAGCTCCAGGAGCTTATTCGTCAAGCACCAGGGACGTGTCTCGATACGTCAGCCGTCAGGAACTGTCAGATTTCAGTGTATCTCCCACCTTGAAAATTAATTCTGAGTAAACAACAGGCATGACTTGTGAAAATGTCCACCAAGTTGGAAGAAATTAAATAACACAATTTTCTTAATCCACAACTAGAAATTGTTGACTCACAATCGACGTGTCAACAGGAACTGTTCCTCCTCTGCTCGAAGGCGGTTGAAACGTTGATTGGGAGTCGAATGTTTCTAGTTGTGTATAAGAAAATTGCGTTATTTCACAGGCATGACATTGTTGAGTGTAGTTGCAATGGTCAGATTCTATTAGCCAGGTGGGTAACTCTTAGGTGAATAGGTCCATACAATTGACTTTTGTTTCCTTTTAATTAACAGATGGCTGACTGTTGAGTGATTGTTCTTAGTGGCCAGATGGTCGTCTGTCTTGTAGAATGCACACCGGGGTATTACTTGCAATAAGACAGTCGCATGTCCATTCCAACATGCTACACATTTAAAACAAAGAGTTGACTTGATGAAGTATTGGTGTAAACGAATATCCATGTCGTCCTTGTTGACTTGATGAAGTACTGGTGTAAACGAATATCCATGTCGTCCTTGTTGACTTGATGAAGTACTGGTGTAAACGAATATCCATGTCGTCCTTGTTGACTTGATGAAGTACTGATGTAAACAAATATCCATGTCATCCTTGTTGATTTGATGAAGTACTGATGTAGACAAATATCCATGTCGTCCTTGTTGACTCAATGAAGTACTGATGTAGACAAATATCCATGTCGTCCTTGTTGACTCGGTGAAGTACTGATGTAGACAAATATCCATGTCATCCTTGTTGATTTGATGAAGTACTGATGTAGACGAATATCCATGTCGTCCTTGTTGACTCAATGAAGTACTGATGTAGACAAATATTCATGTCATCCTTGTTGACTTGATGAAGTACTGATGTAGACAAATATCCATGTCGTCCTTGTTGACTTGATGAAGTACTGATGTAGACAAATATCCATGTCGTCCTTGTTGATTTGATGAAGTACTGATGTAGACGAATATCCATGTCGTCCTTGTTGACTCAATGAAGTACTGATGTAGACAAATATCCATGTCATCCTTGTTGATTTGATGAAGTACTGGTGTAGACGAATATATCCCTGTCATCCTTGTTGACTCAATGAAGTACTGATGTAGACAAATATCCATGTCGTCCTTGTTGATTTGATGAAGTATTGATGTAGACGACTATATCCCTGTCATCCTTGTTGACTCGGTGAAGTACTGATGTAGACAAATATCCATGTCGTCCTTGTTGATTTGATGAAGTACTGGTGTAGACAAATATCCATGTCGTCCTTGTTGATTTCCTGAAGTACTGATGTAGACAAATATCCATGTTGTCCTTGTTGACTTGATGAAGTACCAATGTAGACAAATATCCATACCGTCCTTGTTGACTTGATGAAGTACTGATGTAGACAAATATCCATGTCGTCCTTGTTGATTTGATGAAGTACTGATGTAGACGAATATCCATGTCGTCCTTGTTGACTCAATGAAGTACTGATGTAGACAAATATCCATGTCATCCTTGTTGATTTGATGAAGTACTGGTGTAGACGAATATATCCCTGTCATCCTTGTTGACTCAATGAAGTACTGATGTAGACAAATATCCATGTCGTCCTTGTTGATTTGATGAAGTACTGATGTAGACGACTATATCCCTGTCATCCTTGTTGACTTGATGAAGTACTATGTGGAAGAATATGCATGTCATCCTTGTGGACTTGGTGAAGTACTGGTTTACATGAATAAAAATATGAGTACATTTATTTCAGGTAAACACCCATAATACATACATATATGTGATATATACAAATGGGTGTAAAAATACATGTTTAAAAATATATATATAAATAGAAATGTTAAAAAAAATAAGTTAATTAATAAATAAATGTTATAAAAAGTATACGAAATAATAAAATAAAGAGGTAAAAACAGGAAAGAATGTCACCATTTTACAGCACCGTGAATAGTCATGTCGTCCTTGTTGATTTGCTGCAGCAATCAGTGAGGAAGAGTTTTACGGTGAATCAAGTCGGTCACGTGCCGACACGAATGACTCGCATCAGAGCGCTGTCAAGGTCCACGCCCCCTCGTCCCCTCCCTCACCGCAGTCGCTGCAACCACAGCTCCGCCTGGAGGCAGTCGATGACTCCAACTACAATCCACACAAAACACTTACCCACGTATCATCGTTATCAGCCCCTGAAGTAAACCAGGTAAGAAATGTTGTTGAGAGATTGAAAATAACATGATTTACAGAACAGAGACATCATAAAATGTCAGTACTCAGTTAGAAATCTGTAAAGTTATTGTAATTGTTTTGGTTTTATTCTGAAATATTTGTTTTTCCCACAATAAGAATATCTGTTTTATATTTTAAAGATGGTTGTTTGGTATTGAAATGCAGATTAAACTTGATCTGTGTCATCTTGGTGCGAACCTGGGATGTGCCA
Source organism: Paraescarpia echinospica (assembly GCA_020002185.1). Classification (NCBI taxonomy): domain Eukaryota; kingdom Metazoa; phylum Annelida; class Polychaeta; order Sabellida; family Siboglinidae; genus Paraescarpia; species Paraescarpia echinospica. The sequence goes on from CM034542.1 coordinate 53,450,349, forward strand.
ATCATGAAAGATGAGAGATCATACGGTATTCGTTTCTTCAAAATCACAAACTTGGTGGGATATGACCTAAATAGCTATTTTTGGCTAATGTGAAGGATAGGCCAGTGCATCTTAACACCTGGTTCACTGAGGCAGGTCACATTTCATGATAGAAACAATTGGACTGCGTTGCGTTAAATTGGCATTATTACTGACTTGAGTGTGTTTCCTGCCCAGGGTTTGAGTGTCAGCCCAGAGCTGTCGACAACGAGGATGCAGTATCTGTCAACCAGTCTGAGTCGCTTCGACCACGTCCGTCGCAAACAGATGATTCGCCTCAAGAAACGCTCCAACTGGTTCCTCAGCTCAAACCCGCCACCAGGGGGCGCTGACAGGGAGGGTTCGCACGACACGTCTGTCGGCCTGTTGTCGGTGGCGGGGTCGTCCGATCTTCTCCTGTCCGACACGGCGATGTCGGACGGCGGTGCGTCGGACGGTGCGCCTCAGGACAGCGTCCAGATAACGCTTGACATGGACAGTGCGATGAACGGCAACGACACTTCAGTGACGACGGATGTGTCGGTCGATTCATCGTTGTCGTCGTCGCAACGAACTCAGTTACAACCCTCCGATATCACTAACGTCAATCATCAGTCGCATCGCCCGCTCCAACGATTGTCGCCGTCCTCTAGGGGGCACCCTACCCCGTCGCCGCTGAGTCAAGTCACCGAGAAGGAAGTGCGGTACTTTATGGTAGAGAACTACTACGGCAGTCCGGCGGTGAAGAAGCCAAGCTGAGTGTGCTCGCCCGCCACTAGTCAACATTGTTACGGTGGATATGTTTTTATAGACCTAGTGTTGGTTTTTTACCTGTTTCTGTCCCGCTACTGGCCGCTTGTCTGGTGAGTGGCGATTACACGAACAACTCTCTGCACCGAAATGCATTTCGTCTTTTCCTCGGAGCTATATCGCCAAGGGAGGAGGAGCATCAGTGGCGGGCTCTAGTTGTCGGCGGGGTACCTAGTTGATTTGTCCATCGCCGTGTTTGCCGCGCTGTGTGTCAGTTTGTTCCTGCTTCTTTAAATACACACAGGGCGTTTTTATTGCAACTTGAGTAAGTGCAGTTTTTATAGTCGCTACACATGGTATCAACATACTTTCACAACGGAACGTGTACAGAACAAGTTCTGTCCACTAGATTCTTCAGGATTATCACCAATCTACAATGAGGTAGCAAAATGATTTTAATTTAATTGAGGAAATGCAGTGTTTTTATTGAAACGTGCGTGGGTGAGCCATTCATGCTGGACTGCACGGCAGCTTAGTTGTATGTCGGTCTTTGTGGCTAAGTATTACTAAAACTCCCATTCCATTGTTTGGCCTGTGATTGTAGACATCCATGAGAACACTCCAGTGCTCAACCGTAGCAAGTCTGTGTGCATCGAACATCTCGCATCGATTACATGTTTAATATGCGTCGGGCGCAAGGCTTTGGAAGTAATCGCAAGAAACATTGTTTGGTGCACACAGTGATGTTAATAGCAAGAGAAATCGTTGCAGATGTTTTAGTGATTGGTTTTAGATATAACTGGTACGTATTTTGGAATCACTGTCGTCATTTGTATACGAAACATTGTGCATGAGTTCAGGATTGTACTAGAATGTCTTGTGTGAGTGCCGTGGTGACGATGATGGCGATGATGACGATGGTGGAATCGCCACTGGTCCTCATGTCATGAACATGTTTGGCATTCGATGACTTTACAGGCATGTATGTACATAAGACACAAGGATCATTTGAGCAGTACACTGACCGTGTGAAATGTGCACATGTTCGTTGCACGTGTCTCTGTGATGGTTCTTTAATGGCCCTTCAGAGGGCAGCACTCAATTATGTTGTGTATATTTTGAAATCACATTTGCAGCAGCAGATTTTGACAATGTTTTATTTCACTGATGTGCCGAGATGTCTTGCACCGTCATTGCTGTAACATACACCGGGTGGAACATATTTCTTTTCTCGACAGAAATTGCTCTCCTCACACCCTTGAAATAATGTTTCAAAGAGAAACTCTGCCCTTTTATGCACCTCATTTGGGATCGGTGTTGAAGTCTTGAATATGTTCAGTAGTAAACCATGTACAAAGTAAACCGTACCGGACACTATCATAGATCTAGTCTCTTCTAGAGAAGGTTAGCAGTTGACTGCTGGCATATTGTCTATTGATATCCGATTCATTCATTGATCATTTACTAAAGGTAGTTGTGATTCCAATGCCATGGATCTGTCGGAGTTAGTCGTCAACAACATATCGAACAGCTATTGCGTAGCTTCTCTCGTTCATACCAAGAAATGTATGCGTGGTTCCTATTGTTCATACACAGAATCTCTTGCATGGTTTCTGTTGTTTATACATAGAAGCTTGTGCATGGTTTCTATTGTTCATACACAGAATCTCTTGCATGGTTTCTGTTGTTTATACAAAGAAGCTTGTGCATGGTTTCTATTGTTCATACACAGAATCTCTTGCATGGTTTCTGTTGTTTATACATAGAAGCTTGTGCATGGTTTCTATTGTTCATACACAGAATCTCTTGCATGGTTTCTGTTGTTTATACAAAGAAGCTTGTGCATGGTTTCTATTGTTCATACACAGAATCTCTTGCATGGTTTCTGTTGTTTATACATAGAAGCTTGTGCATGGTTTCTATTGTTCATACACAGAATCTCTTGCATGGTTTCTGTTGTTTATACAAAGAAGCTTGTGCATGGTTTCTATTGTTCATACACAGAATCTCTTGCATGGTTTCTGTTGTTTATACATAGAAGCTTGTACATGGTTTCTATTGTTCATACACAGAATATCTTGCATGGTTTCTGTTGTTTATACAAAGAAGCTTGTGCATGGTTCCTATTGTTCATACATAGAAACTCTTGCATGTTTCCTATTGTTCATACACAGAAACTTTTGTATGGTTTCTGTTGTTTATACATAGAAGCTTGTGCATGGTTTCTATTGTTCATACACAGAATCTCTTGCATGGTTTCTGTTGTTTATACAAAGAAGCTTGTGCATGGTTTCTATTGTTCATACACAGAATCTCTTGCATGGTTTCTGTTGTTTATACATAGAAGCTTGTGCATGGTTTCTATTGTTCATACACAGAATCTCTTGCATGGTTTCTGTTGTTTATACATAGAAGCTTGTGCATGGTTCCTATTGTTCATACATAGAAACTCTTGCATGTTTCCTATTGTTCATACACAGAAACTTTTGTATGGTTTCTGTTGTTTATACATAGAAGCTTGTGCATGGTTTCTATTGTTCATACACAGAATCTCTTGCATGGTTTCTGTTGTTCATAAACAGAAGCTCTTGCAAGGTTTCTATTGTTCATACACAGAATCTCTTGCATGGTTTCTGTTGTTCATACACAGAAGCTCTTGCATGGTTTCTACTGTTCATACATAGAAACTCTTGCATGGTTTCCATTGTTCATACACACATAGTTCAGCTCTTGCATGGTTCCTATTGTTCATACACATAATTTCTAGCTTGGTTTTTATTCTTCATACACAGAAGCTCTTGCATGGTTTTTATTGTTTACTCACAAAAGCTCTTGCAAGGTTTCTATTGTTCATAATATTATACAGAAGCTCTTGCATTGTTTCAATTGTTCACACACAGAAGCTCTTGCATGATTTATATTGTTCACACACAGAAGCTTTTGCTTGGTTTCTCTTGTTCATACACAGAAACTTTTGCATGGTTTCTATTGTTAATGTCCAGAAACTTCTATACTTTGTTTAGGCCAAATTAGTACATTGCATCTCTATTCAAAAACAATTACCCTTGTATTTTATGTACAGTTGTTGTTGATATGGGAGAAGAAAGCTATTTTGAGCCCCAAATATATACACCCTAGTACACAATTACAAAAATAAAGGCTGTATATTATTTTAAATACTGAATAAAAACTAACTTTGTTTTTTATTTGTGACAGATACTTCACTTGCAGAAACAAAATTTTAGGTGAGCGAATTTGTGCAAGAGATATTTCTAGCAAAAACTAAATGGTTTCGGCAGTTTAATCTTTGCAGGCTGCTTTGGTTCAGACTACCTCATAATCTTTTCGTACTTTCGGTGAGGTAACTCAGGCCTTTGATCAATATTCTGAGGAGAAACTTAGAAGAAGCCAGAACAGCAAAGGGAAACATTACTGAAAATGAAGACGGATTCTGTACACAACCACAGTTTTAACTTCCATTGGAGATTTTGTCGTCCTCTTGTACAAAAAAATGGTATTTTAATGGTCAGTGAGGATGTTTGCGCGTATAGAAATTATGCAGTGATAGATAAGCACAAATGATTTTTTTTATCTAAAACAAAAATCTAAATCGAACTCTCATGGTCACAATGTTCACAAGATATTGCTGATTGACTTATCATGTGCTTCTGAATCATAGTTCAACTCGTATTCTGGTTCAAGTATTTGAGGTGAACATTGATTTGAAGTTGGTTATGTCTCGTTAACATATGTTTTTTCATTACAAGATTTATGTTGTAAAATTTCCCCTTGGCAGTATATGGTATCGAGTGTCGTGCAGCCATGCTGTTAAGACTGCAGTGTTCATTAGACAATAGACACTGTTGCAAATATGGCAGAGATATCACAACGTTCATACACTTGTTCAACAGTAGAACTTATGTTTTTTCAAAGCCATGCTTTGAAGAATGACATCACAATAGGTTTGGTATATGATGGCTGTAATATAAGCTGGTGAGATGGCGTTTAAGGTGGCTGTTTAATGTATACAACTACACAGTATTACCACATCAAAGATCTCATAGTAGACGTGCGTGCATGTGTGTCAGCTTCTTGGCGTTGTGTGTGCGCGTGCGTGTTTGTTATGGCTACTGTACATGCAGATGTGTTCGCGCCTTCAAGTCCACCGTGTGTGTTTGGTATCGTAGCGCCATGTGTCGGTGATTCCCTGGTCGTAGGTGATATGGATTCCGCATTCGTGAATCGGTGATGTTTCTGTATTGTCACACAAATCTGAGCTTGCGGTTCCTCGGTGCACGTAATGGGATTACACCTGTGTTAGAGTGGCAACTGTTAGGTACCGTGAGATGTGGCTATACCCATCTCATAGATACTCAGCCATAATGTTAACAAAACTGAGTTTGACATGCGGTCGTTGTACACAGGTTTATGTGGTTGTTCGTGACAGGTTTTATGCTGTAGGAAGATCGAGCAAACCCTCGTTTCACCCAGATTAATAACTTGCCTCGATTTCACTATGTTGTTGAACAGTATCATTCACCCTCTCATCACTGCTATGTCGCCCCTCTATCATTTTACACTGTTTCTTTATACATCTGATAGTAGAACGCCAGGTATCAGCCCAACATAACATAGCCCAGTATGTGGACAGAAATAATAATGTATGTTTGGTCACATCACATGTATCACAGGAGTGCTGTGGTAATCACCTATTTTAGTCTACTCCACAATTAAAACCACATACTTTGCAAGTTTTCTCGATTGACAAACGAGACATACTCATTTGTTTTTAATGAAACCTGTGCAGCGATTGTTGTTGAAAGGTGTTTATATACTCTGTGTGGCTGATGCCTTTGCATTAAGAATTGTTTTCCTGCTTGTTTGCACGACTAACATTACAGTTAAGTACATTACGAAGATTGGTTATTAGCAGTAACTGATTTTAAGAAAACACTGTAATGTTGAGTTTTAAGGTGGACACAATACAATGTTCTCTAAAGAGAATCTTACACTGGCTTCATTCCACAACTTTGTTCAACAGGGTGATTTTAAAAGCATGGTTTATTCATTGGCTTGCTTCTTAGAAAACCTTTGTGTCCATTTGGTTTCTGGTGGTGTTAACGTACAACACTTTGTCTATGTGTGTTGGCTGTGCATGTTTGTATTTACGATTAAGAGCTAGAATGAAGGTAAACTGCGTCTCCCGTCACAACAACAAGAGGCTGTTGTTCTACTGTTTCATCGCTTTGTGGGTGTACATTTTAATTCGGGATTAGTTTAGACCCAGAAACGCTGTACAGATCACATCAGTTTATAATTTGTCCTATGTCATTAAACTTTTTATAGACACGTTCAAATTGCATGTGGTTTTGTTGTTTTTGCATAGTAATCTCAGTAAGGTAATATAATAAGATAACTTCTATTGCGCCTAAATCCTTGGAAACCAAGCTCAGAGACACATCAAGACAAGGATTGGTCAGTCTCAAAATCCATATGTAGTTTTCTAGTTGTTAACAGTTGGGTCAAGGCGCTAGGGAGCTATGGTGAATAAGCAAGGTTGTAAAGATATGTTTTTAAATGACGACGGAATTTGATAATATTTTCTACTGGTCTAACACTAAGAGGGAGCATATTCCAAAGAGTTGGTACAGCAACAGAAAAAGCCCTAGTTCCAATGTTAGTGTTGACTCTAGGAACAAAAAGTAGGTCAGAACTAGATGATCGAAGCTGGATAGGTTTTCTTACAAGAGTAAGCATTGAATGCAAATAAGATGGTTGCTTACTGGACAGTGCCTGGTATGTAATGGTACAGATCTTAAATAGTATACGATATTGTACAGTAAACCAATGCAGACTTCAAATGTGGTACAGAGCGAGAAAAACAAGATCTAGTAACTACTCTTGCTAGACAATTTTGGACACACTGAAGTTTTGTGATATCCTTGCTAATGGTATTATAAAGGAGGGAATTGCAATAGTCAAGTCTGCTGGTAACAATGTTGCAATAGTTTTAGCAACAGAAAATGACATATACCGGCGAATACGTTGAAGATCACGAATATGATAAAAACAGCAGCGACACGTTTGAGATTTGTGTTGTCGGAAATTAAAGTTATTATCAAAGGTCACTCCTAGATTCCGCACTGAGAATGCTGGCACGATATGCTGATTCAAAATACGCGTAGGGAAAAAAACCATCAAGTTTACTTGAACAGAACCCTGGGAAACACCAAATAAAGTCGGCAGTGCAGGTGAAAAGCAGTTCCCAATCTATATTGTTTGGTATCTATCAGTTTGATATGAAGGAAACCAGCTTAGAGCTGTGCCAGATATGCTGTACTACTTTAATAAGCGTTTAATGAGACTTGTGATCAATCATGTCAAAAGCGGCAGAGAGATCTAGTAAGGTAAGTGCAGTCACTTTACCACTATTAATGTTCAAGTTAATGTCATTATGGACCTTTAAGAGGGCAGTCTCTGTTGAATGAAACTCTATTTGCTGATTGTAGCACATTAGTTAAGACATTTGTGCTAATGAGACCTTAGACGACTTGCTACAGCCATTTCTAGTATTTTGGAAATAAAGTTGAGGTTAGAAATAGGTCTATAACTGTTTAGGCAGAGATGACTTCTTAAGAAGTGGTGTGACATGGGCGTATTTGAAATCATCGGGAAAACAGCCAGAGCAAAGTGATGCATTTATAATATTTGTTATAGGTCCAATTAGTGTATCGAGACATGCTTTTAGCAGTATTGTTGGAAATGGATCAATTGCACAAGATTTATTTGGGAGGACATCAGTATTTCCCTAACTTCATCAACTGTTGCAGGTTCAAATGAGTCATCCATGGATGTTTGTTGATCTTTGGTATTACTGTTTAGCATAAAACACAAGAACTTGCAAAATAGAATTACATTAATTTAAAATGGTGCCTACAATATTATTACTGAGTATACTGGAAATAATGTTCATAAATTTAATGCCAAATACACTATCCTGTGAATTAAAATGTTAGACTACTGCGAAATGAGATTTATAATTAAATTGGTCACTTCGTTATACAGTGAGTATCATAATAAAGAAAAAGAGAAAAACAAAAAAATACATTCAGTGTGTGTGGTGTGGTGTGTGTGTGTGTGGTGTGGTGTGTGTGTGGTGTGTTTGTGTGGTGTGTGTGTGGTGTGTGTGTGATGTGTGTGTGGGTGGTGTGTGTGTGTGGTGTGTGTGTGTGATGTGTGTACGGTGTGTGTGTGGTGGTGTGTGTGTGGTGTGTGTGTGATGTGTGTGGTGTGATGTGTGTGCGTGGTGTGTGTGTACGGTGTGTGTGTGGTGGTGTGTGTGGTGTGTGTGTGGTGTGATGTGTGTGGTGTGATGTGTGTGCGTGGTGTGTGTGTACGGTGTGTGTGGTGTGTGTGTGGTGTGTGATGTGTGTGTGGTGGTGTGTGGTGTGTGTGGTGGTGTGTGATGTGTGTGTGGTGTGTGTGTGTGAGTGCATGCACGCATGCATGTGTTTTGCGAAGAGTTCTAGTACTAATCCTACTGGGTAGAGCGAAACAATGGTTATGCAAACTGATCTACTGGAACTTCAAAATGACAGTAGGATTTGGACCCTGGTCCTTTTTATTGACAGCTTAACTGTACAAATGCATATGTCATCCTCGCAAGGTTTTGTGGGAGAGAGCTCCCTGCCACTCCTCCATGTACAATTCAATTCATTAACTTTATTCCAGAATATTACATCCATGTAAAAGACTGTTGTGTAATGACTGGAAACTATAAGCATATCACATATTTCTCCAGTGATGACACAGTGGTGATGTGTATAATGCATCACTATTATTAATACTTTGTAATATTGCATTGCCCTACTTAGCTATACACGTCATAAAACTATACACATTTTCCTGATCAGCATTTTGCAGGAGGGTAAACCCCCATGACACAAACATATCTGAGCTCAGATTCCTGGGGATTTAGGCGCTATAGAAGTTTTTCATTATTATTATTATATAACTAGCACTACAACTTCTTGGTTCGTTGCACAATAATCTCAACACATTCTAAACATAATTTTCTAAGTGATTCAGATTTATGATTACACCATAACTGACATGTATATAATGAAGTATAGTGCAATTTGAACAAAATACATTTCACATCTTCAGTACACATAGAATTTTCGAATCAATGTATTACCCTGAGCATAAATTCTCTTATACTGCCTAGCCATATCATCTTCATCACTGAGATCTTCTGTGATAACATGTCCATGATATTTACATTTATTAACTCTGGGCAATATTTCATCATTTAAAACAAAGTTTTGGATATACCGGTACCTTGTCTAGGACTACCAGAGTTTTTTCTAAAGTATATATGTCTCTCGAGACATATCATACAGATCAGATGCAAATTCATTCCAACCTGGGCGGTTGAGGTTCTATCACTTGGATGTTTTGCATGTATTTATTGTATTCTGACGAGCAGACATTATTGCACGCATTATATCACCATAGTATTTGTTTAAGGCTTCTCTGTCCTTTACTTTAGCACAGTTGTAGTCTTTACATAATAAAACGTTAGTTGGTATCTCAACATTTCTCAGAAGTGTGTCTGACTGTACACCATATTCATAAATTACATCTTAACTCAAAGCAGACCAATCAATTTTGCTTCCAATATTGTTGGCTGCCCTGTGGTCAATGTCAGGATCCAACTGTAAGTCAATGTTAACTGCAACCGGAATATGATCAGACTGAACACTGTTGCCATCTTCTGTAGAGATTAAGTGGTCTAACCATGAGTAACTACCCCAGGCATCAGTTACATATATGTATATGTACCTTCTGGTGACAAGTCCATTCATATCTGAAATGTTTACACAATTCTTTCAACAATACTGTGTTATACAGCAAAACAATACAAATGCCCTTTTAAGTTTTATGGTTGGTATGATGTGCAAAAAGAGTTAGATTATGGTTTGGTTTAAGGTTAGGGTTAAGCTCCCTCTGCCTGTGGAAGAAATTATAAGATGACTACACTATTTGTTACAGAGTTTGGTTTAATCAGCATTGTCTCGGCACGTGAAGAAAAAGTGCTGTCATCTGTCGTGTTATCCATCGCCACAGCGCACCTGGTGGTAGAATAAGATACTAATCGGGTCACGGGTCTCACAATGATGCATTCGGCACGTTGTGCTTTGCAATCTGCAGCAGGTTGCTCGTATTCAAAGCTGTCAACATGTAGGACACGCGTAAGTTTGCTACAGTCGCCTTGTCAGATATAATAAGGTTTAAAATCGGCCGTCACGAAAAGCGTTGAATGGGGCACCTTGAAATGTTTGGGCGATAATACAGATATGTCAGCCTGCCCAGATGACAACGCCGTATACCTTGCCCAGACTACGATCGCTCGAGTCGCCTACTGCGTATCTTATTTCAGGCACTTCTGTAGAATTGGTGAATTCGTGACCCACCTTTATTTCGTCGTTATAACTATTTTTGCATAAATATGATACATCGATTCATCATTCCACATCAACCCGTGACCCCGTCCCAAGCAGGCAATTTTATTATTTTAAAATAGTGCGTCTTAGTGCACTTTTGAGGCCTAAAAGACAGCCCGGTCAGCATCAACAAACATTGTTTATCGCTCCCTCCAATGTGCGACAATGTAGTGCATGGCCGTAGCAGTGCGGACTGGCATTGAGTATCAAACGCAGGCAAAGATACAGTTATGACGAGGTGGGTCTGGATTCAACACAAGTGCCTTGTTATATCATAATATAAGAGTTGGCAGCATGGCCAATCCAATTCAACATCTGTACCTCTACATCACTCAAAGTTGTGCTCCCAAAATCCACATCCGAGTGCTACGATATATGTTTCAACCGATAGACTTTGATAATGTGTGACATTCATTAAACAGGTATTTTTTATAACCAAAAGTACGCAATACATGAACAACATGTGCCAACATCACAGTGCTCATCGGTCCCATGCCTTATGATGTGTAATGGAGACAAGATGAAGGGGCGACACACCTTGTTTCTGAAATAGTCAACTCAGCAAAGTCTATTGTCATGGTCTGACAGCGCTTGCCATCGGTGACAGTGACAGTCCCTTGTCCATATTTGCTACTGTGTACTATGTCTCTCGCCCAGCTGCCAAGCCCCTCTCCATCTTACCAAGCCCCTCTCCCACCCACCTAGCCTCTCTCCCTCCCATCAAGCCCATTTCCTTCCCACCTAGCCCCTCTCCCACCCACCAAGCCCCTCCCTCTCACCAAGCCCCTCTCCCACCCACCTAGCCCCACTCCCTCCCACCAAACCCTTCTCAAATCAAGCCCCTCTCCCACCCCCCAAACCCCTCTCCATCCCACCAAGCCCTTCTCCCTCCCACCAAGCCCCTCTCCCATCAAGCCCCTCTCTCACCCACCAAACCCCTCTCCATCCTATCAACCCCCTCTCCCACCCACCAAGCCCCTCTCCCTCCCACCAAGCCCCTCTCCCACCCAATAATATCAAAGGCAACCAAAGTTTATTTGTTGTACCTTTGATATTATGACTAACTAGCAGACCACCAGTTACTGCCAGTAAAAATAATATGCTAGAAGTCAAATACATATACCAGTTGGTCAGGCAGTGCAAAAGTTGATTAAATATGAAGAATGTGTACAGAGAAATGAGAGAACATATCAAGTAAGTGGCTATCATTGCCCGTCCAGCCAGTAGTGAAAGGTAGTAACAAGTAATTCATTCAAAAACGTCCAACTCTACACAGCAGTAAGGTGATTGGATAATGCTGCCAGTGATTAGATTACTCTATTGCATCGTGTATCTGTCACTGACTGTCTTGTCTGTAGTGGTGTAGGTCATTGGCCAGTCTAGCGGCAGATGGCCCTGCCAAGAGTGACGTCATTGTGTAACTGACACTGACTGTCTTGTCTGTAGTGGTGTAGGTCATTGGCCACTCTAGCGTCAGATGGCCCTGCCAAGAGTGACGTCATCGTGTATCTGACACTGACTGTCTTGTCTGTAGTGGTGTAGGTCATTGGCCAGTCTAGCGGCATATGACCCTGCCAAGAGTGACGTTATTGTGTATCTGTCACTGACTGTCTTGTCTGTAGTGGTGTAGGTCATTGGCCAGTCTAGCGGCAGATGGCCCTGCCAAGAGTGACGTCATTGTGTATCTGACACTGACTGTCTTGTCTGTAGTGGTGTAGGTCATTGGCCAGTCTAACGTCAGATGGCCCTGCCAAGAGTGACGTCAGTATGTATCTGACACTGACTGTCTTGTCTGTAGTGGTGTAGGTCATTGGCCAGTCTAGCGTCAGATGGCCCTGCCAAGAGTGACGTCATTGTGTATCTGTCACTGACTGTCTTGTCTGTAGTTGTGTAGGTCATTGGCCAGTCTAGAGTCAGATGGCCCTGCCAAGAGTGACGTCATTGTGTATCTGTCACTAACTGTTGCCGTCTGTAGTTGTGTAGGTCATTGGCCAGTCTAGCGGCAGATGGCCCTGCCAAGAGTGACGTCATTGTGTATCTGTCACTGACTGTCTTGTCTGTAGTGGTGTAGGTCATTGGCCAGTCTAGCGTCAGATGGCCCTGCCAAGAGTGACATCATTGTGTATCTGTCACTGACTGTCTTGTCTGTAGTGATGTAGGTCATTGGCCAGTCTAGCGGCAGATGGCCCTGCCAAGAGTGACGTCATTGTGTATCAGTCACTGACTGTCTTGTCGTCTGTAGTGGTGTAGGTCGTTGGCCAGTCTAGCGGCAGATGGCCCTGCCAAGAGTGACGTCATTGTGTATCTGTCACTGACTGTCTTGTCGTCTGTAGTGGTGTAGGTCGTTGGCCAGTCTAGCGTCAGATGGCCCTGCCAAGAGTGACGTCATTGTGTATCTGTCACTGACTGTCTTGTCGTCTGTAGTGGTGTAGGTCATTGGCCAGTCTAGCGTTAGATGGCCCTGTCAAGAGTGACGTCATTGTGTATCTGTCACTGACTGTCTTGTCTGTAGTGGTGTAGGTCATTGGCCAGTCTAGCGTCAGATGGCCCTGCCAAGAGTGACATCATTGTGTATCTGTCACTGACTGTCTTGTCTGTAGTGGTGTAGGTCATTGGCCAGTCTAGCATCAGATGGCCCTGCCAAGAGTTACATCATTGTGTATCTGTCACTGACTGTCTTGTCTGTAGTTGTGTAGGTCGTTGGCCAGTCTAGCGTCAGATGGCCCTGCCAAGAGTGACGTCACTCAAAGTCAGACGTCTCGGGTCGGCAACGCTGGCCATGAGAGGGCTCAGAAGATCAGCAAAGCCATGAAGGCATACTTGGAGAGGGCACAATCGCATGGTAGGTTATCCAACTGTCCAGTGTTGAAACATAATTTTATGAGTTATTTTACTAAAGATTTTTCTTTATCACACAACTTTATATTTGAAACTCACTTTGACGTTTCGACCACCATCAGCAGTCTTAATCAAGAACTGTTCTTCCACTGCTGGTGACAAGCAGGATGTCCCACACATGACTCAGTATCCCCCTTGGTCATGTGTGAGACAGCCTGTTCGCCACCTGATCTGGTGAGTGAAGGAAAAACAGTTCCTGGTGAAGACTGCTGACAATAGTTGTAACATCAAAGTGAATTTCAAATTTATATTTGTGTAATAAGAAAAATCTTTATCAAATTATACTTCCAACTTGATGAGCATTTTCAGTGTTTCACAAATATTTCATGAGGCAATACATTTTTTATATAGGCATTCAAGAATTTAGCATCAGGAATTGTTTCTATTCTATGCTTTATTTCAAGATAGTTAAACGATTGTAGTAAAATCCTTCTCATATTAGATTACATTGGCTGTCTAATATATTACAACCTGTTTACAAACAACTTCATTCTACGGAAACCGCTCTCATATAGGTGCGGTTTAATAAGCAGTGAAGAGTTCCCGGTAACTAACATTTATAAAGACAAATGTGCTTTGTTTTTGCAGACAAGTTCATGGCAAATGAGATCGCAGAATATGAGATTGGAAAACGTCACCTGGCAAATATTATGGGTGAAGATCCTGACTCATTTCGCCAAGAAGATATCGATGTATGTATGAAGCGGGGACATTTGTTTTATTCCGTCTAATTAAGGAGGTGTAGATGTCTACAGCTACAGCTGTTGTTCTTCTCTTGTTTCCCAGTATGTCCGGGGTGAGGCTGGCCCCAGTACTGGGCATCGATTTCTGTTTTCTTGTTCTTTCCCCTCAGTTTTCTTGCTGTCTTCATCATCCGTCTCCACACCCTTCTATCTTTCCCTCTCATTCTCCTCTGCCAATCCCTTCAAATCTCTCTACACAGTCCCCCCAACGCAGTCTGTCCAGCTATCCAGTTCAAAAGTGCTTAACTTGTTTTCCAACAGAGCCAATTGTGTCATACTTTTTGTTCATATTCATCATTTTAGGTCAGTTCACATTTTTTCTTCCGAATTACACATACCATATGTACAAACTAACTTAGTGTATTACAAATACTAAAAACGCCAGTAACTGAGTACATTTAATGTTTAGTGTTACCAATTTTGCTAAAATGTTATTACTCATAGGGTATTGTTTTTAACAGTGCATCTATGTTCATTTTTTTTATTTTGATATACCGGTATATTATTACTCTAGAGTCATTACTTGGTGACATTTTGAAATAATAACTCCGGTATGGAGTAGTACCATTTTGTGGGAACATGTTATTTTGTATCTAAGGAAATGCCATTTGTAATGTGGTTCTGTACTTTTGTTATTCTTCAGAAAGCTATAGAATATCTGCTTCCGTCGGGTTTGTTTGACAAGAAAGCTCGTCCGCAGATGAAGGTGAGAGTACAAGAACTTACCTTTAGTGTCCCTCAGGGGTATTATGCAACATTCATTGTCATTATACCAATGGTACTGTTTCATAATTACCAGTACTTATTATTAAGTGCATTTTCGCTTATGCAATGCCGTAAAATGTACCGTGGGAGTTTTTTTAATGACTAAATATAGAAGTGAGTGAGTAAGTAAAATGTATATAATTGTCATTACAAAAAGTGGTTAAAATAACTACTAAAAAGAGTTAATCAAAGTGGTACTAAGGTGTAATAAATTTGTGAGCAAATAATTAAGAAGTCATTTTCACTGATTCCTGTGAAACACTCTCACATCGTAAGAACAACACAATTTTTTAGTACAATGTGAACAGTTTTAATTAGTGTAGAATATGCAGATATATATGAGACATGTTTTTAATCACTTACTTCACTTTTTCAGCATCCTTCACAAGTGATTCCAAAGCGCAAAGGTAACATCATTTCTGTGTTAATTAATTTTATATAACAAAAAAACTAGATAAATATGTTCTTATAAATAAGGTTCCAGCTGTCAATGATGTAGATTTTGTTACAGATTTGTGTTCGTTTTAATCTGCACAGAACACATAAAATACATTAAAATTCTTGCAATGTAACTATCTATACCACATTGTACCAGTCAATGTTGTCTTGTGTTGAGTGCCAGTGTCTTAAAATGAATCCTTAGCACACAGTTTTCGAGTTTGGAGTCAGCTCTAGTTAAGGTGTAGAGAAGTAACAACATGGACTTCATACATTGGTGTATGGATTTAGATATGCATCTATTTAAAATAACATTTCTAAGCGGTTTATTTGTAACTTCAGCGGCTGAGTTTGGAGTGGATGGTCGGCCATTCCATTTCCTCTTCTACACTGGGCTCTCCAACTACTACCAACTAATGCACGTACGTAGACAACCTCAGTCACTAACTACCATGTAGTTTCATTCATGTCCATGAAACCAGGGGTTCGCTTCACTAAGATTACCAGCTAATAAAAATAATCCACCATTAAACAGAATCCTCTGTTAAATTTAAGGGGCTCGTTTAAAATGCAAAAATCCGCAGCCCTGTCACACAGGACACTATGTCTGTGACACACGGATGAAATCACAGAGGACACTGTCTGTGACATACTGATGAAATCACAGAGGACACTATGTCTGTGACACACTGATGAAATCACAGAGGACACTATGTCTGTGACACACTGATGAAATCACAGAGGACAGTGTGTCTGTGACATACTGATGAAATCACAGAGGACACAATGCCTGTGACACACTGGTGAAATCACAGAGGACACTATGTCTGTGACACATGGATGAAATCACAGAGGACACTGTCTGTGACATACTGATGAAATCACAGAGGACACAATGTCTGTGACACGGATGAAATCACAGAGGACAATATGACTGTGACACACTGATGAAATCACAAAGGACACTATGTCTGTGACACACTGATGAAATCACTGAGGACACTATGTCTATGACACTGATGAAATCACAGAGGACACTATGTCACTACTGTGACACACGGATGAAATCACTGAGAACACTATGTCTATGACACTGATGAAATCACAGAGGACACTATGTCACAACTGTGACACACGGATGAAATCACAGAGGACACTGTCTGTGACACACTGATGAAATCACAGAGGACACTATGTTTGTGACACACTGATGAAATCACAGAGGACACTATGTCTGTGACACATGGATGAAATCACATAGGACAATAAGTCTATGACACACAGATGGAAACACAGAGGACACTATGTCTATGACACACGGATGAAATCACAGAGGACACTATGTCTGTGACACATGGCTGAAATCACAGAGGACACTATGTCTGTGACACATGGATGAAATCACATAGGACAATAAGTCTACGACACAGATGGAATCACAGAGGACACTATGTCTATGACACACGGATGAAATCACAGAGGACACTATGTCTGTGACACACTGATGAAATCACAGAGGACACTATGTCTATGACACACTGATGAAATCGCAGAGGACACTTTGTCTGTGACACATGGATGAAATCACCGAAGACACTTTGACTGTGACACAGGGATGAAATCACAGAGGACACTATGTCTGTGACACACTGATGAAAGTGTCCCAGTGACAGTCTTCAATTTACAAGAATTAGATCACTGTTAGGAGGGAAATCTATATTTTAAAGAGCAAAATCAGGCTTATGAGCTCATAAGATTGTTAGTTAAATGAACCCCAGAGCCCATGTAGATAGATCACAGATGAGACAAATCGTGGTCAGTTATCATAAACATTGAACATGTTTGAGTGATTATACTTAGTTATATTGATCAGCGTAATCATAATGATGATTACAGAAATTTACAACTGCAATGTAAGCAGTCAGATATGGGTCAGTTCTCTTAAAAACTGCAGATTTGTTTTCTTATGTTCCGGTTGTTAATATGGTGGACAGTTTTTCATCCGCTATCTGGTAAGAATCAAGAAAAATAATAGTAAACATATACAGCACCTGTATCTTCAGGAATCTGAGCTCAGAAGTGCAACATACAAGAATCTTTAGGCAAAATCATGAACAGGGACACGCAAGAATCCTCATTAGAGCAAGGGACCGCCGAAGATTTAGAGTGGGAATGTGATTTCAAACAAATAAGTCTTGTGTATGTTACAAAAGGTGGCTATAGTTTCAATGTTTTTGAAAGTGTTCGGGAGTTTATTCCAGATTCTGAGTGGAGTCACAGAGAAAGCACATTTGCCAGTGTTGAGCTTAGTTTTAGGAACACACAATGGCTAAGACAATAATGATGATATATTTCTGCCGTCACCTGTCGCGCGCCTTCTGCGCTCCAGTCACGGTGTGTCACATTGTCTGATGTTTCTTCCTTAGGACACCAACCTGAAGCTGGAGGCTCTAAAGCACCATGAAGATAAGATGTTGGCTCGAGACGTCAGTCCAGAGACTGTTCTGTAAGTTACCTATCACCGTTCCAGTCAGTCCTCAAGCGCAGCAACTAAGACACTTCACCCTCTACACCTCACAGCACTTTATGAAACATGTTCTGAGTTCCTGCAGCATGCGCAAATATCACCAAGATGCGGAGCACACTTAGTTTTTTTGCATTTCAATGGTTTGTGCTTCATTTCTTAACTTTGCAAGTTGTGCTTATTTGAAGATAATTGTATTCAGCACAATCGATGTACTTTATATTTATTTACATACTTTTATTGATGTATTTTTAGATATGGACATGATGATTGTCTGAAATAAATACATTATTATTACTGTTCTAAATATATTAATCAACTTTTTAATTAAATGTGTGAATCGCAACACACTGTGGCCGGGTGTGTTGGTATAGAATGCTACTATATGTCTACAAATTCTTTGTCAGTTGATATTTTCAATATTTTTTTGTGGAATTGTTCTCTGCAAGGTGTAGATCACACAGCAGACACAACTCCTGTTAGAACATACATGGAGTTAACCGTTTCAGTGCCACAGCCGATTCTGCTGATTACCAGTTACAATTGCACTGGTTTCATTTTGCAACGTATACTGGCATTGGCTGGTTTCTTTCTTTTCAATATGATTAATCATTACAAAACGGAGGTGTTCAACTGCTGGTTTTACAGTTACACTTAGATTTGCGCTAGTTTGAGGCGAAAATAAACCGGAAGTCGTAAACAAAAACAAAATTACCATGCAAAACATGTCGGATGACAGACTAAGCACATATATTAGTGAAAGTAAGTTAGCTTGTGTCATCTGACTATTACGTTTTTTTCGAACTAAATAGAAAATGATCTGTCCTTTCAGGAAATGGATAGTTTATTTGGTGATATTTGAACTTTAAGCGCATAAAAATACAAGTTTAATATGGCATGCAAGTCTCAAAAATGGCTTGGAACTTCTTGTATGTCAATAAATCTCTCACGAAGGTTTTCTTCAGACATTGATTATGATATGTTTTTAAATGTTCATTTGCAGGCATTTGGCGGGCAGCCAATGGCTTGACAGGGACAAACTAGGAGATATCCTGAGGGAGAAAATCCCTGAAAGAGACGTATGTAAATCAATCCCAACCAATCTTCTGACTTGAATGTTTGTATTAGGATGATGTTGATTATAGAAAGATTGATAAACTATGCACAATTGTGTAAATTCATGAATAGATTTGCTGGTTCCCATGCCATAGATATTGCAGTCTATATATACGTAGCAATCTGTTGAACATCATTTTAAATCTGCAACACCATAGGAATTTTGTTGAATACAAAAAGAAATCACTGGTTTTGTTTATGCAGTTTTGTATTTTGAACCAATAAAAATGTCATAATCTAAGAAGAGGCGTCACATGCACCTGTATTAAAATCAGATGGCTCAGTTGTTTAGGTCTGTCACGATAGACTTAGATGTGTTTCTGCTTGGCCCGTTTAGTTCACACAGTTTGTGAAGCTGATGGATCGACTTGCGGTTCACCCCTACTCTTACATGGAGAAAGACTTCATTATGACGTACAGAAAGTTTCTCAAGTCTCAGGCAATGCTGCAAGATATTCCACCGGTTAGTCATTGATTTCTCATCCATCCCACCAGTTAGTCACTGATTTCTCATCCATTCCACCAGTTAGTCACTGATTTCTCATTCATCCCACCAGTTAGTCACTGATTTCTCATTCATCCCACCAGTTAGTCACTGATTTCTCATTCATCCCACCAGTTAGTCACTGATTTCTCATTCATTCCATTAGTTAGTCACTGATTTCTCATTCATTCCATCAGTTAGTCACTGATTTCTCATTCATTCCATTAGTTAGTCACTGATTTATCATTCATTCCATCAGTTAGTCACTGATTTATCATCCATCCCACCAGTTAGTCACTGATTTCTCATTCATCCCACCAGTTAGTCACTGATTTATCATTCATTCCATTAGTTAGTCACTGATTTCTCATTCATTCCATTAGTTAGTCACTGATTTCTCATCCATCCCACCAATTAGTCACTGATTTATCATTCATTCCATTAGTTAGTCACTGATTTATCATTCATTCCATCAGTTAGCCACTGATTTATCATTCATCCCACCAGTTAGTCACTGATTTCTCATTCATCCCACCAGTTAGTCACTGATTTCTCATTCATTCCATCAGTTAGTCACTGATTTATCATTCATTCCATCAGTTAGTCACTGATTTCTCATTCATTCCATTAGTTAGTCACTGATTTCTCATCCATCCCACCAGTTAGTCACTGATTTATTATTCATTCCATTAGTTAGTCACTGATTTATCATTCATTCCATCAGTTAGCCACTGATTTATCATTCATCCCACCAGTTAGTCACTGATTTCTCATTCATTCCATCAGTTAGTCACTGATTTATCATTCATTCCATCAGTTAGCTACTGATTTCTCATTCATCCCACCAGTTAGTCACTGATTTATCATTCATCCCACCAGTTAGTCACTGATTTCTCATTCATCCCACCAGTTAGTCACTGATTTCTCATTCATTCCATCAGTTAGTCACTGATTTCTCATTCATCCCACCAGTTAGTCACTGATTAATCATTCATTCCATCAGTTAGCCACTGATTTCTCATCCATCCCACCAGTTAGTCACTGATTTATCATTCATTCCATCAGTTAGTCACTGATTTATCATTCATCCCACCAGTTAGTCACTGAGTTATCATTCATTCTATTAGTTAGTCACTGATTTATAATTCATTCCATTAGTTAGTCACTGATTTCTCATCCATCCCACCAGTTAGTCACTTATTTATCATTCATTCCATCGGTTAGTCACTGATTTCTCATTCATCCCACCAGTTAGTCACTGATTTATCATTCATTCCATTAGTTAGTCACTGATTTATCATTCATTCCATCAGTTAGTCACTGATTTCTCATCCATCCCACCAGTTAGTCACTGATTTATCATTCATTCCATCAGTTAGCCACTGATTTCTCATTCATCCCACCAGTTAGTCACTGATTTATCATTCATCCCACCAGTTAGTCACTGATTTCTCATTCATCCCACCAGTTAGTCACTGATTTATCATTCATCCCACCAGTTAGTCACTGATTTCTCATTCATTCCATTAGTTAGTCACTGATTTCTCATCCATCCCACTGGTTAGTCACTGATTTATCATTCATTCCATCAGTTAGTCACTGATTTATCATTCATCCCACCAGTTAGTCACTGATTTATCATTCATTCCATTAGTTAGTCACTGATTTATCATTCATTCCATCAGTTAGTCACTGATTTATCATTCATTCCATCAGTTAGTCACTGATTTATCATTCATTCCATCAGTTAGTCACTGATTTATCATTCATCCCACCAGTTAGTCACTGATTTCTCATTAATTCCATTAGTTAGTCACTGATTTCTCATCCATCCCACCAGTTAGTCACTGATTTATCATTCATTCTATTAGTTAGTCACTGATTTATCATTCATTCCATCAGTTAGCCACTGATTTCTCATTCATCCCACCAGTTAGTCACTGATTTCTCATTCATCCCACCAGTTAGTCACTGATTTCTCATTCATCCCACCAGTTAGTCACTGATTTCTCATTCATCCCACCAGTTAGTCACTGATTTCTCATTCATTCCATCAGTTAGTCACTGATTTCTCATCCATCCCACCAGTTAGTCACTGATTTCTCATTCATCCCACCAGTTAGTCACTCATTTCTCATTCATCCCACCAGTTAGTCACTCATTTCTCATTCATCCCACCAGTTAGTCACTGATTTCTCATTCATTCCATCAGTTAGTCACTGATTTATCATCCATCCCACCAGTTAGTCACTGATTTATCATCCATCCCACCAGTTAGTCACTGATTTATCATCCATTCCATCAGTTAGTCACAGATTTATCATCCATCCCACCAGTTAGTCACTGATTTCTCATTCATCCCACCAGTTAGTCACTGATTTCTCATTCATCCCACCAGTTAGTCACTGATTTCTCATTCATCCCACCAGTTAGTCACTGATTTCTCATTCATCCCACTAGTTAGTCACTGATTTCTCATTCATCCCACCAGTTAGTCACTGATTTCTCATTCATTCCACAATAAAGCCGTTTGTGTCAAGACAAATACAATTCAACCAATACCCCTATCTGAACACTGCCTGTTCTTCACCTATTACATTCGCTTTGTTTAGGTATGTGGTTCTTTTTACAGAAAATTTTAGTTTCTTTCTGTACCTGTCTACGTATGATAACCATTTGTCCGCCTGCTCACAATAAACATCACATGAATGATAAAAGGAAGATCACTACCACTTAACTTGTGGATTATTATTATTATATAAAACTGCTCTGCTACTGCTTGGTGGACAGTTAATTAGTGGATCAAGTTCAAATACATCAGCACGTTTTTCACACCTGCATGGTAGTTTAGGCTCAGTAGTGTGCTGGCAGCTACTAAACCTATAGGCTTGTGTGAAAAGGATAGTTGGCAGAAGAACTAACTTCAAAGCACCATTGCATCCATTTAGCCAGGCAGCAGTCACACTGTCCCAGTGTCTGCTGCTATGTTTATATAATAATTATATAGGCTTAATGATCCCAATACACCAATCTGTTGGCACAATGTAAGATAATGGAACTAGGTTAAACATCTTAACAATAACTATAATTAGTTCTGTGGAGCTGTTTTTTTCAGTGAACAGTAAACATTTTACTTCCATCATAACCCTAAAGATCTGTAACTATGATTCACCAAAAAACATTTGATTAATAATTACCTACAGGGTTGTTTGATTTATGCCGGGCAGAAACTGTTTCTGCCCGGCAGAAACAGCAACAAAAGGAAATACATGCCATTGATAGGCAAACGTGTTCTTTTTATAGAAAATTTCAGTTTCTTTCTGTACCTGTCTACATATGATAACCATTTGTCCGCCCTGCTCACAATAAACATCACATGATAAAAGGAAGATCACTGCCACTTAACTTGTGGATTATTATTATTATTATAAAACTGCTCTGCTACTGCTTGGTGGACAGTAAGCTGCAACTGTCTTTGAGTTTGTTAACATTTTGACAAACTACTATTATATAGCACTAATTTTTGAATGAATCACATTTTGAGAATGCATGTCATTGTTTGTGGTGTAACTTTTGTATGCTTTATTTTCTGCTGCTACAAGTTGCAATCATCTGAAAGATTATTCAATTACCTATCCAATGATAATACATATGTTGTGGTGTTGGATATATAGCTTTGGTATATTGTACACGAGGGTTGTGATAGGAAACTATTGGACATTGCGACAGTGCAGAGAGACAGTACGAGATGTGTCACTCAGTATATGAAGTGTGACTTTCAGATACTTCATTTTGTAGTGCTATGGATTATGATGGGCCTCTCCATTAGCTCCCTATATATTTGTAAGTTAGGTGAGTAACACCTTCGAAGTTCTGACAGCAGGACACCGCCTTCGGTGAAGTCGAGACAAAAGTTTTACAAAGGCTTCAATTTCAAACGGTCTATCACCGTCCAGCTGACCCATTTTTTTTTTTTCAAAAACTTTTCAGTAACTTTTTCTTTAATTTTTCATAGACATTTCATGTGGTAGTGCCACTATACACAATAAATCTGTATTTGATTGATTCATTCTAAGGGCACCAAAGGTCCCCTAAAATGCTAAATTTGCTAACTAAAATTAATTGTCTACCTCAGAGTAGCTATATTTATAACTTGTTGTGTATTACACCCAGCTGTGGAGCTAAGATTCTCTGCCTGCTATTGTTTGATGGAAACTGTGACTAATCTGTAATTGGTCACTGGCAGAAGCTTGTGTCAACAGACAGCATTAAGCCACTAGACCCCTGTTAAACTGGACAGTTGCCTGTAGGTTTTAAACTGTGTCAAACAGTGAGTCTACCTTTTGCTCTCAAATAATCTGTCCTCTTAGTTTTACACATAAAGACATAACCTGGCATAACTTGATAAGTCTTTGTAGCAGCACATTTGTACTTCCAGTGTATCATTGCAACATAACATACATATTACATACTGTGTGCCACATTTGAATGTTGTGCATGTAATATTTCCATGCAATCCATTTGCATATATAATTTCAACAGTCGTTTTCTTCATTTTCACTTTTTTACCCCTACCATGTTCAATGCTCCATAACTTCGCCAATTTTTGTAGCAGTCATATAATTTTTGAAACCGTGTAAATCACCCTACCAAACCTTTACAAGGATGTAAGAAAACAATGTTAAAATTTTTCTGACTTATCACTCATTTGGTCAGCCGGGGTCACATATAGATGTATTAGTCCAAAGGACTTCAGGGCCACTTGGCCCATTTTTTATTCATTCCATCAGTTAGTCACTGATTTATCATCCATTCCATCAGTTAGTCACTGATTTATCATCCATTTCATCAGTTAGTCATTGATTTATCATCCATGCCATCAGTTAGTCAGTGATTTTTCATTCATTCCACCAGTTACTCAATGATTAAACATACATTCCACAGGTTCTGAGCTATGGTGACAATTTGTATTGTCACAGTTTCTAAAAGAATAACAATCCTACACTCCATCTTATTGTGCATTCACCAGTATGCTATGACATTCGACATATTTACCATCTGGCTGTGAAACGTGCTAATCTAGTGATATTTATGATAAAATAATGTGCAGCCAAATCAGAGTTGTGTTCTTGGTGACACCTGTGTCCCATCATATCACCATCACCATGTTCTAAGTGACGTCCTTATGAAGTATAATCCTGCTGTATTTGTTACAGCTCATGTATGACGAGGACGGTCGCGCTTACATGGAGGCTGAAGGTAAGCCACCTTCCTCTGTCTAACACCCCTCTTACTGCCTCTTACGTCAAATGTGCCCCACCACTGCCAACCGGGTATTTAATAGCAAAGGCCTATACTGCACACGAGCTAATAAAGCCGTCTGGGTCATGTCCAATCAATTTTGTTATTTTGGCAGGAATGCTTACCTTATATTCAAATCTTTCAATGACCAAATTATTTTCCTCGACAAATAATTCAAACTAATAAAATACCTGAACTACGAACTCACAGATTAAAAACAATACAATATGAGTCAAAAGTACCTCGTTTCTCAAAACTTAGTTTTTAATGTTTGTTTTAATTTTGGCAATAAATCAAAAACTACTGAAGATATTTCAACAAATGAGGTATCATTTTAAAGCACATTATCTGTGGAATCCAAACAGTTACAAAATGCCATTTTACAATTTTGAAACTTAACACATTTTGCTGCGGCAGATCACATATTATATATTTAAAAAAAGTAATGAAAATTTTGCTGAAATGTAAGTAGACGCGGTGTGATTGTAACAGGAACTCGCAAGCGGGCTCAGGCCAAGGTGAAAGTGATGGACAAAGGCACTGGAAAGATCACCATCAATGGACAGTCACTGCTACGCAGTTTCCCCACCATACTAGACAGGTAGGACACTTGCTCTGTATTATTTGGGCACAATAGATGTTACCCATCTTGTTATTATTCTTTTTCTCACGACCCAAGATATTCACCCGGTTAGTTTGCTATAGAATGTTCATATTACGGTGTTCAGATCTACCGTTAAGTATCCTTTGTAGCACGAACTACACAAAGGTTCAAGAGCAAAATAAACGTAGTTCAATTTTCATTCACCAGATGGTGCCACTTCGACGTCATGTTAGCTACAAGGTGGCGCCACTAAGTGAAACTGTTCTTTTTGTGCAATTATTAGACAGTAGACACTACTCTTAATTATTACAATAATTATTCATTTTCTACTTATCATTATATTGCAATCTTATGATTAATAAACCATGCCTATTAAGGTTTTATGTGTCTAGTGATTAATGTGATTTTTTGAATAAACACTTAAAAGTGTTAATATGGGAAGACGTGCAAAACAAAAATCTGTTATCATTTCCCACTGGGAATTATAAAAGTAATTAAAGGTATTATTACTGGATAATCAAGATGTAAGTGTAGTATGTTTAGATGGTTTATTTTATGGTTAGTTTATATTAGTATAGTGGTTTGAGGAAATTTCTTCTTAAAAAAATTAACCTGCTTAGTATAATTGTACTATATTATAAATATGAAATTATATTTGGACTGGTCAAAACGGCAAATAATTGTTAAAATCAATTGAGGGGATGGTTTTTTAAGTTGAGTAATTGCACATATAGGTACATTAGTAAGGCACTCAGAAGAAATTTTAGATATTCTGTTTTGTTTGCTAGAGTACAATTCTGTGTCATGTAATTTTGAATGAAGCATGACAATCAGGCTTCACCAAAATCAGTACAATTGACCAGCAGTAAACATAGCAAGAATGTGAGTAATAGATGACGTTTATAATCACAGACTTACAAAACTATGATTAAAATGACAGGAAATGATAAAGTGACAAGAGTAAATCCATATATTTGTGAATTTTACCAAGCAAACATTGTAGAATATTGAAATTTTTTAAATATTACTTTGGGGGATAAGAAGACTCTTTATGTGACATTGTTGTAGGTTTTACATTAAATTTGTGTTGTCACACGTACATTAACATGTCATATTAATGGCAAATACTATTTAACAAAATTTTTATAAAATGCTTGTTTGGCCATATAGTATAACATGCTATTCAGAATTGTGAGCAAAACAATTTTGACCAGCTGTTTAAAATGTGATGCAATTAGTGGTAAGTGTAGAAGCAATCAAAATATTGGAATTGATCAATTGATAGTATAATTTTATAAAACATGATTTCATGATAGAAGTAGTCAAACTGTACCTTCCATTACTTCGCATTTGTGTTTGGTGTGCTCAGAGTGATTTCTCTACTTCAAAGAGAACTGCCTTCAAAGAGACAGGAAAATAACGCAGATTAACTGCATTAAGTAGTTGTGGGTCGAGCATTTAATAGGCACACCAACAAAAACTAAACAGTGTGTGACATGTCATGAGCACAATATGACAGCCTGTCAACAAGCAGTTATTTGTTGCCCTTGAGTCGAGACCGGGTGACGCGGTCACGCACAAGGAAACACCTGTCATAATTACAACAAATTTACGATTACATAAATTACGGTGCTATTATATTTGCTGAGTGTAACGATTGTGTTTACTCCCAGATACTGTTAACGTTCAATTCAGTGTCTTTAGCAAACAGTCTTCAAAGGCATGTATAATTTATTTATTAGGAATTTTGTGGGTGTAAGGGACCTCCTAAATCTGTCTAAAGTGAGAGTATAAAAAAAATATATAGTACGTAAATTATGAATAATATGCACATAAAAGATTATTTACTAAGCTTTGTCATCTCTTTGATGTCTATTATTCCAGGAAGTTCGATCTCCCAAAATGTCATGAATTCCTCAATATCCATTTGATTATTACTAAAATTTCAGAACAGATTTTTTAAATAATAATATTTATGAAACTTTTGCTTTAATCACTACTGTATAATAGTGAAGTTTCACTCCCATTTCAGACATGATTGTGATTGACAGATTCTCTTTGCAACAGTTAAAATTCTCTTTACAAAAGTTAAAGTTATATTAAAAAAAGTACATTCTAACAATTTGTTTGTACATTTTGTTAGCAGTCAATCTAAGAAGCAGTGAAATGGGTCATTTCTGTGAAAGATATTTGAATGTTGTACACCGATGAAGTATTATAAGCTGGATATGGCTATTATAATATAACCTCTCAAACATACAAGATGCATCTCATCCAAAGTTGGTAGGCGTTGGTAATTGACAAGACTGGTACCAACAAAAATATCTGTCACTAGCTGGATTGAGGTAACATAAAAACTGCTGCCGTTCGACCGACATCTGACTTAGTCGACTGTGACAGAGGCAGCCTGATGGATGTGACAAAGCGTAATTAACTTGGTTCGGTTGACGAGCCCAGAGAATTGAAGCGATTGTTTCATGTCAGAACTAGCTAAGCTGCAACGAATGCAGTCATCATTCATTTCTGTCATAACTGCCCCCCCCCTCACCCCCACATCTCTGCCGTCTTGACACACTTGCTGGCAGATTTATAACTGGGTGTTAGATGGTGGGTTTCGGGAATTTTATTGGCGAGAGTCAATAGGCCACACACAGTGCCAAGACATATTCATTGATAATAAATAATAATATATTTTATTTGGTATCGGTACTGAACCAGAATTGTTTGTGGCACAATATATAAAATAGTGTAGAATTTCAAAATCAACAAATAAATGTATTTAAGGTACAACTAGTAATAAGATGTATTTAAAATAAACACAGTAATAAAATTGTGTAGAATTGCTAGATATGAGTAAATAAGAATTATAAAAAAATAATATAGCATAATAATTATGTAGAAATAATACTAGTAAATAGATGTATATGTATGATTAATAATAATGTATGATCATTTAATAATTTAGTTAAATATTTTATATAAGTGATAGTTTAAGTGATAAAATGTATTGATAAAATAATGTTAAGTATCATGATTAAGACTACTGGAATAATCCCAATTAAATTGCTATGTGTAGAGGACAGAGTTCATGTGTAATAATATACGCTAATATGTGATACAAAAGAAATTGTTGATATAAAATGACCTAAACTAAATTTCTCAGTCTTACATTGACTACTCTGAGTAATGCCATTCGCATGTTTAATTACATTTGTGTGAGAACTAAAACATGTCTCCCTTGAAATATAGGAATGCTCAGTTGATATTTGTTTAAAATAATTTGTTTAATTTCTCATTACAATTACCAGAATTAGACGGGAATGCAAAGGTCTGCCGTAAAAAGCTACATCATCACAGTACAAAAATGTCTCAATCGAGAAATTCATCTCAATTATCCAATTTAATCAGTCGGTCGTAATCTCACATTTGTCGCATCTGAAAGCATTACCTAGCCAGATTTCTGTGGGGATCCTGCCAAAACAGGCTTCCTCACTACATTGCAGCGTCCACAAACACGCATTCAGGTTGCAACGAAAACATTAATCATTGCACGAACAATTTCTTGGAAATTAGATTTCACGACCGAACGGGCATGAGCAGTGGAGCCGAGCGACTGTTTCATTTCGGTGTCACGCCTCCCATGTTTTCATTACTCGAAAAATGAACTCGACAATCAGGCGACGACTGCGTTATGTACAAGAAATAATATTAATTCCGTCCACGTGGTGCAGCATTGAAGAATTCCTCTATTGACTTTTGTCATCCGTTCCAATGGCATTTCATTGTCGTAGCTTTCTTTGTTGTTGTTTTTCTGGTCTGGTCAGTTGGGAGTTTGGAACATCAGCTGTAGCAAATTAACTTCCTGTCAGCAATTACAGGCGTAAATATTTTCAAAAAATTAATCGTAATTTGGATCTCTGATCTTTTGCTTTTTTGTGCAATGCCATTTAAAACCTTTATTGGTTGTTGTTGCCCCGAGGCAACACACCAGTTCTATACTTTTTGCTTGGTTAATTGTAAAAGTGTGTTTTACGTTAATCATGATGACATCAAAAATATAAAAATAAATAAATAGCTATACTTTATTAAAGTTAATATATATTGATAAAGAAATAATATGATGCATAGTGTCTAACATATTAAACTAATTAAATAAATTATTCTACTATAATTAATTGAAATATATAAATAAATATATAACATGACACCCCTCACATAATAGGTATAACCGAATCGTGGGCCACCACTGATATATCAGATGCCGAATTGGGACTAACAGGATATGTAATGTTTAGGAAAGATAGAATAGGAAGAAAGGGAGGTGGAGTTATTTTATATATTAAAGAATCTATCCAGGCTTATGAAATAAAATTAGAAAGAGAAGCAGATTGCGAAGAAGCTGTTTGGTGTAACATAGTTACAGGAAACTCAACGTTAACAGTTGGGTTAGTTTATCGAAGTCCAAACATAAGCATAGAAGAGAATGAAAAAATACAAAACGCTATAAGGGAAGTAAGCAAACGGAACTGTATTATTATGGGGGACTTTAACCATGGGCATATACAATGGAAATCTCTACAGAGTATGGGGAGTGAGGACCACAAGTTTTTAGTTTTAGTACAAGATAGTTTCCTTTCTCAACATGTGCTAGAACCAACCAGGGGAGAGAATGTGTTAGTTTTGTCCTCACAGAAAGAATTAGTTGACAATGTCAAGATATGTGAGCCACTGGGGAGTAGTGATCACAACCAGATACATTTTACCATCAAAGTAAAATCAGAAAGGAATAGTAAAAAGCAGTATAGGAGAAATTTCCACAAAGGAAGGTATAAGGACATGAGGAAATATTTAGCAAAGATAGACTGGAATAACACACTGAAGAATAAGACAGCAACCGAATGCTGGAATATCTTAAATAGTGAAATTAAGTGCATAGTCAATAAATTTGTACCTTTCAAAAAACAAGGGAAACGGTCTAAAAAGAAACACTTATCGAAAGAAGCCATTAGAAAAATTAAGTATAAACAAATGATGTGGAAGTCATATAGATGTACTGGAAATGATGAAGACTACAACATTTATAAAGAAGCACTTAATCAAGCTACAGCTGAAATTAGAAATTCAAAGAGAAGCTATGAAAAAAAATTAGCTAGTAATATAAAACATGACAGTAAGAGTTTTTATGCGTATATTCGAAGCAAACAGAAAGTTCAGGATAAGGTCGGTCCTCTAGAAGATAGTGCTGGAAATACAATATCAGAGGGATTCTTAATGGCAGAAGACCTGAATGAGTATTTTAGTTCAGTGTTTACCAGGGAAGATATTAGTTCACTGCCAGTACCAGAGGCTAAGTTCAAGGGGGCAGATTCAGACTATTTAGGACAGTTAGTTGTAACCTCGGAAATGGTAGCTAAGAAAATAAGGGCTATGAAGGATAATAAATCACCTGGAGTGGACGGGATTCCGCCCAAACTACTATTGGAAATTGTAGAACAAATTAGCGTACCGCTTGCAACAGTTTTCAATTTGTCATTAGAAGAGGGAGTGGTTCCTTTAGAATGGAAAGAGGCAAACATTATACCGTTATTTAAAAAAGGTTCGAGAAACAAGTCAGAGAACTATAGACCAGTGAGTTTAACATCAGTGATTTGCAAATTATTAGAAAGACTAATTAAAGATCACATGGTGGATTTTCTTGTTAAACATAACTTGATAAACCCATCTCAACATGGGTTTTTTAAAGCGAGGTCATGCTTAACAAATATGTTATGTTTTTTGGAAGACATCACTAGGTGGGTAGATGAGGGATCACCAGTAGATATCATCTATTTAGATTTTCAAAAAGCTTTCGACAAAGTACCACATCAAAGATTACTCCTTAAGCTAAAGGCCCATGGCATAGGAAATGGTATAATAAACTGGATAGAAAAATGGCTGAATGACAGAAGACAACGTGTAGTAGTTGATGGGGGGGCTTCAAACTGGAAATCGGTATTGAGTGGGGTACCACAGGGATCAGTACTAGGACCTATATTATTCTTAATATATATCAACGATTTGGACGATGATATAACAAGCAAGGTGTTAAAATTTGCGGATGATACAAAAGTGTTTAGAAGGATTAAAAGTGATGGAGACAGACAGCATTTACAAGATGATCTTGATAGGTTGATCAAATGGTCTGAAAAGTGGCAAATGCTGTTCAATTTTTGGAAATGTAAATGCCTCCACACAGGTCATGGGAATGAAGAGGTAAAATATAAAATGGGGGGTACTGTTCTAAGTACTACTGTAAAAGAAAAGGACTTGGGGTTAACCATTAGTGCTGATATGAAGGTTTCAGAGCAGTGCGGAATTGCAGCGTCAAAGGGAAATCAAATCCTTGGATTAATTAGGCGAAATATAGCGTATAAGAAAAAAAAATTAATAGTACCGCTGTACAAAACAATAGTGAGGCCTCATTTAGAATATTGTATACAAGCATGGAGGCCATATCACAAGAAGGACATAGATATGCTAGAAAGAGTACAGAGGAGAGCGACTAAAATGATACCAAATCTGAGGGATCTTAGTTACGAAATACGGCTAAAAGAATGTGGTTTAACAACATTAGAGACCAGGAGATTGAGAGGAGATCACATAGAAGTGTTTAAAATATTGAATGGTTATGAAAATATTGATAGAAACATTTTTTTCTCAGTTAAGAAAAATAGAAGGACCAGAGGACATGAAGCTACATTAGTAAAGGAGCAGTGTAGATTAGATATAAGAAAGTTCTCATTCTCACAAAGGACTGTAAATGAATGGAACAGATTATCTCCTGATTGTGTTGGTGCTAGTAGCGTGAATATGTTTAAAAATAAAATCGACACACACCTTAAAAAGGCGGGATACATGTAGAAAATTAAAAGTATTGGACTCTCGATAAGCCAAAAGGCTTCCTTGTCCACCTGCCATCCAGAGTAATTTTCTGGATGGCAATCTTGTTAAATCTTGTTAAATAGCGTATAAAATATTAAAATAATAAAATAAATAGCCATGATATATTAAAATTAATTAAAATATATTAATAGATAGATAAATTAATGAAATACATGTTGTGATGTTAACCCCCCTCCTCCGGCTGTTGCAGGGAACAGATTGTCTTCCCCCTGCACTTTTTAGGTAAGATGGGAGAGCTGGACATGGAAGTGGAGGTGGAGCAAGGAGGGTCAAGTGGTCAAGCCGGGGCCATCCGCTTTGCTCTCTCCAAGGCCCTGCAGAGCTTCGTGGATCGACAGATGGTAGAAAAGATGAGACTAGGTGCGTGGCAACAATGCGTGCATGAGTGGTTTTATATATGTGGTCAGCCACAACGTGGGTAGTAACTGACACAAGCGTAGAAGCCAAAAATAGCTGTCGATGTTTTGTGATTTTGGTAGAAATACACCTTGTAACCTCACCTGTCAATGTCCTGTTTATTTTCCTCAACAAATAATCCAAAAGTAATAAAATACTAAATGTCTGGTTGCATTGGGCAACCATACTTTTCCACATTGGCCATTTTTTAGACCTTTTCTAGACGTCTTTTTTTATTTGCTTCCTTTTTAGCAATAAATAAAAAATGCGTAATATATTTCTGCGTAATATATTTATTATTTTAAAGCTGACATTCGGTGGAATCCCAAAATGTACAAAACTCTATTAATTTTTGCAACTTAATACCCACATTGCTGTGGAAGGTATGTATGTTATTTATATAAAATTGTAACTTCTATATATATATACTAAAATTGTGAGTTTTATATATATATATATATATATACTTTGGATGCTCACTTTAAAGAAGGTCAAACTGTTCCAGATACCCAATGTTCCTTATATTCATAGCTACACGAAACAGTGCAGGCCAGAACAGATATTTCAAAGTTGTTCTGTTTAAGTTTAAGTTTTCTACATCAGGAGTCTGTAAAACGAGCAACCATCGAGTATTTGAAACTGAAAATTTGGTTACCACACCCATCAGCATTGCATCTTTAGTTGTGTTTGTAGCGGGGCTCCTGACCCATGACCCCCGCCGACTGGAACGACAGAAACCAGGCCAGGCTGGAGCCAGGAAGAAATTCACGTGGTACGTAGTGATTTTTGTTTCCGTCAGGTATCCTCATTGCATGTCAAGTCAGTTATGGCTGCGTCACCTTTGTGGAGGAACTAGTGTCTTTCATAAATATTTCATTGAGTGTCATATCAATACATGTAATAATAGTAATAATATGCTTCTAAAGCGCCTATATCCTCAGCATACAATGTCGCCAGTCATTTTAGTTTGTGACTTATATGTGAATTTATGTGTGTTTTATGTGTGGTATGGAATATTGACTATAATAATAATAATATTACCATTGAGTCTGTCGGGCTTGGTGAATGTTATTGTTATATTGTGTTCACAGAAACAAAGACAATGAGCCGTTTGTTTCATCTCTTATTGTATGTCATTGTTTCTTCTAATAGAACCCGAAAAATAGATGGCAATTTTAGCCAAACAAGCAACCTGTTAACTGAGCAAGAAATAGTGTTTGATGTGTCGGCTTTGTGCTGGTTGTAGATGCTAAACATTGGATTATTTGCTTTTGTAAAAACAAGTGTTCTTTTGTGTTCACTTGTTGCCAGCCATGCAACTGTGTCAGTCATTGTTTGATTAGTTTGTTGAAAACAGAATCAGCTCTGCTGGGAAGCACGCATTCTCTCGGTGGATGTCGCCAGTTAGAAAGCTACAGGGAACTGTAATTTGGCTAAAAAGAGATCATGGAAAGCTTTAATTCCTCTGGTTGATAGCAGACCACCGGGGACATGGGTGCTCTTTGAAAAGATGCAGGAAGTTTCTGATACTTATCTTTGATGGATGGCTGCGGAAGAACGTTGGGGTAATCTGCAGGAAAAACTGCAGAAATGAAACGTTCGCGATAACGCCTGCTAACGTCCTCAAATAGAATTGTTCATTGAGGAGATCTTCTGTGTTGTGGTTGTGCTCGAAATGCTCATCAGCTGTGCAGCGTCATTGCTACAGGTCTAAGTAATAGTGTTGTCGTCACTAATCCATTAGACGTATCATCTAGACAGTTCAAAATGGATGTGGCCTTCAGACTCCTTTCGTGAAGTCACACTACACACACTACTGTATATATGGTTTTGCATATAAACAACACTCAAGTTGTTCACATGTGACCTGCTACAGTGACCGAGTATTAAATTGCACAGGCCTATTCTGCACCCAAGCCAAAAATAGATGTTTACGTCATGTCCCATCAATTTTTACTTTCACAGAAATGCAAACCTTAAAATCGCATTTTTCAATGCCCGGTTTATTTTCCTTAAGAATTAATCCCACACTTATAAAAAACAATGTTCAGTTACACTTAGCATTAAGTTTGCCCATATATAACAAACATTTTTAACATGTTTTTCCTCAAAACATCACTTTTAAAGTTCACTTCATTTTATAGCAATAAAACAAAAACTCCCAAAGATATTTTGACAAATTAAATATCATTTTTAAAGCTTACAGTCAGTGTAATCTAAATATATAGATATATATATATCTAATTATATACAAAACTCCATTTTGCAATATTGCTATGGCAGGTCAGATATATTTACAGTTTGAAAAATGTTGAGTTACGTCATATAAATATTTATTATATCCCTTTTGTCATTCTTCTTGCCATAACTAAACCATCTCTGTCAAATATTTTGGTTTATGCACAGGTATCTATCGTGTAGTTTCGAACGAAAAAGTTTTTTAATAACTTTGTGTTGTTTTTAATATTAAATATAATTTATGATAATGCTATGGTATGGACTTTAAATGCTACACACTTGCGATGATCATAGACATAGTAGTGGTATAGACAGACAGACAGACAGACAGACGACACATAAGCAACTCAAAACGTTAACTAAACGAAATACAATATAATTCGGGATTGACAATATCTCACAATTTTAACTGTCACATTACAAAATAATTAGTTGATTTTGTGACCAGTTCCTATAACCATGGTGTGCGGAATGTTCTAATCTACACTTGATACGGTGTCACCAGTACAGATGTACGCCATTAAAACTGTCCGTCTGCTGGTCGTAGTGTCCGAGAACGATTCGCACCGCTGCGTGGAAATTAATAAAGTCGCGAGAGAATGAGAGCGGCCCGGCTAATGTGGAATTGACGGCTTTACAATGAGAACGATGGCACGGATTAAATGTACAGTGGCAGATTAAATTGATAAGGCAGGATGGATGACACGAGCTCGGCTAAGTGAGACGCGGTGACAAGCTCTAGTAATTGAACAGATTGTGGAGACGTCGGCGGTAGTGTGACGGTACCGGTGCAGTGCCGCCGATCTCAAGTCACCTCGTTTGTTTTCGTCCACAACAACACGTCGTCACCCAGTGACGACCATCACAGTCATACTGAGGATCACAATTGACCTATCCATCACGTGATCTGTTACCTAGCAAAAAGTCCGCCAAGCCATAACAAAATGGATGTCGAACGCGTGGACTGTTCAAAGGTTTCGTTGTATATTTTGTTGACATTCTATCAAAAAAGTGTTTCTTTATAACAGAAACATAAGGTAAAGTTTAAAAAAATTACAGTTGTATGCGGGAATACTTGATCTAGGGGATGTTATGCCGCAATAGTATTGTAATTCATATATATAACCGTTATTAATATTGTTGGCAAAGGCAAAGCTTGAAGTTTCGCGCATAATTTTGATTAAGACGTTGACAAACTGCAACGTCTGCCAATAGTGTCGATAGGCTATGTACGCGAATTACATTACTATTGCGGCATAACATCTTTGTCACTTTAAAAACGTCTTATGTTTTATCATAAAGAAGATCTCTTGGGACGAGAATTTCAAGAAAATGTACGACGGTGTGTCAGAACTCTCTACTTGTTCGGCATCCATTTTAATGGCTTGACGGAGCTTTTGCTAGGCAACAGGTCACGTGATGGATAGGTCAATTCTTTGCGGTGCTGATATTATTTCTCTGTGTGAAATTGATTTAGAAGTTAAACGTTTATCTTAAGAGGACACGCACGGTAGAACACCTGATAGTTTTGGAGGCTGACATGTACTGTACCCTCAGTAATTGCTTGTGTGTTACAAATGTATTATACTATTTTCATCTTGAGTTGTTTAACAATGAATATTTTGCAATTGCAGGAAGAAACGATGAGCAAGTAAGGAGGACTGACGACTCGTGTTTTGTCTGCGAGGCGGGGCTGGCCACAGACTCGACGGCGGCGACATCAGTTGCATCATTTCCGTTGCCAGCTAGTCGAATTCTCGCATCTCAGCACATCTTTTTAGACATCAACTTGTAGATTTCACATAAAAACAAAACATTTATCAAAATCTAACTATTTGTGTATTCCAGTTATTTGTAGTTCGCGTGTGGGTGTGTGTGCGTGCGTGCGTGCGTGCGTGTGTTCGCGCACGTTTGCGTGGGTGTGTGAATGTGTACACGTAATTTATACATGCAACAAATTAGAGAACACCTAGGTGTGTTTTATCAACTCTTACCCCAAAAGTTGTAGGATACAAGAAAGCTGAGTTTGCGGCTACGTAGTAGACATACTATTTCACGTGAAGCAAGCAGTGTCAGATATGTTACCCAACACCAAACACACATATTATATTAGTTACATGTCAATGTCTCTCTAATGGCATGAAACAACATGTTTTCAGTACAATAAAAACTGAAGATAAAGTGACCTCTCGGAGCAGCACGAGTTACGCTATACAAACCCTACCACGTACGCTATTTCATCCTGTCACATTGTCCGCCGGAATGGCACCTTCTAAAGACAATATAAAACATGCGATCACATCAGCTTTTCCTTTGTTGTACCTCGTACTCTAAACAGACTGTTTAATATGTACACCGCCGGTTGTGTATGTAAATGCGGCCGTCTCGTTGTCTTCATATTTAGAAGGCTGGCGCCGACCTAATGAGTGCGGTGCCCAACACAAGTCTAGGGACGCGATCAGGTGACGTAACAGTCTCGCCTTCAAGCGCCGCCATTAATACGATTTCCACGTTGGTTTTCTTCAAAGCGACAACGGAATTGCTAATTGAGAAGTTGGACAGATGGATTTGCACTAGGACGAGCCGAGTCGCCCGCGGTAATCTGGGCAGAACGATTAGGCAAATGAACGAGGCGGCGTCAGAGTGAAGAGTTCGGAGGTGCCGAGTCTACTCCGTTGCTAAAGAGGTCTCCTTCTTTTTGTCATATCCTCTTTTTCCTTCTTTCTTTTCAATAATCAATTCTTTTTATCATTTCCACATGTAGCCATAGAACGCATACGTGGGCACGGTTGACTCTCGAGACAGTCGTCTTTCACAAATGTTATTGTGATTGTCGGTGGCGGTTTCACTGACACATTTAGTAATTTGACAATCACAAAACTCATTTGCTAGCTATATTACATAGAGAGAGAGAGAGAGAAAGAGAGAGAGAGAGAGAGAGAGAGAGAGAGAGAGAGAGAGAGAGAGAGAGAGAGAGAGAGAGAGAGAGAGAGAGAGAGAGAGAGCAACTAAATGTGACAGGAGAGAAGTCAATAAAAGGGATGATGACAGGAGGAAAGGTGACAATAAAAAGCGACAGGAAAGAATTAAACGGAAGTAGACAGGGAGGGAACAACTGGGATAGTACAGAAGTACAGACAGTTAGTGAGGAAGTTAAAGAAGACAAGAGTTGAACAGATTATTCTCTCAGGAATTTTGTCAGTAATGGGAGGGAAGGGGCCAACATATAGAAACTGCAAGAGGATGGCGACCAACGCACTAGTTGAGCATAAAATTATGTGTGAAGAAGAAGGGGTGGGAGTCATATTTATGGGGATACTTTGTTGGGAAGGAAGATATGTACATGAGAGATGGCCTCAATCTAAGTAGAAAGAGGGGAGCAGTTGTCTCAGAGAACCTGCTGCGAACTGTTGACAGTGGGACAGGTTGCATTTATTTTAATTATATTCGCAGGGGTATTCACAGAGAAGCCTAAAACTGGAGGCATAAATAAAGATAGCAGAAATAAATCAGCAAAGAACAGCGTAGAAAACTGTTCTGAAGCTGGATATAAATGCGTTTGTTTAAATGCAAGGAGCATAGTAAACAAAAGAAGTGAACCAAACATTATGGTAGAAGATACTGACCCTCACAATACAGATGTAACCGATTCATTGGCCACCACCGATATATCAGATGCCGAATTGGGACTGACAGGATATGTAATGTTTAGGAAAGATAGAACAGGAAGAAGGGGAGGAGGAGTTATTTTATATATTAAAGAATATATCCAGACTTGTGTAATAAAATTAGAAAGAGAAGCAGATTTCGAAGAAACTGTTTGGTGTAACATAGTTACAGGAAACTCAAAGTTAACAGTTGGGTTAGTTTGTCCAAAAGTCCAAACATAAGCATAGAAGAGAATGAAAAAGTACAAAACGCTAGAAGGGAAGTGAGCAAATGTGACTGTGTTATTATGGGGATTTTGACCATGGACATATACAATGGAAATCTCTACAGAGTACAGGGAGTGAGAACCACACGTTTTTAGTTTTACTACAAGATAGTTTACTTTCTCAACATGTGCTAGAACCAACCAGGTGTTAGAATGTGTCAGACACATTCTAACACCCAAACTACTATATGAAATTGTAGAACAAATTAGCAAACCGCTTGCAACATTTCTCAACTTGTCATTACAGGAGGGAGTGGTTCATTTAGAATGGAAAGAAGCAAACATTATACCGTTATTTAAAAAAAGGTTCGAGAAACAAATCAGAGTACTACAGACCAGTGAGTTTGACATCGGTGATTTGCTAATTATTAGAAAGACTAATTACAGATCACATGGTGGATTTTCATGTTAAACATAACTTGATAAACCTATCTCAACATGGGCTTCTAAAATCGAGGTCATGCTTAACAAATATGTTATGTTTTGGAAGATATCACTAACTGGGTAGACGAGGGATCACCAGTATAGATATCATCTACTTAAATTTTTAGAAAGCTTGCGTCGAAGTGCTACATCAAAGATTACTGCTTAAACTAAAGGCCCATGGCACAGGAAATGGTATAATAAACTGGATAGAAAAAATGGCTAATTGACAGAAGACAACGTGTAGTAGTTGATACCACAGGGATCAGTATTGGGATCTAGAATATTATTCTTAGTATATATATATCTATATCAACGATTCGGACGATGTTATAACAAGCAAGGTGTTGAAATTTTCGGATGATACAAAAG
This sequence comes from Paraescarpia echinospica, assembly GCA_020002185.1. NCBI lineage: Eukaryota > Metazoa > Annelida > Polychaeta > Sabellida > Siboglinidae > Paraescarpia > Paraescarpia echinospica. Next base: position 53,489,801 of record CM034542.1, read on the forward strand.
TCCTTAGAAGGATTAAAAGTGATGGAGATAGACAGCATTTACAAGATGATCTTGACGGGTTGATCAAATGGTCTGAAAAGTGGCGAATGTTGTTCAATTTTGGGAAATGTAAATGCCTCCACACAGGACATGGGAACAAAGATGTACAATATACAATGGGGAGTACTGTACTAAATACCACTGTAAAAGAAAAAGACTTAGGGTTAACCATTAGTGCCGATGTGGAGGTTTCAGAGCAGTGCGGAATAAAAAAATCGACACATACCTCAGAAGTGCGGGATACACGTAGATAAAAATGGTTGGACTCTCGATAAACCAAAAGGCTTCCTTGTCCACCTGCCATCTAGAGTTAATTATCTGGGTGACAATCTTGTTAAATCTTGTTATTTATATATATATGTGTGTGTGTGCGTGCGTGCGTGCGTGCGTGCGTGCGTGCGTGCGTGCGTGCGTACGTGTATGCATGTATGTATGTATGTATATATATATATATCGACTTTGTCCATAACAAAACCGTCTAAACGAGATTCGGGCGTGTAATTGAAGGCCTGGGGCCGGTTTCATGAAGCGGATAAGAACGTTCTTAACGCTAAGATGATTGTCTTAGTAAGTTACGTGATTTTGTTAATATAAGCGAGCATAGGACTTTACAATTAAAAACAATTCTTATTCCGTTAGCTTAAGAACCGCGACTGATCGCACGGCACAGGCAGGCAGGCAGGCAGGCAGGCAGGCAGGCAGGCAGGCAGGCAGGCAGGCAGGCAGGCAGGCAGGCAGGCAGGCAGGCAGGCAGGCAGGCAGGCAGGCAGGCAGGCAGGCAGGCAGGCAGGCAGGCAGGCAGGCAGGCAGGCAGGCAGGCAGGCAGGCAGGCAGGCAGGCAGGCAGGCAGGCAGGCAGGCAGGCAGGCAGGCAGGCAGGCAGGCAGGCAGGCAGGCAGGCAGGCAGGCAGGCAGGCAGGCAGGCAGGCAGGCAGGCAGGCAGGCAGGCAGGCAGGCAGGCAGGCAGGCAGGCGGGCAGGCAGGCAGGCAGGCAGGCAGGCAGGCAGGCAGGCAGGCAGGCAGGCAGGCAGGCAGGCAGGCAGGCAGGCAGGCAGGCAGGCAGGCAGGCAGGCAGGCAGGCAGGCAGGCAGGCAGGCAGGCAGGCAGGCAGGCAGGCAGGCAGGCAGGCAGGCAGGCAGGCAGGCAGGCAGGCAGGCAGGCAGGCAGGCAGGCAGGCAGGCAGGCAGGCAGGCAGGCAGGCAGGCAGACAAACAGACATACATAGTTGTTTATTTATCCAATTGTGCAGATTTTTTTATTTATCCAATTGTACAATGTGATATAATAATAATAGTAATAATATACATTAAGGCATAACAACAATAACTGACGCCGCGATATTAATACGTGACTTGATGGGCCCTCACTAATGGCGTCGATGGCAGCGACATCACTATAATTAAGTCTTGACGTAAAGCCGCGCTGTCACTTGGGAACATCGTGCAACAAAGCCGGACTTACCTGTTCTGGATTAATGTCCTTGTGTCGTGACCACGGACGGAAGTCATGGACCACGGACAGACGTCAAGGACCACGGACAGACGTCAGGGACCACGGACAGACGTCAAAGAGCACGGAGAGACGTCAAGGACCATCGACAGACGCCAAGGGCCATGAACAGACGTCAGGGACCACGGACAAACTGGGCATTGGACATACGTCAAGGACCACGGACATATGTCAAGGACCATGAACAGACGTCAGGGATCACGGACAAACAGGACATTGGACAGATGTCACGGTCCACGGACGTACGTCAAGGACAACGGACAGACGTCAAGGACCACGGACAGACGTCAAGGACCAAAAACAGACGTCAAAGACCACGGACAGATGATATGGACTACGCCAGACGTCAAGGAACACGGACAGATGTTAAGGATCACGGACAGACGTCGAAGATCACGGACAGACGCTAATGGCCACAGGTAGACGTCAAGGACCAAGGATAGACGTCAAGGACAACGGACAGAGCTTAAGGACCACGGACATACGTCAAGAACCACGGACGGACGTCAAGGACCACGGAGATACGTCAAAGACCACGGAGAGGCGTCAAGGACAACGGACAAACGTTAAAGACAACGGACCGACGTCAAGAAATAGGATATAGCAGAGATTAAATGCGAAGGGCCGACAGCATAGCAGCTAAGCAAAATTCTAACCCGCCAGACCAAATAGAGGCGTTGCCTGTTCGTTAGTTACGACCATGCCGTGCACGAGTTCAGACGGTTGGAATTGATATCAAAGCATTGATTGTCGAGAATCAACTTCGCTGGACAAGCCACTGCCTCAGAATGTCCGACTCTCCTTGTTCCCAACTGAGCCATGGTCAAAGAATCCGGAGTGACCAGTGGCTGTACTTCCCTTCTAAAGGCCCAACCGCCACTGACTTTGGCGCCGTGCGGTCCACCGTGCAACGGCCTATTTCGAACTTAAACTAAGCAGGAGATTCTGGGTGTAACTGGAAAGTGAGGTCCAGTTACACTCGGAATCTCCTGGTATGTTCTCTCCTCCCCCAATTTCTAATCCCACCTGGAAGCTCCTGGCCAGTCCTGCCATCTCTGGCTTCAGCCGTACAGATCATATATGGCTCCTGGACCGACCCTCGACCCACAGTGGACCAATGGTGTGCATAGAAGGACACGTCATCTTCGTTGCCAGAGACTGCAGATGATGTATGCTTTGCAGACTTCATCCGCAGTAGATGCCAAAACCGTCTCACAGTTCAAGGCCCGATTTGATGCTCACTGGGACAGCTTGGGATACGGGTGTCAACAAAGGCCAATGGCCTATACTAACCCATTAACCACTAATTGTAAGTGCCCCATCCGGTGATATCTTCTACCCCGCGTCTCCTCCGTGTACTGGAAAGCGTAACCAACGTAGGTATGTGTGACGTCATTTCGCCACGACCGCTGATTTATCACATTATGTTGGAAGTAATCAACGTCCCCTATATACGTATGCTTGGGATGTGAATCTGTGTCCAAGCCTGTTGCATGGTTAATTTTGGGTGCGTCTTTCGACGTGTGATTGCAGGCTCCCTAAAACCTGCAACTGCACCCCTCTGAGGCTCCCAAGAAAACCCCCTTGCACCACCCCTTGAGACATCGAGCGAAACTCTCTACACTCGGGGGGGGGGCTGAGTCAACCATAGGCGTCATATCGTTTATTGTAGATGGTTAGCTTGGATTAACGTTTTACATGTATTCGCCCAAACAGTTATCTTTTGTTTCCGTTTAACAAATTATACGGCAAAGCTCACCAAATACATTCACTATAACATACAATCTATAGGGCTTATATAATTACTCAATCCCTACACAATATTCCGCAAGCGCCATGTTAAAAACGATGCCCAGAAAATCGGATTTGCAATCGACCAACGCGCAATAAAAACCCAACTGCAATTAGTAATTTGTTAGCAATAAATTAATATATCGAAGCACTCCATTTTTATTGGACGTAAGTTGTGTTATAATAATAATTGCAGTGAATAGGGAGATAGATACCCTTAAAACAACATATTACACATTAAAAGCGAGCTTTAAATAGTGCGTTTTGAGTCGTGCTTTGAAAACGTCCATTGATGTGATCAGCCGCAATTCCTCCGGAAACGTATTCCACATAAATGATCCGGCTCGAGAGAAAGATCGCCGGCCATATCGCACTAGATTATATTGTGGCACAGTCACAAAGTCGCGGTCGTCAGATCGAAGTTACGACGTCATATTGTTTTAATTATAAAATCGTATCTATTATCTATAAACATCCATTCTAACGTCTTATCTCTAATTACCCAGATGTGTTTAATGAACCCAGTTTATTAGTTTCTCGATCATGCAATCACATCACCAAATATGACCTCAACATGTGCTCTACTATGTTCATACATACATATAGACATGTAGTTGATGAAACACTATTGCAATAAATTATTTAAAGAAACACTATTACAATAAGTTAAAGAAACACTATTGCAATAATCTGATATGAAACATGCCTGAAAAGTTCAAATTGATCGGTGCTTTATCTGGATATTTAATTGTTCGGCGCATTTTTCGATGAGTTATTCTGTTTCCCACGGGCTTATACGACCATATAAGTATGGAGTGATTAGTCCAAGACCCACCTAGCGTTTACTTCTGCATTCGCCAGATGGCAGCACTAATTCAACTCCTGTCGTCGACAGCCCAGCAGTGGTGAACGTGTTCGAGCAGATGTAACCAGCTCCGGCAGTTTAATGGCAGCTATCCTCTCGGGATTACCTCGCATATTTCTTTAATCCCTCCCCGCGTCGTATCCCGGCCCGTATTCGGGGAGTAAGGCTCGGGGCGGCGCCGTTCATCCGAGCGCACATATGGCGTGGAAATGAGAGTGTCCTATCGCGTTTATTGCTTTCATTTTGACGCCGGCGATAATATCACCAGACGCCGTCGCGCCGTTATATTAACTCTTGTTTTTCTGTGAAATTACCCGGTGACGTCTCATTCACTGTATCGCGTTGCTAAATACTGAGTTAAATTTCGAGAGGTGCTATCAGGTTATCAGGGGGTGTTTAGAAGAAGGGGGGTTATAATGTGATAACTAAACACAACCACTTCTGTGTCTTAAAAGATTAATTATGGGTATAGAAATGTACTTCTGTAGTAATGACAACATTGCCTGAATCATAGACAAAGGCATCTTCATTAAACTAACTACAAATTTAATACAATATTACTATAATAGACCTCTATTTTATATGGTGATAATATAATAAACAACGAATAGCAACTTTTGTGTCCCGAAATAGGGACGAGTCTTTTGGTTCAAGTTCACCCAAACTAACAATATAAATAAGAATAACACAGTATATACGTAGTGTTAATTCCAATTGGGTAGGTCAACATAGGCCTAACAAATACAATTATAGTAATTGATATTATTGTATTATGAAAAACAATGTAAAGCAATAAAAAGCTAATCATATTGCCATAATTTCCAATGTTAACAAATACACAAATAAATAAATCACAATCTTATCTTAGATGTATTTTAATTGTGTATGACTTTCTGGTGCGGTGAAATTAAAACCCTAACAACTAGATATTGTTGCTTTCCTTCACTAAACTTCTGCGTTACTTTTTATCTTCAGTTGAGACCTCGAGTGGTACTATTTACCCTCAAGCAGAATTATTTTGCCTCGTGTGGTGCCTGCTCACCCATCGCACCCAGCCTAATTGACTAAGTGACTTAATTTAAAATATAATTGCTTTGGTTTTGAGGTTCGTCGTAGCGAAGTGTTTATCTTGCTTGGTGTAATGTCGGTTAGACACATTTAACCCGATTTCCTTTCCAAATCCTAGATCTGTCCCCCGAAAGCACGTCATATGTCTGCATAGACACAACAATCTGAAAAATCTCATTAATATATTTATTCGGTTTCTTTTTTGTTTTGATAAAGGAGCAAAGCGTGTTCATCAAAAAGATTACGGCGATAATTTGACTAGTCTAACTTCGGGTAGACCCTTCCACTGACGTAAGTAAACCAGTTGTCAAGAAAGAGTAAACCCTAGATATAATATCGCGAGTATATCTGCAAGATAATTTATTATAATTAAATTTATAAACGCAATGAAACTTACACTCACTATGTCCGACATTCTAAACTACCATATCTAGGTCTATATATCAAATACGGCTTTTTAGTTAGCGGTTAGTTTTATGGTTCCACTAAAACTCAACCCCGCATCCATGTTCCCACGATTGTCTTCGCTAACCAAACAACATCAGCGTTGTTGGCCGGGCACTTTGGTGTGTCGTCTCAAGTATTCGACGACATTAAACGCCATTATCGATTTACGAAGACAGCGCCTCCAATTAGACGACACGGTTTCGCCCGCAACTTGACAAAGACGTCGCCCAGTCGTTTTATGGCGACATCTGTGCCCAGTGTGTACTACATCCTTGTACAAGTTTAATGTTTCGTCCGTCGTCGCGTTAATTGTCACTTTTTGCGAGTCAATCGCCGAGGGTGGGCGAGCATTTCAGTTGACGATTGTCCAGTCGCTATTAAAAGGCAATCGCAGCGCTATTTGCGTTTCCGCCGCTGTGCCCGGCTCCGAGTCCTGCCTGCCGAGGCGAGAACGAAGCATCTGTATGCCATAGTCCGGCGTCGGCTAATTAACTTATTAAAGCTAAACCGGCATAGATAAACAAACATTTGACACGGTCGAATTGAATAGCGTTCCTACTGAATGGCGTCACTGCGCGGGTCGGATTCCAGTGTAGCGAAGTCCGACTCAATTCGTACATGTTTTGCATTTGGTCAGTCGCACGGGTGAATGACGTCATTATATATCTCCAGTCGCGTGTGGTTGTGGGTGGACATACGTCTGGACACACAATTATATATGTCCGGGAGCGGCAAACGTTCCGGATAGAATTGTGCAATCGGCCGCTATTAATTGCCCGCTGTGGGGTAGTGTATAGGTGTGAACTTTCAATACTAGTTGTAATGTTGGTGATGTTTAGTTCGTTTGTATAATGACGATTTAACAAAGCTTTCAAACGAATTTGTATTGTAGAACATGAACATTATTATAGTAAGTAATCCATTTTAGGCGGTTAATGAATATTGCTTTGAAAGTAAAGTTAGAAATTGTTTTACAGAATACAGGTTTTATTCATGATATACATTTTAAATATAATTTCATCATGATTTTCTAGTAATGAAATAATCAAATGAATAATATTATACTACACTGAATGTGTGTGTGTGTGTGTGTGTGTGTGTGTGTGTGTGTGTGTGTGTGTGTGTGTGTGTGTGTGTGTGTGTGTGTGTGTGTGCGTGCGTGTGCGTGTGTGCGTGTGCGTTTGCGTGTGCGAGTGCTAGTGCGAGTGCGAGTGCGCGTGCGTATGTGCGTATGTATTTTATTATACTGGAGTAATACATATATATATATATTATACTGGAGTAATACATATATATATATATGTGTGTGTATATATATATATATATATATATATATGCATATATATATATACATATATATGCATAGAGTAAGATAGCAAGATATGCATATATATATATATATATATATATGCATATCTTGCTATCTTACTCTAGTTGTAAAATACGTTATGCAGATATTCGTCAATAAACCAACCATAGTTCGGTATCGCTACAGTGATCGCCAATTACTTGCTACTCATGTTAACGATTAATTTCGTTAGAATTATTGTAATGTCCGCTTCATCGGCCTCATTACCAACATATTTAGAATGGCTTAATTGTTTACAGCACGGTTTAATTAAATGCGAACACAGAACAACGCGTGGTTGGCTCGCGTGCGGTGGCCTGTTCCAGTGATGTTTGTACCATTTGGCGAATTCATTGTCGTTCATATCTGTTCAACGAAGGCCAGGAAATGTGGCGTGTGAACAGCTTGCGATGCCACAGTAAAGACGGCATTAAAATGTCACTTGTCGAACGAACGAGTTGTTGTTGAAATGACGACGGATATTAAAAACGGAAGTCCATCTGTCGATCGTCGACGTCGGCAGGCGGCGAGCACTGCCCTGGCTCAGGTCCCCGGCTACACTCGGGCCGGGGAAGATTGGCCCGTCGATGGGGGCGACTTGTATCTAGTGAAATGCAAAATGGGATATTTATACGACGTATGCTATAGGTGGAAGTTGATTGGGCACAGGTGAAATTACGATACTGTTGTTTCTGTTAAAAAAATGTGCAATTGTCTAAACAATATTTTTGCGTTGAAACAACACTCGTTGTTGTTTTTTATGTTGTTGATGTCGTAGTTGTTGTTGTTGATGTCGCCATTGCTGTAGTTGTCGTTGTAGTCGCAGCCGTTGCGCAAATAGTGAAACATTTTTTAATCGTGCGTTTCACCAACAACCCTCTCCAAATACTATATTTGATGTGGCCCGTGTGAGTGCGACCGACGGACAGCAAACGACACGCCGATAATTACACCAGAAACACTTTCAACTTGCAATTCCATCTGCGAAGACGCATGCATCATTATGACAACATCAGCTGCACAACCAGTCATTTAGACCAGTTATACAATTAAACCAAACAACGAAAAAATTACCGTCGCGAAATCTCGGAAACGCGCTATTGACATCTGGCGGCGCTTTAATGACAACTCCATCTACACTTATCACGATACGTGTTTAAAAGCACATCAGAGTCGACGGTTTGTAAGAAACGCGTAGGAATGCGTCGCCGATTGCGTAATTCGGCTCGCGCAGTAGATCCGCGGTACTAATTAACTTTCGACCGAATTTCGAACCCCTAATTACAGGTGCGCGTCGTACCACCTGGCTGTTGTTTTTGTATCGACGTAACAGGAAGAAGGGGTGGACACTGAGCGGCCTGTCGTCGAGATTGGAGGGTATTACTTTCAGTGCAACCAGGTGTGTGTCGCTGACCATTGTGCCGAGGTGTCCCGGCTAAATGGAGTCGCGTCGTCTGCCCGCCCTCCTAAGATCCCTTCACAAGCAAGTGGCGACTTACGCGCCACAGGCAACTCGGCCTGTATCATCGAAACACTTACGAATTCGTAATTCGCGGTTTTTTTTGTAAATACCGCGATAACACTTCCGTGGTTCACTATTGCAATACACATGTAGGTATCCGACGTGTTAAATGTTGAATATGCCTCAAGCCTGATCGGGCCAACAGACAACATGTTCTATTCCTTTCAAACGCACGACATATTTCACACAAGCATGCATTGCATATACACACACAACATGCTGTTTTTTAAAATCAACATTGTCGTTATGTTTTGCATTTTAATCAATCACATCAACTTCTAATCGAACTTGCTTATGCGAGTAGGTTTACGTTTTCCTCGTAGACGGCATGAACTTCGAGCGCCAAACTTTCAGGGATTAATCTACGACCCCACCAATATGACGTAAGAGCTATATATTTTATGGGGTAAATCAGTCATTCGGAACGTAAAACATAACATGCGCGCAATACGTAAAATGCGATTAACAATTGCAGGAACCACGCGCGCGGCAAATACTTCGGGAAAACGGCCCCCGCGTCATGAACTTGACAACATGGAGTAGACGCTGACACAATAATACTTATGTATACCCTCGTGCCTCGTTCATAGTAATATTATTTGACAAATCTACACTGTCACGACTAGGGCCTAGCGATTGACGTGAACGTCACATTCTCCCCGACCCTCGTAATTTTGAACAAACAACGAGTATCTGCGCGTTATGGTGTTTATGTAACGATGCTGCGTGTTTTCTAACATTTGGAAGTATTCCTACCACGATTGTAAACTACCAAGGCATCTCATCAGATGACGGGCTTTTTTGATAGTTTTTTTAATAATCTGTTTAATGTTAATGTTTCAACACGAACTCAATAAAAACGTTACCTGTAGCAGACTTAAAACAAACTTTACAGTCATACTATTCGCTATAATTAAGTGACCCACCAACATCAGTTTTGACTACAGAAGTAATGAAATTGTATATAGCTGCTGTTGCGTTTCATACATCGATTTGGTTGTTATTTCCGGCACCAATGTAGCTCTAGTCATTCACAAGCCATTCTTTGACAACTTAGAATCCCGCTCACGTTTACCTGATAAATATATAATATATCTACGATTGCACATGCTGTACGCTATCGCAAGAAACGCTCTTGAAAATAAATTACAACCCGCCAAAATGGTGAAGTTACTACCGGATAATGGATCGTTTTGTAGATAGGACATCAGCTGATAAGACACAGCTGTCATCACGTGCGAGTGTTACGTCACCAGGTGCACCGTTAGTAAAATGGCCGACGACCAGATTTAACTGCGGCCATTATTCGCTGATATATTTATCATGTAGTATTCCGTCGTTGGCTTCATTCACCGCATTCATTGGTGTTGTTGATAAGGCTGATAAATAAATGATAAATTTAGAAATCTGCACCTTTTACTGTCGCCGTGAAAATCAATGAAAATGCTTGTTGTTCCGGCCTCCGATCTGTACTGCAATTGGGCCTAAATAGTTTAATACGGCCTACCAGCCTAAGCTATGCTATATATACTTTGGTGGCCCTTTGTGTAGAGTCTATGCTCTACGTGGAGCACTGTGGCTCAGTGGCCAGAGCATCGGACTCTCAATCGCGAGAATCCGGGTTCGAACCCCGTGCTGCCGTGTTGAACATTGGACAAGTTCGTTCATTCTACGTTGTTCCAGTTCACTCAGCTGTACGAATGAGTATATACATGGCTAAATTTAGTGGTGGATAGTTGTATAGGAATAGTCTTCGCGCATTAATTGCAGCGAGGCTGAATTCTTCCCACAGAAGTCAAGATGCTGTTCGATTGAACACGTCTGCCAGACAGTAAAATGTAAAGCGCTTTGAGCAGTCCTAAGGACTGGATACTGCACTATATAAGAACTTACCTTTACGTTTTATTATGTGAGTAAAACGTACAGGCGCTATGCGTGCGAGTGTGTGCGCGTGCACGCGTGTGTCATCTGGAATGTGTGTCGTATGATGCATACTCAAGACTATGTCTATAACAACACAATCTAGGTATTAACACGCATTATACTTATAGCCTACAAGAGCTGGATTTCGGCTGTAGCACCCAGCTGTGGGTGCCTGCATATCCGTTTAACTGTGTTTGTTTCTGTTATTAAAGCCTCTACTTTTTAAAACTAGGATTAACAAGCTAAAGAGAGTAGAATATAGATCATAGTCTGGAGCCTGAAGACATTCAACATTCACCGGAGCAGTGCGGCACCTGGCGTGCAGTTGGGTGTGAAACCAGCGCCATCTGTAGGAATGCTACCATAACACGAATGCTCCGCAAAAATACAAAGGCTTCTGTCAATCGATTAGCTTGTAGGTAATATATGGTAGTCTGTGCACTTACTTACAACATAGAACTCTGTGAATTATTATGTATGACTTGTTCAGCGCATGTTGAACATTCAGCGCCGTAAACCCACATCTCGAATGCTGCGTGCGCGTGCGTCCGTACATGTGTGCATGTCATGCGTGCGTGTGCACGTGCGTATGGCTGAATGCTTCCCAGAGAAGTCGAGGTGGCTTTCGATTGAACAGGTCTGCCAGGGAGTAATGTGTGAAGCGCGTTGAGCAGTCCTAAGGGCTGGACAACACTATATAAAACGTATCTTTATCTTTAGTTCATTCATTTCCGTGTTCATATATCTAGAGTATACTTTACGTAGGTCATACGAGAAGTGTTTACGATAAGGCGTCCACTTCAAAAAACATTATTTAAAGAACAAGCCATGCTATTTTTGAACAGATACATTTAATATTTGACAACTACAATAATTAAATCATTGATTAAAAGGTTTGCGTGCTGGTTGTCACGTGAAATTATGAGGATATGTATACGTTCTTTGAAAACACGAACATTTCCATTACGTCAGTTGCGGACAATTATCAAAGGAAGGTAGCCTACAAAGCCTGACAGTTTATGTCGTAATGGCACATGTGTAAATGTTCTAACAACTTTATTGTTTAATGATCCACAATTTTAAATTTAAGTTGATCGTTATCTGTTTAATTTGAACATACCCACACTCGATAATATAATGTTAACGAATAGTTGATATTCGTAACTGGCTATCGGTCATATTTAATTTACGAAATAGTTAATTAAAAGACACTTGGACGGCCAAAATTAACTACACTGCACAGGTAAACATCGACCTATGCCTGCTATACTCACACACGTACGCACGTACGCACGTACACACACACGTACGCACGAACGTATGTATGTGTTTGGGTATGTTAATGTTTTCCTCCTAGATTGTATATCTCGGGCGCCAAACTTTGAGAGGTTCATCTATTGCCCCTCGGGATAAAACTAATACATTTACTTTCACCTCGAAATTCTCCGTGGGTTAAGGATTCTTGCTGGTTCTGGGCTTCGTACCGGACGTTAGACGGGCGTAAATCAGTGTTCAAAATAATGTCACAGGTGTTTTCTGGACGTGTTACGTAACTTGAATTAACGCAAAAATTGTAGGCACGTGCATTATGACAAACGTTAGTTACTATTACTCCGGGAAACCATCTTCTGTGTTTGTGTTTATGTGACGCCATCCGTCGTATATGGACCGGGGATCCATTTAACACGGCTTGAAAAATGGACCTCCGTGTAAAACTGTATTTCGTGTGTTGAATGAGTTAGAAGTAGTCAAATGGTGTCAGTGTTATAACAAAAAAACATAACGTTTTCAAAATAATATATCCGAACCTTACTAATATAAAGTCAACAATGTCCATTTATCTACTTTTACTAATATTAACATTGTTTTGAAAGGCATCAGTAAACCACATATATATTTGTTTAATCACTAAGCATATAAGCAGTTCCATTTTTTCATAGAGGGATCCATGTACAACGCAGCTGTAAATGGACGGTCCAGTTACCACGGGTGTTCATTTATAATCTCATACCGGCGGAGGACAGGACGGTTCGATACGAGCCGGTGAGCCGGAACGACGCGACTTCGCCTGTAGAGAGAGCAGTCGGATCGAGACAGCGGCGACGGCGCGAGGTGTCATCAATCACGTCCGCTCGGAGGACACTGAAAGCCCGGCGTGCGTCGGCTGTGTGCAGCGAACAGGGAAATTATGAGCCGCCCATAAACAAACCCGGGGAGGAGAGACCGAGGGAGCGCGCGTCAGGGCGTGGTTCGTTACGTCACCGAGCGACAACGCTGACGTAATGACGACAGAACGTTAACGGTTGAATAAATCAAGTACAACGGTGTATTGTCCGGCGTTTGACCGGACGTGTGGACGGACAGACGTGCAGCGGCCCCTTGCCTCTCTCAAGATCCGGAATATGCCATTGGTTTGTTGCCATGTTCGACTCGTGGCAGCTCTGTGATCCACGCGGAATACATGCACGCTGACTTGGATCATGAATGAATCAAAGCCCGATATTAACTCCAATAATTTACCGTCTTATAAAAATATGGATATGAATGTGAGCATCGCTTAATTAGGCTTATGTGACATTGCTAACATCAACTTATTACGAAGGTCATTATCATCATCAGTCATAAAGAATTGTTTTCGGAAAAAATTCCTATATTCTAGTTCGTTAGATGTGTTACACTCATATCTATGGTTGCACTAAATGTTCTAAATGTTGAAGTTCATGACACATGTCAGCAACTATACTAGAAGAACACATTTAAACATGTGTACCAATGTTCACATCATGTGTTCACATTATTCGATACAGATCAGCCCTGTAGACGTTGTCACTGACTGTGTTTGTGTGTTCACAACCCTGCAAATGTTGTTCGACCGTCAGTGACTGTGTTTGTGTGTTCACAGCCTTGTAGATGTCGTACGACCGCCAGTGACTGTGTTTGTGTGTTCACAACCCTGCAGATGTTGTTCTACCGCCAGTGACGGTGTTCGTGTGTTCATGCCGGGATCAGACCTGTAGATGTCGTACGACCCCCAGTGACAGTGTTCTGGCTCGGGCGTCCGCCGGGATGTCGCATTAGTATCCGACACGAGCCCCGTCGACGTAATGGGTGTCAGAGACGGCGTGACATTCATCAAAGTCATCTTTATTTAATCATCTTACCTAACAACGACACAGGGCCGACCAGCCGGCCACTCGCAGAGTCGCCCCTCTGCCCACGTCACCATCTGCCCACGGCCGGACATTTCTGGGCAGAACAACAAGCAGCTGCAATGATCCCAGGTCATGAGTTCGCTGGAATATAACTAAGTCATTGACGTGAGAAAAACATCGATTAGTAATTGTGTGCGTGCGCGTATGCGTGTACTTGCGTTTGTGCGCGCGCGTGTGTGGTGTGTGTGTATGTGTGTGTGTGTGTGTGTGTGTGTGTGTGTGTGTGTGTGTGTGTGTGTGTGTGTGTGCGTGCGTGCGTTTGTGTGGGGGGCGTGCGTGCGTGCACAGGGCAACAAGGAAAGATAAATCTGATGATTGGGCAGAAAAGACGAGGAGATAACAGAGAGAACGTTCAATCTCATAAACAGACCCTCTTATGAAGTTATTATGTGCCAAAGTCACGTAGGATCTCTGTCTGAAGATGTCTTCAGTAATTCCTATGCTACGCCGTGCAGTCCTTTTTCGTGACTTTCCTGCTGATTCTCTTCAATTTCTAGCACATAAATCAATGGAGAAATCGTGGGATATATTTCACATGTTTCCATCAGCTAAATAAAATAAGAAATGGCATCTTCCAAAAATTAAAAACTCGACCATTGCTACGATTAGTTCAGTTACTACCGCAGTAACAATATTGTATAATCAGCATTACCTGAATAAAAACACAACACCAAATGTCATCGTAGGCTAAATATTATATTTTGTCATAATTGTCACATATATCGATATTTTATGGTTTGCATCTGACGTCGCTTGCCATAATTAGATTCTATGTAACTAATATAAAATTATTAAATTATATTCAGCCCGTTCAATGGTCGAGTTTTTCATTATATATATATATGTATATATATTAAAATTATTTCATGATTTTAAAACCGACGGCCATGTATAGGCAGCATTGCACTGGGCATAAACACCGTTTTGTTAAATAATAAGGTTTGTGATATATTTTATTCGAACCCTCTCTAAAAACGTTATAACGTTCCTAGATTCCGTCTATCATCCGAGTGAATGGAACACTTTGAGAGACGTAGTTGCGCTGACTGCATTTTTTCCGAGAGAATGTGCATTGGATATATAATAATTCCTGCAAACCAGTAAGGTGTTGGTTAAGAACAATCGCTGTTATGTTGCACTGAACTTCCGTGTACCCAGAATAATCTTCAAATTCCTTCGGCGTCTGTAGAGACGGACAGCGCATTGGAGGAATTCTGATGAGCCGTTTGATAGAGCGGCGTAGGTGCCGGTGCCTCTACCTCGGCCGGTCCGCAGGGCATTACCGCGGCGCCTCCGTCATGGCCGGGAAGACCGACGGAGGATCTAGGTTGTCGGTCACAATCACACGCCGCCATCTCACGACGCTAGCGATGTTGCAAACAACGGAGAACGCGCGTGCAACAAGCAGACATCTAAAGCCCTCTTTCTCCGGGTTGATCTACATAAGGTCTGGTGCATAAAGGTTAACTAAACAGCACACGGCTATGCATGTTTCAACTCATAGAGCACTGTTGACTTTCCCATTGGTGGCTATCTTAATGTTTTGTCAAATTATATGAATGCTGTACCCGAGAAAAAATGTGAAATTTTGCATAGCTTATTATTGTTGATATGCTGATCAAATTTCGTCAAAATCACATCCCTCCAGTTTTATTAAAACGAGCGCTTGCACGATGTCCCTCAATATTTACCGAAATAGCCATGCTTTTCTGCAACCACGTGTGCTACTCGCATACGCCAAAAAACGTGCATACGTGAATGACTCGGCCACCGAAAATAAACTAAAACTAAGCATGTTACCGAGGTAATATATAGCGATCAATCAATCAATAATCAGTTGTACGAATACGGATATGACCAATCAATAACGTACAATAAATTAAGTCAGTATAGGTCTTCTTTTATGTCTACCTTACACACGCTTTACACAGTAGACAACGCCGACACGCCGACTTCTTGGGACACCATCCCGTCAGGTGTGAGTCCATATACCTAGATCCCTGACCCACGGGGAAGAAGATTCTCGATTGCCCGGGGAAGAACACCACCCTACGTAACATAACCCCCGGGAAGCACGCTCGGAAACTCTCTACAGTACCCCCCCCCCTCCGTCACGCCGCCGCGGTTCGTTTACACGTCGTCAAAGTGTAGCGCGTCTACCGAACAATGGGTTATTATATCTGCGTCGATACGGCGCGCAGTGACAAATACGTCGCCACACGAAGGTGGCTGGCAGAGCCTATAAATACGCCGGGAACGTCCGGAACTGGCAGTGCGAACAATGCAACATCGGCGACAAAACGGCGTTGTCTCTAGTCGTTCGACGTCACGCCTGTCGCCGCGATGATGGATGGGTCCGGCGACAACGGACGCGGGTTTGAAGTTCGTTGTTCAAACACATTCCAAGGAGTCGACACTGTCCACGTGACGCGAGCGTCGTCACGCGTGACTGAACGCGCGGTTCCGTCCGGATCCGCTGTCGTGACGTCATCGTCTCCTGCCGGATGGTTGTGGTAAACTCGTGCAGCGTATAATCGAAGTCGTGTGACCATATTAAAGATACAATATAGGAGCACGTTATGATATATAACACACTTAATAATATTAGTTAAACTGTTAATAAAATTAAGATAATTTTTTTCTCCAAAACATTCGCATGTCATTGATATCCACCTATCTCGAAAGATAAAGGATCTGCGCTTTGGGTGACGACTAAAGTTCCGTTCAGCAACATCTGCTGTCATTAAAACCAAAGACATTAATACATTAATTAATAATACTTTTTTTTTATATGAATGCGTCTTCGTAATATTAATTCTTTTCTAAAACGTCCGCTATTTGTGTGAAAGTCTCTGCTCCGTGTCTAACCAGGTTCGTGTAAAGTCCTGGCCGTCGGTGGCCGTTTTTTTCCGACGTAACCCTCTCTTCCCCGTCCACTGTTTCTCCTCCCCTCTGCCTTCCCTTCCCTCCCCGCGGTGTCACTCCGCACAACCCTATGCGCCGACTACACAAGGCAGTTTCACTTATAAGGTCTTCGCTCTACGTTCCGTAACATGTCGGCCGGCCACTCGTTCTCCAGAAGTCACGCATAGATACGTGTTCGGAAATACGGAATGGTACTGTTTTACAGACGGTGTAATGTAGATAGCCAACAGCAGTTATAACTGAACATTATAGGGAAAACACCAGTAACTGACGTTTGGAACGAGTCAACACACTCGTTATAATGGCAGGTCATTCACGCGTGACGTGGCTGTAGACCAAGAAAAGCACTATGCTGAATGGGCGATTTCTCGCCGCTTTCAAATTCTTTTGGTTTGGAATAAGAAGTGTTTCGTACATCACCTGTTGCCCCACTGCACCTGTTGCTCCACTGCACCTGTTGCTCCACTGCACCTGTTGCCCCACTGCACCTGTTGCTCCACTGCACCTGTTGCCCCACTGCACCTGTTGCCCCACTGCACCTGTTGCTCCACTGCACCTGTTGCCCCACTGCACCTGTTGCTCCACTGCACCTGTTGCTCCACTGCACCTGCTGCTCCACTGCACCTGCTGCTCCACTGCACCTGTTGCTCCACTGCACCTGTTGCTCCACTGCACCTGTTGCCCCACTGCACCTGTTGCCTCACTGCACCTGTTGCCCCACTGCACCTGTTGCCCCACTGCACCTGTTGCTCCACTGCACCTGTTGCTCCACTGCACCTGCTGCTCCACTGCATCTGCTGCTCCATTGCACCTGTTGCTCCACTGCACCTGTTGCTCCATTGCACCTGCTGCTCCACTACACCTGCTGCTCCACTGCACCTATACACAATAACACAACTAAACTAGTTGTTGACTAAGCTCGCTTCCCCTCTGAGATCCTGAAGACAGCACTGATTAGACCTATTTTAGTCGACCCGACAGGAGAAATATAAAACTGAGCATTATTAACGAGGAACGTGGACGAAGAGATAACACTGGGATCGAACGGCTGCGGCAGTTGTTTGTGGCTTACCCAACCTGTCTCCACACGACCCGACGACACATGGCTGTCAGCGACCCTACGGCGTGCGAGGAGAGGCCGACCGCAGACCACAGAGTCGTCTCCTCCGCTCTCGTCACGGAGCGAGTGCTCCAGCGCGTTACTTCCGCGTTCACGATATACGAATGACGTGACAGTGATTTCTGAGACGGTCCCTCTAAGTCTTATGGCAATGTTTTGCTGCCTGCCAAATAATGTTTAGGGACGTGATACACGTTATCATGATACGAGAATAACGACACTCACGCTGTGTCCGGATTTAAATTTGATTTAAGATTGAAGTTGACGAAATTTTTTCAAGCAAATTATCATAATTATATTATCTATTATAAACGGTGTTTTCTCAGAATATTCAAAATAAAAATCCGCGACCGGCCGAAACATCGTCGTCAACGAGAAAATAAACACATGCATATAGTGACCGGCCCGGATGCGGGCGCAGACACATCGATAGTAAGGAAGTAAAATAGGTAAATTTATGTTCCTTATCCACACAATAAACAACATAATTCAAAACAAATGCAACACAGAGAAGTGCAAACTTATCGAGCTGGTAGACTGTTAAGTCAAACTAGATAATATTAAAGGAAATAAAAATAAGGCATTAGCAAAAATCCTTTTTCCATGTGTACACAAAGTTTAACATTGTATGTAACATTTGACAACATTAAACAAATACAGAAAAATACATTTGTAGCATAAATTCGGTTTTAAGCCCGTCTGTGAAGCGATTCCCGCGGAAAATGAAATTTTAATGAGCTAGGCGATCACGTGGTATCGTGACGTCACTTATAACACACACTCGCATCAGGCCGACCCTTTCCATGCATTCAGAGCATGTTTATAAGGATAGCTTTTGGGTCGAAACGAGCGTCAGAACGAGTTATTGTGCAATATTCCGACGTAATACTAACACTAGTCATCATACAGGAACAAACATTTATCTTACGGTTCCACATGAATCGAATTTTATTCAAAACAACGAATGCGAATGGGCCTACAAGTCGACTATATAGGTTTCGCCGAGCTTGGGCTCGTTTTCAGAATAATTATATCGAATGCAACCAACGGGAGATAATCTATACCAATAAACATACATAGCAAACATATATTGTATCCAGCTACATAAAGTAACGTGTATAATCTCATAATATCACTAGAATGTCGATATATGAAGGAGTTGTACAATTTATCATAACAACTTAAATCAGTCAGAGAGTTTCCGTTGGTTCCGCTAACTCAGTGGGTAGGCGCTTTGGTTACTTATCATTTATTTTACAATCGGGCGACGCCGGTTCAATCCTGACAGCATGCAAACTTTTGATTTTCTATACACTTTTTTTGTTTGTTTTCACGAAGTAATATTAACAAAATCATTTATACTATAATGCACTGTTTGTAAATATTATTTTTATTTTTGTAGTAATTATTTATTCGCCACAAAAATTAAAATATGGTCATTATATATAACGATGTTTCTAAATTGTATTTATCCAGACAGATCTCAATCTGTTTTCACATATATAATTACAATATATTACCGTACAATATATTTACAATTAATACATTATATATCCATTACATATATATTTGTTTGGATAAATAAAATTTTGAAACATCGTTATATAATGACCATATTTTCATTTTTGTGGCGAATAAATAGTTACTACAAAAATAAAAGTTATTTACAAACAGTGCATTATAGTATAACATTATTTTGTTTATATTACTTGGTGAAAACATAAACAAAAAAAGTGTATAGAAAATCAAAGGTTTGCATGCTGTCAGGATTGAACCGGCGTCGCCCGATTGTAAAATAAATGACAAGTAACCAACGCGCCTACCCACTGAGCTAGCGGGACCAACGGAAACTCTCCGACTGATTTAAGTTGTTATGATAAATTGTACAACTCCTTCATATATCGATATTCTAGTGATATTATGAGATTATAACCGTTACTTTGTGTAGCTGGATACAATATATGTTTGCTATGTATGCTTATTGGTGTAGATTATCTTCCGTTGGTTGCATTCGATATAATTATTCTGAAAACGAGCCCAAGCTCGGCGAAACCTAGTCGACTTGTAGGCCCATTCGCATTCGTTGTTTTGAATAAAATTCGATTCATGTGGAACCGTAAGATAACTGCTTGTTCCTCTATGATGACTAGTGTTTGTATTACGTCGGAATATTGCACAATAACTCGTTCTGACGCTCATTTCGACCCAAAAGCTATCCTTGTAAACATGCTCTGAATGCATGGAAAGGGTCGGCCTGATGCGAGTTTGAGTCATAAGTGACGTCACATCTCGGCATCCCGAAAAGCGCGCCAAAAATATGCATATTCGAAAATGTCCGGATGCACACCATAAAATGTGGAATTTCTAATTCATTGATTTTTTTGGGCTTGGTGGACGTGGGAATAGATAGCAGGATGTAATATAACATGAATTCGAGCAATAGATGTTTTTATTCCCTTTAAAGTATGCTCCCAAATAAATAATAGTACACCCACTGTGTATGGTTATACAACTGAATCAATAGCATCAGCTTCAGGTTAAGGAGTTCCTAGAATTAAAGCTTTTACGCTTAACAGTATTTCGCGATTTCGAATTTGTTATGTCTACAGGTAGATTATTCCAAAGTCGTGCCCCTATTACTTTCAGGGAGTTCTCTGTGAAACCGCGTCGTAACTTGACATAAGCGTAACTCGCAGTGCATCTTTGTGTCGCCACCGTCGTCTGGCGCCGCCCACTGTCGTCATATAGTACTGCGACAGCGCAGATATACGATGGTGACAAAATTGTAAGTCAGGATTGTAGTAAATGATCCGTTTTTAAAGGTGCAAAGTATGACAATTTTGTAATCGTAACGTCATGTTTTATAATATCAACTTGTGAATATCGCCCCGCGTTTATCTGAAAAGTAAACCTGATACTCGAGTCGACACGTTCAGAGTAAATATATATTAGCTTTATTACACTTGGTAAATCACATATGTGGTTCGTTATAGCATATTTGAGCGAACAACATGTTATACAGACTTGTATCATGACTTCACAATAAATCAGACTTAAAGGTAAACGATCAGACTTACAGGTAAACACCTTTAAAATCAAGTTTTATATTGCACTATGTACCCACAAATACAACGGAACATCGGATATGATGAACATATACATTCGCCCATGTCCCAACTTGTTCCCTGTATATCAAGCGTCTTCTGTAGATCCCTATTCACGACTGTCAAGACTAATGTACAACCGGTTTTTTTACACAGTTTCGTGGTGCAACAAATGCGGCCAATCCTTGCCGTCTGACGAGCAATGGTATCGCGTCTGTGCAGACTATTCTGTTGACCTTCTTGCAGCGTCTACAACGCTCCCTCAGCCACTGTCCAATCGCCGCTGTGTTTACAGACCGGCGTTCCCCCGTCATCAATCACGGTCCAACTGTTTGAGCAGAGTATGCTTCGCGTTGACGTCGTCGCACAACTATGGCGGATGTGTGCGTCGTGTCGACAACACCACGCACACACGACGCACACGTACGGCTTAGCCGCCAGGATCTTTTGATTTCTTTCGTTGCGATACCAATATGAAAGTCAAAGCTACAATGCTCCAAAGACATGTTTACACACCGCGTTTAAGGTAACATCTTTCCATGGAACTTGTCGCCACACGAAGACCTGTCCGCTGTTATGTTATTGTGATTAAAGTTTTCTTTATCTGAAGAAACTGTCCAAACTGCTATGAGGAAAAGCCGCGTAACTGGGAAATAAGTCGCACAACGAAAAAATACGTACGGTGGTAAACACAATAAGCTGAACAACCTCGATACAACGTCCAATGACAGAACTTATCACGACCTACACAGAATAAACTGGCCAACAACCCCTTCTGTTTTATCACAAGTATTTTATTTACCTCACCACAAAACTCTACGAAGACACTACAATTGTTCTGTTCGGCCGCCCCACGGACTCTCCAAGACACAAGCCTGTCACAACGTTCAGTAAGTCATGTCTTAAAGGGGCACTGTATAGATTGCGCTATTCCACGGCAGAAGTATTTTGTCGGCCGACGCTTGGCGTCTGCTGCTATTTATAGAACAGTCTGGTGCAGGCGATATGTTTGCCGTCGTTAGTTCTCGGGAACACAAGACAAGCGTGCGCTGAGTCTAGTGATTGTGTTGTTAATAAGAATTCATGTATTTAGTGTTGTTAATTTGCAACAGTATATGTCATAAATAAATCCTTATCAACAACACAATCACTAGATTCAGCGCACGCTCGTCTTGTGTTCCCGAGAACTAACGACGGTAAACATATCGCCTCCCCGAGACTGTTCTATAAATAGCCTCAGACGCCAAGCGTCGGCCGACAAAATACTTCTGCCGTGGAATAGCGCAATCTATACAGGGCCTCCCCCCCTTAAGCGCGCCACAGCGATCAGAGAGTTGTTTCGTCGCGCAAGAGGTCGACATCACCTCTTTCTCTGCGGCACCCACTTATAGACGGCCGCAGATTCTTTTGTCTCTTTGGCCACTTTCGTTTTTTTCGACGTCTTATCCTGCAACCACAACGACTCAATGGTTAGGACGGAGACAGTCCAAAATACTGGTAAAGGTGTTTACGGACGTGAGACTAGACGGAACAACAACTACTTTTAGTTTTTCCGGAAGTTTTGACAGACATTCTCCAACTTCGTTTCCATATCAATATGTGACTTATTTACAGCGAAGGCTCATTCCGACTTGCTCTCTATAACCGTTAAACAAGTACTATCACCACAATAATTTAAGACAACTTACAGTTGCATTCACAACCAAATCAAATAAAACCAATTTTCTTAACATTTATTAGTATAAGTATTACTAACATTTGTATAACGCCATATGTATGGAACCAGCCAGTTCATAGGCGGGTACACAATGCAACACATACATGGAATCATAAGAAAAGCTAAGAAATTTGTAATACATTCAATCATATCTAAAACGTATTATGCTGACAGTTCACACTGCACGTATACGTCCGATACTCGTATAATGTGTACACGCGTAGATTTCTATAGAAGGTGTGTATTGTTGATATACTGAATGGTGCAATAAACCTACAGAGCACCTTAACGCCGAGTCACATCACGAGCCCATCACTTCCGCCCACCCTAACACTAGACGGGTCACTAACGAGATACACGCGTTCACGCGGCCAACAACTGCTTTTCTTGGCGCCGTAAATCCACAATTCTCAAGACGACCGAAACAGAATGTCCCCCAAGAGGCGCCCGCAACTATGTATAAACCTCGCTGATTTGGGGGCTGAATACTTTAGCACCGAGTTAAATCGTATTGCCCCCTGGTCTATCAAGGTCACCAGGTACACCGGAACAATGTCAGATAGAAGACGTCAGATAGACGACGTCAGATAGAAGACGTCTGCTTGGCTGTAAATCGGGTCTCAGTTAACAAAGTCCTATTTCAAATCTTGTTTTCGCGCTGGGTGAAGCCAAGTCGAGACACACAGCGCATGTTTCCGCCGTGCAGCGTTTCGTCATCTGCAACTGTCAGTACTGAGTAGAGCCAAGTATTGTTGATATACGTGACGTTATCTTGTCTGTGATACACTACGTGACGCACCGCAACGTGACATGTCCGCAGTATAACCGACGACGAAACCTAGACAGAGAAACACCCTTCACCTTACACGCAAATGACTAGTCTCTACACCACACGCTGCATCGTTGTCGATGACACAGAAATGTCTCTCCTGTTTAGTCAAAACTTCCAATCCAGTCGGTTATCTCGGCTTCATCGTTGTCAACTTCTCTGGTGATAGTCAAATCAAGAAACTGGAACGACCAAATGTGTGTGTGGAAGGGTGCGTGTATGCGTGCGCGCTCGCGCTTTCGTTCGCGCATGGGTGCGCACGCTTGTGATGTGTGTATTGACACTGACAAACGTACTCGTTAAAAGACAGTAGAATTCCTTTAGTGTGACTTGTGAACACGACCTCGATATGAGAATCAAGCGACAACCAGATATTCGAGTCAATCAGCGAGAAAACAGTTGTACTGGAAACGGGATTGACGACGCGGAAGAGATCGAGTTGCGCTGTCACAAATCCAACTTAAAACAATTGCAAAGAACGAAAACAAAAATAGGGCTAACGCCTAAGAATAGAGTTCCAACGACTAGCGGAAATGACACTTCGATTGAACAGAGCCGTGTCGCTTAGTGCGAAACACGCTAACGACCTCGTGAACGAGAGCGCCTGGCTGATTCCTTCTCCAAATCCATACATCAGAGTTTCTTCATTTCAAGCTTCCGCAGATCAGTTGACTTTAACTCGGGCAGAGAAATTAGATTATTAAACGTGGACGCTATCGGAAGTGTTTCTCGTGCAACTTAATTTATTGAATATGCCGATCGACAATGGTGAAAGGTCAGCCAATCTCATCTGTCGTCAGGCCTCCGCCCGTGCACGCAATTATCACGTGCAGTTGCCTGGTGCACGTCGCCCATTAATCGTATTTTTGCTACAAATGGAGACGAAGGACATTTGTTAGCATTGATTCCAACTTGCGACACTAGCGGATTTAAGCCATTTGCGTGTAGAACGAAACCTTATTGTGTTCCACGCAGAAGTGCCCCTGAAAATAACACGGGTTTTTTTTTTTGCGAGCGCAGCTGATTCTATTTTATTCCAAATGGGAAGACAGTGTAAAAAGGATCAAGTGGGGCTGGGAGACCAGCGTGGTCACCCACTGGTATAGCTACGGGTTCACTCCTTCTCTGCACCAGGGTCTTCAACTTACGCGCCGTGTTCACTTTCTCGGAATATTCACTGAAAACATAATTTCTAAACATGACGCGAAAAAAAACCTATCAAACGAGATTGGTATTAGACGATAACTTGGTTAACTACGGAATGCTATCGCAGTTTAGACTTTTTCAATCACGAGAATCCACTTAAAGAAACACTTATGAAACGAATCCTTTGCTGCGGCTGTGGAATGCCAATCTTGAGAACAATGTAATCATAGCTAAAGAACATTGGTTCCATACTTCGGGAATACCAGTAACACAGCAAACTCGGTCTCAACTGTTGCTGACTGGTATAGGTAGCAACTGCCAGAACGTATTGTAGAGAAGCAGTCATCAAGTATCACACGGCCCACAAGAAATACAAGCCAAAGTGTCACTGTTGGTACCGCCACGTCTACCCGTATCGTCATAACTATTGCTCCTTGTAACTGTCCATCCACGTTACACTGTCCAATCTGAGGTCATAGTACGACTTTGATTGTAGAGACGAGAGAACATCCCGCCGATGCCTCATAACGAGGTCTACTGTAGGTGCGTTGGGGCCACGATCTGCTGCCTTTCCAGAGACTGCTATATGTGCCCGCGCGAGGCTTGTGAATGTATCTTGTCGACAGTTTCCCCTCGTTGATGTTGATGTCTCTTAGGTGTCATTTTTAAACCTCACTGAAAAAGAACTCTCGGCAACTGCTGTTACTGCAATCACTGATGCTTTCTTCAAAACGTCCACCTACGTCAGATGATCGAATTACGTCAACCAATCTGAGGTTATGGTTCGACTTTGATTATAGAATCGACAATATTTTCCGTATATGTCTCAAAACATAGATGGACGTGTTCCAAACAGCAACAGTTTCTACAACCACTACTAGAATGACCAGAACAGCTCACCAACAACTGCTTCTTTACTTCCATCTTCTGTGCGATAATGTGCAGCTGTTTTTCCCTCTCTATCCTTTTGGCAAGCTCCTTGTACCTTTTTCCTCTCTCTGCTGCGATCTCCTGCAACCAACCACACAACACGGCTTACTAAATGAAATATCTTCCGACACTTGCGACTTATTGCTATAGCTCCACGTTGAGCTCTACTGACTCTCTTTCACGTCTAGATTTTTTTAAATGTCAAGTTTTAATGCCACACAATATTTCCAAGTTCACTTAGAATGATGCTATAGTTGATTATCTTTACCCATGAGAGATTTATCGCATCGCTGAAATCGTTCACGATAATATTAACTGTTTTTCCCTGTATATATTAACAAAAGATATTTAAGTTCTATTATATTAGAAAAGTTCCATCAATGTATGCCTTGGACGCACGCACGCATGCACGCACGCACGAACGCACGCACGCACTGAGCTCAGGTTCTGAGGGTGTAGATCCTGTAGAAATAATATATGTTTTATTGTTCCTGTTATTATTATTACTATTATTAACTACTACTGTGAGTAAATGTACATGATGTCGCTTACTGCCAGTGTTTCATCATCTATGGTGTTGCGTATTGCCTGTGATTTGAGTGTTGCCATCGTGGGCCGATTGTACACACGGCTGACCAGGTCAGGGTGTGTATCAAGGAATTTGGCTGCATCGAACATCTCAGCTGCAAATAACAAAATTGTACAGTTTTCTTGTACTAGGTATACCCAATGACATGCGTTGTACTGGGTAATAGCTAGAGCAAGTAATGAGAAGTGTCCAGCGGGAACTGCAGAAGATGTTCTGATTGACAGGTCAAAGATGCAAGAGGCAAGAGATGGAGGTGGCTAATCAGGACAGTGTCGATTAGTGCTAATTTGCTCTTCAGCAGACTGCCACTTCGCATTACAGCTACTGCTCCATCAGTGCTACTGACACACTCTCTCTGTCTCTGTAGATGTCTCTCCTTCTCTCCTTCTCTCCGCCTCTGCCTCCTCTGCCTCCTCTGCCTCCTCTGCCTCCTCTGCCTCCTCTGCCTCCTCTGCCTCCGCCTCCGCCTCTGCCTCCGCCTCCGCCTCTGCCTCTCTCTCTTCATCTTTGAAGATCTAATGCAAAACCATCAGTAGCTAACTGCTTTTCAAATTGCTTAGGGAAAGATAACATTGTCTTGTATTTGATATCATCATTCAGGTGAAGTCTGCCCATGATATGTTTATTTTTGTCAAACTGTTTCAAGTATATATTAAAAAACAAGACAAATTGAAACAACTATTCAATGGATGTCAATTTTACAACTTGCAAAGGTTGAGATGGACAAAATACGAACCTATGAATTTCCAGACAGGACTGAACCATTAAACATCAGCTACTTGGTCGAGTGGCGCATTGCACATTAGTTCTACTGCTAGAGCAAGTGTCTTCTGCAAATTGGCCCTGTCAAATTTAGCACAAAACTTGACGAATAATATAAACGTGAAGACTTCCAGATCACCCCAACTGACAGTGGATGGGATAGCAGCCTCAATCGGATTACTGCAGCACAGAAGATATGGTCATGTGACACTTGTGATAATGTCACTGCACACATTGGTGAAGGCAGAGAAGGCTACTTCAGTGTAAACATGTAGGAGATTGTCTTCAAATGAGAGTGAAGACAACAGTCAAAAGAATCATTCAACAGAACAGTGGCTAAAGATGATTCCAAGGACACTGTAGACAGAGTGCAAAGGACAATTCAAATTAAAATGTAAACAACATGCCATGAAAATATTCAAAGAAAAGTGAAAACCACAGTCAAATTATTGAAAAACTGATGATAATAATAGCATATTTCTTTGGCATGCATAGGAAATCAGAGACAGCTGATAAATGATAAGTCAAAGGATGCTAAACAGCTACTACAGAACATGTCAAAGGGTATAGAAGACACTTCAAGACAACAAGCAATTGAAAAATCATAAGACAGAAGAATAAGTTGAAAAACATGTGAAAGGCATTAAAGCCAGAAGTCAAATGACAAATCAAAGAACAGAAGTCAAATGACAAATCAAAGGAAAGCAACAACAGAAGTCAAATGACAAGTTAAAGGATGCGGAAAGCAGAAGTAGTCAAATGACCATTTAATGGACACTTGCGACCGACGGCAATGAAGAATTCACAAGACAACAAATATAATGGCCAAACTAAACAAGTATTGCAGAAGTCGGTCTAAGAACATTGTGGAAGACAAGCAGTGAAACTGTCAGATGACAAAAACTGTTATACAAATGACACCGAAGACAACAGAAAGATACAACAAATTAAAACAACAATTCATACCTTGGCCCTGTTGACCTTCACAGGTCACAGTATCAGTCATCAGAGAATAACAAAAGAGAAAACATCTAAACAAACCTTCTTTCTTGGTGTCGACAAACACAGTATGTTTGTTTGGAGGTTTGTCTGGAACATCCAGCAGGTGCAGACTCGCTTTCAATCGCTCAATTTTCTGCAGCCAAAAACAAAGGCCAGAATATCACTCAGTTATTGACAGATACCAATAAATAACAATCTATGATAATGTCAAAAAAGCATCAAGCAACTTTTTACATAAAAAGATTTCAAAGAAAAAGTTTTCTAAATGGTGCAAAGGTGTTAAATTTTTCTTACATGACCTAACAGTCAAATCAAAGGGAGACAGTTTGTCCCTCTACCCGGAATTAGCCAGCGTAGCAATTTGTAACCAGCAGTCTGCTGTGTTGAACATGGGAAAAAGGGACATCGTTGAACATCAAAGGGTAATGTGGTTAACCTCGGCAGTACTACCAATAAACCTTGTTTTGAAACTGGTTTTGTTTACCATCTGAACATGCTCCGGGGTCGTAGCTTCCAAACTGCAAACATTGTTACGGGCTAACTAAACAAAATTTGGTAGGCAATATACCTTCAACATAATTATTATACTCTTATATTATATTTATTAATTCATAAATGAAAAACTAGGAACAGACTGCCTCCTTTTAAGACAAGTCCTGGTTTTGTACAGGTATAATTTTGCAAAGAACTGTTATAATCAAAGGACTTTGCAGATGAGATGACAGAGGAAATGTTTCCACTAACCTTGAGTTCTGTGCTACGCTTGAAGTTGATATATTTGATGTCCTGACAATGCATCAGCTTGATCTGTTCCTCTGTATATATGGGAGGACCATCCTCTGTCTGGTGAACTCCATCCTATACAACAAAAATACATAACCATATGTCATCTTACATAGTATTGGTATCTGCCTACTGAATATTTACTTAACCCTCTTCATTGAGTGGAACATAGGGCCTAAAAGATGTACTGTTCCTGGCTTTTTTCTCTTATAAATTATATTTTAAGGCTTGTCTTGTAACTATGGTAGTGTCTTTTTGAAGTGTGTATCTAATCCATGTCATATCTACACAATAATAATAATATGACATCTTTGAAGCCAATATCCTCAGAAAATCTGAACTCACCGGGGCAACATATGCTCAATACGCTCATGTTTACGGTTTACGCCATTATCAGAGCAAGTGTTTTGCAGCAGTTAATGCAGCACCTGTATATTTGTAGATAGGCAGTATTGGTTGTATGGAGCCACAACAGACTGTTCAATTTCCATAATTTATTGAGGACCAAATTGGAAATAAGTGTACTTTTGTGTGCTTTCACGTGTTATCCTTGGTACTATATAAAAGTAAGATAAACGAAACTGCCCTAGTTTTGAAGCATTAGATGGATTTAAATGACCGAGTCTGGCATTCCACCTCTGAGCTACTACCCTTCACATACAGAGCAGGGTCACAGACAGACAGAAATAACAAAAATGAACACAATGTCTTGACATTTGTTGATGTGTGCCAAATCAAACTAGTGTGTACAACTTGACTGATGATTATGAATAACAAAACAGCAGCAGAATTCCGAGAGAAAGCAACCTGAACCAAACAGAATCAAATAGCATGACAACATCACCGGATCTCTGCTCAACAAAGTAGCATGGCAAGGAGAAATTCTACATGAAACGGAGCAGTCAGCTTGACCAGCCTGCCCAGTTAATTAGCCCAGTTTGTCAGTGTCATTGCCACAGCCTTAGTCACACGGGACCAACAGAGCATCCACAAGATCTGTGGCCATGAATTTGTGTTCAGCACAGCACACGCATGCACACACTGGCACATGCATGCACAGGCTGGCACATGCATGCACATGCTGGCACACGCATGCACACGCTGGCACATGCATGCACACGCTGGCACATGCATGCACACGCTGGCACATGCATGCACACGCTGGCACATGCATGCACAGGCTGGCACATGCATGCACAGGCTGGCACATGCATGCACACGCTGGCACATGCATGCACACGCTGGCACATGCATGCACAGGCTGGCACATGCATGCACATGCTGGCACATGCATGCACAGGCTGGCACATGCATGCACATGCATGCACAGGCTGGCACATGCTGGCACATGCATGCACACGCTGGCACATGCAGGCACAGGCTGGCACACATGTATGTGGACATCACATAATAAACTGCCCACATTTCTTTCTTGCTCTGTCCTGTTTGATGTCCAATATGCCACACCATAAAGAGACCAATAAACCAGCCGGAATTAGCCTCTGTGGAGCTATATCCTTGGTAAACAACAGAGATGTCAATCCACCACTGTAATGTTCTTTCCCTGTTGGACAGTGACTGGAGGAGAGAGGACCTATCTGTGGCTGGTCATCTTGTCCTGCAGCCATCCACCATGGCTGGATTAGGACTTGGCAGCTGCACACCCAGGGAATGACAGTGGGGAGCTCAGAGGGATTTCACAGCCATCTCCACAAGGCTGCCCAACGCCTCCAGGGCACTAATGGCAGGGCTATAAAAATGTTATCTCCTCTATTTAAGGCTACAATTTAGTATAATGTAACATTGATAAAGGTGCAATTACACTGATGACCCCGGCTACCAGTCTAGTTTATATATCATGTAACCTCACATGCATGCATGCACTCACACAACACGCGTTGGTGATGTATAATATATATATATATATATATACAATGTATATATATATATATATATATATATATATAAATATATATATTAAGTGCTCTGGAATCATGTATTGTTTATAAATACCAGGTATACAAAGTCAGATTAACAAATTTCATTAACTAAATATATTTTAAAACACCCATTTTAATTTGTAATGTTTTTAATTTCTCTGAAATCATGTAATATATATATATATATATATATACCTGTATATTAATTTGACTTTGAGTAACTGGTATTTATAAACAATGCATGATTCCAGAGCAATTAATATATATTATACATCATCAACGCGTGTTTGTGTGAGTGCATGCATGCATGTGAGGTTACATGATATATAAACTAGACTGGTAGCCGGGGTCATCAGTGTAATTGCACCTTTATCAATGTTACATTATATATATATATATATATATATATATATATTATTTCATTATTCCATAGAAATTAAAAACATTAATAAAATAAATTTACAAAATGGTGATTAAATTACATAAATTTTGTTAATGGAATTTTTTAAGCAGAGATGCAAACAGACAAACTGCTGTATAGTTTTCATGTCAAGGAACTAAACGGTTTAGTTCCTCCACAGACAGTCGATGTTCCCGACGCAGTCACGTCTGCCGAGATGCGTTTTTCATTTTTTGTTGCCGAGCATAACCTGCCGGTGAACATTGCTGACCACTTGACCACTCTCGTCCATACACTCTTCCTGGACAGTGCCATTGCCAAAGACTTCAGGTGCAAGAGGACGAAGACAACACAGATCATGTGACGAGGCCCGTCGTCGTTCGATGCCGTAATGAACCCTTCTCCCTCCTGATCGCCGAGAGCACCGACAAACGACTGGCGATCCTGGTGCGGTATTTCGAGGTGGGAGAAACCCGAACAAAGCTCCTCGACATGCCTGTAGGCACAGGTCGAGAGATCTTCGATTGCGTGGACGGAGTGTTCAGGTACATACTTGTTTGCATTATTTTTACATTATGGTTTACTATAGATGTGCTGGTACTTGTGTAATTGTTCTTTTGGGCTTATATTAAAATTATTTCATCTTCCTATTTTATTAGCAAGTGCAACTGTATTATTGAAGACGGCGATGGGGTGGTTCGTTTCCCACTGATGACGCACGTTCTCGACGCCCTGCTTGGCCTTCCCCACAGTAACGCTGAGTGTGAATGTTCATTTTCGATGGTAAGAAAGATCCACACCAACTCGCGCAAGTCGGTACTGCCAGATACACTTACTGCATACATGCAAACCAAGATGAACATTGACTGTTGTCGCTACTGCCAGATACACTTACTGCATACATGCAAACCAAGATGAACATTGACTGTTGTCGCTACTGCCAGATACACTTACTGCATACATGCAAATCAAGATGAACATTGACTGTTGTAGCTACTGCCAGATACACTTACTGCATACATGCAAACCTAGATGAACATTGACTGTTGTCGCTACTGCCAGATACACTTACTGCATACATGCAAATCAAGATGAACATTGACTGTTGTCTCTACTGCCAGATACACTTACTGTATACATGCAAACCAAGATGAACATTGACTGTTGTCGCTACTGCCAGATACACTTACTGCATACATGCAAATCAAGATGAACATTGACTGTTGTCGCTACTGCCAGATACACTTACTGTATACATGCAAACCAAGATGAACATTGACTGTTGTCGCTACTGCCAGATACACTTACTGCATACATGCAAATCAAGATGAACATTGACTGTTGTAGCTACTGCAGATACACTTACTGCATACATGCAAACCAAGATTAACATTGACTGTTGTTGTTACTGCCAGATACACTTACTGCATACATGCAAACCAAGATGAACATTGACTGTTGTTGTTACTGCCAGATACACTTACTGCATACATGCAAACCAAGATGAACATTGACTGTTGTTGCTACTGCCAGATACACTTACTGCATACATGCAAACCAAGATGAACATTGACTGTTGTTGCTACTGCCAGATACACTTACTTGCAAACCAAGATGAACATTGACTACTGCCAGATACACTTACTGCATACATGCAAACCAAGATGAACATTGACTGTTGTCGCTACTGCCAGATACACTTACTGTATACATGCAAATCAAGATGAACATTGACACTGCCAGATACACTTACTGTTGATGAACATTGACTACTGCCAGATACACTTACTGCATACATGCAAACCAAGATGAACATTGACTGTTGTCGCTACTGCCAGATACACTTACTGCATACATGCAAACCAAGATGAACATTGACTGTTGTCGCTACTGCCAGATACACTTACTGTATACATGCAAATCAAGATGAACATTGACTGTTGTCGCTACTGCCAGATACACTTACTGCATACATGCAAACCAAGATGAACATTGACTGTTGTCGCTACTGCCAGATACACTTACTGTATACATGCAAATCAAGATGAACATTGACTGTTGTCGCTACTGCCAGATACACTTACTGCATACATGCAAACAAAGATGAACATTGACTGTTGTAGCTACTGCCAGATACACTTACTGCATACATGCAAACCAAGATGAACATTGACTGTTGTCGCTACTGCCAGATACACTTACTGCATACATGCAAACCAAGATGAACATTGACTGTTGTCGCTACTGCCAGATACTCTTACTGCATACATGCAAACCAAGATGAACATTGACTGTTGTAGCTACTGCCAGATACACTTACTGCATACATGCAAACCAAGATGAACATTGACTGTTGTTGTTACTGCCAGATACACTTACTGCATACATGCAAACCAAGATGAACATTGACTGTTGTCGCTACTGCCAGATACACTTACTGCATACATGCAAACCAAGATGAACATTGACTGTTGTCGCAACTGCCAGATACACTTACTGTATACATGCAAATCAAGATGAACATATACTGTTGTCGCTACTGCCAGATACAATTACTGCATACATGCAAACCAAGATGAACATTGACTGTTGTCGCTACTGCCAGATACACTTACTGTATACATGCAAATCAAGATGAACATTGACTGTTGTCGCTACTGCCAGATACACTTACTGCATACATGCAAACCAAGATGAACATTGACTGTTGTCGCTACTGCCAGATACACTTACTGCATACATGCAAACCAAGATGAACATTGACTGTTGTTGTTACTGCCAGATACACTTACTGCATACATGCAAACCAAGATGAACATTGACTGTTGTTGTTACTGCCAGATACACTTACTGCACACATGCAAACCAAGATGAACATTGACTGTTGTTGTTACTGCCAGATACACTTACTGCATACATGCAAACCAAGATGAACATTGATTGTTGTTGTTACTGACAGATACACTTACTACACACATGCAAACCAAGATGAACATTGACTGTTGTTGTTACTGCCAGATACACTTACTGCATACATGCAAACCAAGATGAACATTGACTGTTGTTGTTACTGCCAGATACACTTACTGCATATATGCAAACCAAGATGAACATTGACTGTTGTCGCTACTGCCAGATACACTTACTGCATACATGCAAACCAAGATGAACATTGACTGTTGTCGCTACTGCCAGATACTCTTACTGCATACATGCAAACCAAGATGAACATTGACTGTTGTCGCTACTGCCAGAAACACATACTGCATACATGCAAACCAAGATGAACATTGACTGTTGTCGCTACTGCCAGAAACACATACTGCATACATGCAAACAAAGATGAACATTGACTGTTGTTGTTACTGCCAGATACACTTACTGCATACATGCAAACCAAGATGAACATTGACTGTTGTTGTTACTGCCAGATACACTTACTGCACACATGCAAACCAAGATGAACATTGACTGTTGTTGTTACTGCCAGATACACTTACTGCATACATGCAAACCAAGATGAACATTGATTGTTGTTGTTACTGACAGATACACTTACTACACACATGCAAACCAAGATGAACATTGACTGTTGTTGTTACTGCCAGATACACTTACTGCACACATGCAAACCAAGATGAACATTGACTGTTGTTGTTACTGCCAGATACACTTACTGCATACATGCAAACCAAAATGAACATTGATTGTTGTTGTTACTGACAGATACACTTACTACACACATGCAAACCAAGATGAACATTGACTGTTGTCTCTACTGCCAGATACACTTACTGCATACATGCAAACAAAGATGAACATTGACTGTTGTAGCTACTGCCAGATACACTTACTGCATACATGCAAACAAAGATGAACATTGACTGTTGTTGTTACTGCCAAATACACTTACTGCACACATGCAAACAAAGATGAACATTGACTGTTGTTGTTACTGCCAGATACACTTACTGCATACATGCAAACCAAGATGAACATTGACTGTTGTTGTTACTGCCAGATACACTTACTGCATACATGCAAACCAAGATGAACATTGATTGTTGTTGTTACTGACAGATACACTTACTACACACATGCAAACCAAGATGAACATTGACTGTTGTTGTTACTGCCAGATACACTTACTGCATACATGCAAACCAAGATGAACATTGACTGTTGTTGTTACTGCCAGATACACTTACTGCATACATGCAAACCAAGATGAACATTGACTGTTGTAGCTACTGCCAGATACACTTACTGCATACATGCAAACCAAGATGAACATTGACTGTTGTCGCTACTGCCAGATACACTTACTGCATACATGCAAACCAAGATGAACATTGACTGTTGTAGCTACTGCCAGATACACTTACTGCATACATGCAAACCAAGATGAACATTGACTGTTGTCGCTACTGCCAGATACACTTACTGTATACATACAAACCAAGATGAACATTGACTGTTGTTGTTACTGCCAGATACACTTACTGCATACATGCAAACCAAGATGAACATTGACTGTTGTTGTTACTGCCAGATACACTTACTGCATACATGCAAACCAAGATGAACATTGACTGTTGTCGCTACTGCCAGATACACTTACTGCATACATGCAAACCAAGATGAACATTGACTGTTGTCGCTACTGCCAGATACACTTACTGCATACATGCAAACCAAGATGAACATTGACTGTTGTAGCTACTGCCAGATACACTTACTGCATACATGCAAACCAAGATGAACATTGACTGTTGTCGCTACAGCCAGATACACTTACTGTATACATGCAAACCAAGATGAACATTGACTGTTGTTGTTACTGCCAGATACACTTGCTGCATACATGCAAACCAAGATGAACATTGACTGTTGTTGTTACTGCCAGATACACTTACTGCATACATGCAAACCAAGATGAACATTGACTGTTGTTGTTACTGCCAGATACACTTACTGCATACATGCAAACAAAGATGAACATTGACTGTTGTAGCTACTGCCAGATACACTTACTGTATACATGCAAATCAAGATGAACATTGACTGTTGTTGTTACTGCCAGATACACTTACTGCATAGATGCAAACAAAGATGAACATTGACTGTTGTAGCTACTGCCAGATACACTTACTGTATACATGCAAATCAAGATGAACATTGACTGTTGTTGTTACTGCCAGATACACTTACTGCATACATGCAAACAAAGATGAACATTGACTGTTGTAGCTACTGCCAGATACACTTACTGTATACATGCAAACCAAGATGAACATTGACTGTTGTCGCTACTGCCAGATACACTTACTGCATACATGCAAACAAAGATGAACATTGACTGTTGTTGTTACTGCCAGATACTCTTACTGCATACATGCAAACCAAAATGAACATTGACTGTTGTAGCTACTGCAGATACACTTACTGCATACATGCAAACCAAGATTAACATTGACTGTTGTTGTTACTGCCAGATACACTTACTGCATACATGCAAACCAAGATGAACATTGACTGTTGTTGTTACTGCCAGATACACTTACTGCATACATGCAAACCAAGATGAACATTGACTGTTGTCGCAACTGCCAGATACACTTACTGTATACATGCAAATCAAGATGAACATATACTGTTGTCGCTACTGCCAGATACAATTACTGCATACATGCAAACCAAGATGAACATTGACTGTTGTCGCTACTGCCAGATACACTTACTGTATACATGCAAACCAAGATGAACATTGATTGTTGTTGTTACTGACAGATACACTTACTACACACATGCAAACCAAGATGAACATTGACTGTTGTTGTTACTGCCAGATACACTTACTGCACACATGCAAACCAAGATGAACATTGACTGTTGTTGTTACTGCCAGATACACTTACTGCATACATGCAAACCAAAATGAACATTGATTGTTGTTGTTACTGACAGATACACTTACTACACACATGCAAACCAAGATGAACATTGACTGTTGTCGCTACTGCCAGATACACTTACTGCATACATGCAAACAAAGATGAACATTGACTGTTGTAGCTACTGCCAGATACACTTACTGCATACATGCAAACAAAGATGAACATTGACTGTTGTTGTTACTGCCAGATACACTTACTGCACACATGCAAACCAAGATGAACATTGACTGTTGTTGTTACTGCCAGATACACTTACTGCATACATGCAAACCAAGATGAACATTGACTGTTGTTGTTACTGCCAGATACACTTACTGCATACATGCAAACCAAGATGAACATTGATTGTTGTTGTTACTGACAGATACACTTACTACACACATGCAAACCAAGATGAACATTGACTGTTGTTGTTACTGCCAGATACACTTACTGCATACATGCAAACCAAGATGAACATTGACTGTTGTTGCTACTGCCAGATACACTTACTGCATACATGCAAACCAAGATGAACATTGACTGTTGTTGCTACTGCCAGATACACTTACTGCATACATACAAACCAAGATGAACATTGACTGTTGTTGCTACTGCCAGATACACTTACTGCATACATGCAAACCAAGATGAACATTGACTGTTGTTGTTACTGCCAGATACACTTACTGTATACATGCAAACCAAGATGAACATTGACTGTTGTTGCTACTG
This sequence comes from Paraescarpia echinospica, assembly GCA_020002185.1. Classification (NCBI taxonomy): domain Eukaryota; kingdom Metazoa; phylum Annelida; class Polychaeta; order Sabellida; family Siboglinidae; genus Paraescarpia; species Paraescarpia echinospica. The sequence goes on from CM034542.1 coordinate 53,527,442, forward strand.
CCAGATACACTTACTGCACACATGCAAACCAAGATGAACATTGACTGTTGTATCTACTGCCAGATACACTTACTGTATACATGCAAACCAAGATGAACATTGACTGTTGTTGCTACTGCCAGATACACTTACTGCATACATGCAAACCAAGATGAACATTGACTGTTGTTGCTACTGCCAGATACACTTACTGTATACATGCAAACCAAGATGAACATTGACTGTTGTTGCTACTGCCAGATACACTTACTGCACACATGCAAACCAAGATGAACATTGACTGTTGTAGCTACTGCCAGAAACACTTACTGTATACATGCAAACCAAGACGAACATTGACTGTTGTTGCTACTGCCAGATACACTTACTGCATACATGCAAACCAATATGAACATTGACTGTTGTTGCTACTGCCAGATACACTTACTGCATACATACAAACCAAGACGAACATTGACTGTTGTTGCTACAACCTGGAGGTGACGCGAGAGATGCGTCAGCTGGCAAAGCAAGCTGTCTATGAGAATAAGTTGGAGCATCTGACTGAATAAACTGGGTGATGAGGAATCTTGTGTTGTTTTCTATGTATATACATCTATACAGTATAATTATCTATCTGTAAATATGTAATATATATATATATATATATAATTATAGATATGCTAAATCACTACATTTTTGTCGCGGCATTAATTGTCATGGTTTTTCGTGAAATCTCAAGGGTGTTTATGGCAATGCTCACAGGTGTGTTCATGTCAGGGTTGGCAGGTCTGAGACTAAACCCTACACAAGAACATAAGAACCCTACACAACCGTTCATACACAGATTTATCCCAATTACAATGTCAATGCCTTCTCACAGCCGCTGGTCTAACTAGAGCTGAATAAATTGTAAGTAAATGACACACCTGTCTGTAGTATCAACAGATCAATTAATGAGTGTAAGCAGAGGGGGTTGACCAGCACTTACAGGTGAGGCTGTGGACAGGTGATGGCTGTCACACCTGACCAGGGTGGTTACTCAATAACACTCACACAGAGGGTAGAGGGTGACAATCTCACAGGGGGTAGGGGGGTGACACTGACACAACAGATAGCATCAACGCATTATTCAATACGTGTGCAAAAACCTGGCTCTAAAACGGACTGAAATCATTAATTCCCAACGATCACAAAATTACACATCTATGATGTCAACTTCACCAATATTGCATTAAATCTACTTTCTGTGACACCTCGGATTCACAACATTTATCAAATCATTACGAAATGTTTCCCAGAGAAGTCGAGATGGTGTTTGATTGAACAGGTCTATCAGGGAGTAAAGTGTAAAGTGCTTTGAGCAGTTCTAACGACTGACTACTGTGCTATGTAAGAACCTTTACTTTTATTTAGCTTAAGTCAGCAAATTAGTGTTCTGTTTTGTATCAACATTTTTGTATTAAATATCAGTTAGAAATTTATAACAGTTTTTATTTTCCCTTAAATCCAATTCTTAGACCACCTTAGGTATCATTTAGTAATTATTTCCTAATTAATTTACATTCACATGCCTCAACTCTTTATTTCGTAACTAGTTTTCAGATATAAATCCAACTGATCCTATCCTGTGTTCTGTTTGCACGTCGATGGTTGTTATTTTCCATTGATCAATTGTAATTTTACTTTCACTCTGTAACATGCTTAGTTTTACACTATTTTTGAATGCCAAGCCATTCACACATTATTTACATAAATCCAACATTATGTATTAACATATTTACAAAGGATTAAAAATTAAAATATAACATATATTAAACTGATAAAAACAAAGCACATTTAACCTTTAAAATGGTGTTGCAGCACTCTAATATTTGCATACGGACTTCTTCCTCTTATTACCCTTTTATTCTATTATTTATAGCAATAACACCCCAACACAAATATGGGTAGTGACACCCCCTAGTTCCTGCAGCTGCCACCCCCTCCAGAATGACCACAAGTGGACACTGGTCACTACATGCATTGGACACAATACTGGCACTGACCACAGACTCTTGACTACAGATGACAAGAACAACAATTAATACTCCACAAACTCTTCCAGTTAACTATGATTGATGTGACATGCTGGACAAGTGTCCAGGACGGACAAAGACCTGTGTCCACTCGGTGTTTCACCAGTTAACTCAGATCTGGACATGGTAATTATGTTAAGCACACTATGAACTGCAACTGAACTGTCCTTTAAACAGTTGCGTCCACTGGCAATTACAGTAACACAATGACGTTAAACACACTATGAACTGCAACTAAACTGTCCTTTAAACAGTTGCGTCCACTGGCAATTACAGTAACACAATGACGTTAAACACACTATGAAATGCAACTGAACTGTCCTTTAAACAGTTGCGTCCACTGGCAATTACAGTAACACAATGACGTTAAACACACTATGAACTGCAACTAAACTGTCCTTTAAACAGTTGCGTCCACTGGCAATTACAGTAACACAATGACGTTAAACACACTATGAACTGCAACTGAACTGTCCTTTAAACAGTTGCGTCCACTGGCAATTACAGTAACACAATGACGTTAAACACACTATGAACTGCAACTAAACTGTCCTTTAAACAGTTGCGTCCACTGGCAATTACAGTAACACAATGACGTTAAACACACTATGAACTGCAACTGAACTGTCCTTTAAACAGTTGCGTCCACTGGCAATTACAGTAACACAATGATGTTAAACACACTACGAACTGCAACTAAACTGTCCTTTAAACAGTTGCGTCCACTGGCAATTACAGTAACACAATGACGTTAAACACACTATGAACTGCAACTAAACTGTCCTTTAAACAGTTGCGTCCACTGGCAATTACAGTAACACAATGACGTTAAACACACTATGAACTGCAACTAAACTGTCCTTTAAACAGTTGCGTCCACTGGCAATTACAGTAACACAATGACGTTAAACACACTATGAACTGCAACTGAACTGTCCTTTAAACAGTTGCGTCCACTGGCAATTACAGTAACACAATGACGTTAAACACACTATGAACTGCAACTAAACTGTCCTTTAAACAGTTGCGTCCACTGGCAATTACAGTAACACAATGACGTTAAACACACTATGAACTGCAACTAAACTGTCCTTTAAACAGTTGCGCCCACTGGCAATTACAGTAACACAATGACGTTAAACACACTATGAACTGCAACTAAACTGTCCTTTAAACAGTTGCGTCCACTGGCAATTACAGTAACACAATGACGTTAAACACACTATGAACTGCAACTAAACTGTCCTTTAAACAGTTGCGTCCACTGGCAATTACAGTAACACAATGATGTTAATAAAACGTTTTATAAAGGTGCCATATTCACAATACGGTGCCTTACACCCATTATTCCAAGGAAATTATGAGGAAATGTAAAACACACATATATTTTATAAATAAAACAAGAAAAGTACATTACTGTGGCAACCAGGAGACAACAATGATCAGACAAGACCAAATGTGAAGACGTTGGAGTAACCAAGTGTGTGTGTGTGTGTGTGCGTGTGTGTGTGTGTGCGTGGTGTGTGTGTGTGTGCGCGTGTGCGTGTGTGTGTCTGCGTGTGTGCCTTTGCGTGTGAGGGTGAGTATGTGTACAGTAAGCATGTTCATGTTTCAAACTATGTGCTATGCCATTTTGATTGTTTGCTTCAACAGTTTTTCGCGTTAATGCAAAAACACATAAAACAACTCCAACTGATCAGCATTCATCGGAATAATCACAGAAAATATGCGAAACATTGTGGACCCTGAAAGAACTAAGAACCCTTAAGCAAAGAAATTTTTTTAAAAAGTATGATCGTAGATTAATAACTGAAACGCTGGTGTCTATGATACAAACTGCTTGGGATGAAAACGTTAACTTACCTCCCTCTACCACACAAACATACATATAATACCTCAGTTATACTTCGATTCTAAATGACTACTATTGACAAAGAAAAGTCAAATTTTTCATTTTCTTAACATATGTCCTTAAAGAGAACTTATGCTTTGGATTTTCTAACAGAGAAAATCCCCAGTTGAGGTCGTACTATTTCGGCAGACATAGTTGTCTGGACAGATGGCAAGACCAGGTTCCTGGGAACATGCAGGTGACTAACCGCATTATCAAGTTACCCGTTACAACAGGAGCCTTCGCCACTGGTGTGAGGAAACACTGTCCAAAGGGACTGGTCAACCCACATCACGTGTTGCTGACCACTGATATCATTGTGAATTGTGTGAGTTTTGCGCTGGACATATGCTGGCAAACCTCAGCACTAATGAATTAATATGATGTGATTAAGAAACTGGCAGGCGGTTGATGTTAATTGGACGTTGTGTCTCATAATAGAATTTCTGTCTGAATACTCATGATAGATAACAGCTGTGTCAACCACGATCGGCTTACAACAATGTCAGTATTTATTACTTTCATGGCATAATTAATGCTCCCCATACATTCTATTTCAAATTGACAATTCACCTGGATGCTTTGGTACTGAACTTGAGGCCACTTAGACTGAAGTTGATGGAAATGTTTGACATTGAAATAAATATCTACCACAAAACTGTACTTAAGTGTGTATGAATATTTTACCTCAATTATTGATGTTTCATAACTATTCTTTGGAAACAATCACAATTCTTTCAAAGATGATTTTTAATGTTTTATTTACAATGGACTCTTTACAAACATTAATAAATATTACTTCACATTTAACTGCATTGTCTGTAATATGTATATGTTTCCTACATGATTTCCTTGCCTGACTATTGGGATTTGACACCTTTTATAGATTTCTTATTTTGGTATATGATTAGTAAAGATGACTGATGAACATCTAAATTCACCCCCAATATAAAATTGTTGCTCCAAGAATTTGATAATGCATATCTATGATTACTCACAACTTTGGAAGCCTACCCAATGACCATCCTGTTATCATGACCATCAATTATCTGTAACTACCAAATCCATAGTACACCCACATTGACACCAAATTTTGGTCACACAACTCAGAATCGAATCCTGTTCCTAAACAAAACCATGTTTGATTTTATCTGTATTAAATTATTAAAATACAAACATTACTAAATCTGTATTCGTAACTAGAATATTACATTTTGAAAGGAGAAAGCACTTCATGAGTGTTAAACTTCTGCTCTCTCATTTTCCACATTAATTGTGAAGACAACAAAAATAATGTCTGTATGTCAGTGTTATTGTAGAAATAAATATAATGTCTGTATGTCAGTGTTATTGTAGAAATAAATATAATGTCTGTATGTCAGTGTTATTGTAGAAATAAATATAATGTCTGTATGTCAGTGTTATTGTAGAAATAAATATAATGTCTGTATGTCAGTGTTATTGTAGAAATAAATATAATGTCTGTATGTCATAGTGTTATTGTAGAAATAAATATAATGTCTGTATGTCAGTGTTATTGTAGAAATAAATATAATGTCTGTATGTCAGTGTTATTGTAGAAATAAATATAATGTCTGTATGTCAGTGTTATTGTAGAAATAAATATAATGTCTGTATGTCAGTGTTATTGTAGAAATAAATATAATGTCTGTATGTCAGTGTTATTGTAGAAATAAATATAATGTCTGTATGTCAGTGTTATTGTAGAAATAAATATAATGTCTGTATGTCAGTGTTATTGTAGAAATAAATATAATGTCTGTATGTCAGTGTTATTGTAGAAATAAATATAATGTCTGTATGTCAGTGTTATTGTAGAAATAAATATAATGTCTGTATGTCAGTGTTATTGTAGAAATAAATATAATGTCTGTATGTCAGTGTTATTGTAGAAATAAATATAATGTCTGTATGTCATAGTGTTATTGTAGAAATAAATATAATGTCTGTATGTCAGTGTTATTGTAGAAATAAATATAATGTCTGTATGTCAGTGTTATTGTAGAAATAAATATAATGTCTGTATGTCAGTGTTATTGTAGAAATAAATATAATGTCTGTATGTCAGTGTTATTGTAGAAATAAATATAATGTCTGTATGTCAGTGTTATTGTAGAAATAAATATAATGTCTGTATGTCAGTGTTATTGTAGAAATAAATATAATGTCTGTATGTCATAGTGTTATTGTAGAAATAAATATAATGTCTGTATGTCAGTGTTATTGTAGAAATAAATATAATGTCTGTATGTCAGTGTTATTGTAGAAATAAATATAATGTCTGTATGTCAGTGTTATTGTAGAAATAAATATAATGTCTGTATGTCAGTGTTATTGTAGAAATAAATATAATGTCTGTATGTCAGTGTTATTGTAGAAATAAATATAATGTCTGTATGTCAGTGTTATTGTAGAAATAAATATAATGTCTGTATGTCAGTGTTATTGTAGAAATAAATATAATGTCTGTATGTCAGTGTTATTGTAGAAATAAATATAATGTCTGTATGTCATAGTGTTATTGTAGAAATAAATATAATGTCTGTATGTCATAGTGTTATTGTAGAAATAAATATAATGTCTGTATGTCCTAGTGTTATTGTACAAATAAATATAATGTCTGTATGTCCTAGTGTTATTGTACAAATAAATATAATGTCTGTATGTCCTAGTGTTATTGTACAAATAAATATAATGTCTGTATGTCAGTGTTATTGTACAAATAAATATAATGTCTGTATGTCCTAGTGTTATTGTACAAATAAATATAATGTCTGTATGTCATAGTGTTATTGTACAAATAAATATAATGTCTGTATGTCAGTGTTATTGTACAAATAAATATAATGTCTGTATGTCATAGTGTTATTGTACAAATAAATATAATGTCTGTATGTCATAGTGTTATTGTACAAATAAATATAATGTCTGTATGTCATAGTGTTATTGTACAAATAAATATAATGTATTGTATTCTATTGTAAAGTTCCAAGTGATGTTACTATTCCGAACCTTCGCTGCGCACACAATGACAGATCCCATGGCCATGTCCCCACCGATATGACGAGGTGCGGAATACGCAGGATTCCTGCTGGTTTCCCAGAACTATCAGATGACAAGACCTCGCTTTTCCCATTGTATGGCTTCCTCTGTTTATGTCGCATTGTTCTCGTGCCCACAATGATGATTTAGCCGATTCGTCCACGCGTGAACAAAGTGGGTGCGAAACCCCCAGCAGTCGACGATGTGAGTAATATATGACTGTCGGAGAGGGCATAAATCAAGACCAGGGTGTCAGAAAAACACCCCATTGCTTGTTAACACTGGCGTGAGAAAGCCACGGAAAACACACAAGCAATTGTTTGGCTGTGCAGGACGCAGTGTTTTTCTTGACTACATGTGGGTTGTAGCTGGGGTCGTACAATGGGGCTACGGCAACAGTTAATGCTTATGTGTTGCTTTGTCGTGTTGATAGATACTACAATAAATGCAACGCAAAGGAGTACATGATAAACAAACACGTGCATACACAGTTACACGCACACATATATCTGTGCACTCTTGTAGTGCATCTATGCCATGGACATTGCTCAAGAATTTTCCCAGCAGAGTGACTCAATTCTATTAGTATAAAGTGCTTCATCAAAAAAGAGAACCATGATGGATAAGGAATGTCCAATCTAAATCTTCACAATTAGACACTCTTGTAATGTTCTGCAAATTCCAACGATGATCATTGATTATTAATCTGTCAAAGGCTCATGGTAATGAAAGACCTTTTGTTCCACAATGATGCAGATGATCACAGCAACTGGATGGCCAAAACATGCTGAAGCTTCTCTTTTAGGCTTGCTGTTGGGACCACAACAGAAGAGACCTCCACTGTAGGAGCAACCCCCAAGGGGTAACACAGTGTCAGAGGTCTAGAAACACTTCCTACAGAGTGCTTCAGATACCTCACCCCCCCCCCCAGAGACAACACACCAGCTCCGACTGAGGTCTACAGCAACCTGTTAATGATACTCAGATCACAGGGAAGATAACAGTCCACCTCATGACCAGACAAGATCCTGTCAGGTGTTGCCACAGATCTGCAAGAAGCACATGTCCAAAATCTTCATATTCCTTATGTAAATATACTCAATGACCTTAGGTCGACTCCAGCAGAAAGGTAACAGGAAAGATATTCAAAACAGGAAGTGGACACTGAAAGATAAGAAGAAAAGGAAGTGGACATGGAAAGACATGAAGAAAGCAGCAACAACAAGTGCGTGGAGAAGTGTCATTCAGCCACAAGTTCTGTTCTGAGTGAAGAAGGCAATGTTAATCTGACGCTTTCTCTCTCTGTCTGTGTCTTACTCTTCCCCTCTGTCTCTCTCTCGTTGTCTCTCTCTCTCGTTGTCTCCCTCTCGTTGTCTCTCTATTCCCCCTCTCTGCCTCCCTCTCTCCTTCTCTGCCTCCCTTTTTCTTTCCGGCAACGTGTAGTCGTGAGATTCCACAGAAATTGCCACAATCAACTCTCATGGCATCTTTTAAATCCTGCAGTTATTCCTCAACATTCCAGGTCTTCTGAATGAGATAATGCATGTGATGGATTAAGATTTCTCCTCCATGCTTGTATATTTCACTGGGGATGCCATCACTACCAGAGGCCTTGTTGTTACTAAGTGAGTAAGCTATGTTCAAGCCTCTAGGATTCATACGTCCAGTCCTTCAGCCAGGACACCAATGGACTGCTGCTGATTGATGCCATGTCCTGACAGAGCACAAACAGGATACACTTCCTCCTAGCCAGGTGCACAGCCTACCACAAGACAAAAACCAGCCATTGTTTCCTGGGGGCCATTAATTTTCCTTGCAATCGGGAGACAATGCCAGTGCTATTATCAACGCCGCGACACGGACCATTACCCCAGCACAATGCCCTTATACCAACATGACTGATGTGTCACATATGTGATAACTCACTGGAAATATTTACCCTCCACCCCCACACAAACTGATGTCTATAATGTCTTGTGTCACTGTGAGTGCAGTGGATGCGGCGTCTCTTCAAAGAGCCACCATTGCGTGGATAAAGGAGTATCTGTTTAGCAGTGTCAAGAGATCGCAAATGTGTCCAATGGAATCAAGTCTCAGTACTTACGACGCTACACTCATCTAACCAGAACCTGATGTGAAGCATTCGGTCACAGACCAATGGTTCTCTATGAGTGGCACGAAGTCTGGCGCAATGCAGGGGCATTGCCAGCCGTTATATTGCCAGACAATAGTTGGTAACATTTGCACATTAATCAGAGTTTTAGAGAAAACATACTATAAACCAAGAGCTGGGTATTTACTGCAGCATCAATTCCTGTCTCCAGAAAACCCGATATTTTATGTTGCCACATTAGTTAAATGCCAGTGACATTACACATATATATATGTCAACAATATAAAAAGGTAAGTTCTTATATACTGCAGTATCCAGTCCTTAGGGCTGCTCAGGGCGCTTCACACTTTACTCCCTGGCAGACCTGTTCAATCGAACACCACCTCGACTTCTCTGGGAAGCATTCAGCCATGCTGCAATTGATGCGCAAAAGTATTTGAGCACAAATATCCACCACTGTCTATAGCCAGGTACTCATTCATACAACTGAGTGAATCTGAGCAACATGGAGTGAGCGTCCGGTGACGGTACGTTCTTATACAGCGTGCTATCAAGTTCAATGGGCTATTCAAAGCATTTCTCTGCTGGCAGACTTGATAATTTCAATTGTAATAATAAACTTCTATAGCGATTATATCCTCAGGAATTTGAGCTCAGAGACGCAACATCCAAGAATCATTAGACAAAATTATGAACAGGGACGAATTATCACTAAAGCAAGGGACCGGTGAAAGTTTAGGGGTGGAATGCAATTTCAAAATAAGTCGACCTTTTTACAAAAGGTGGCTATCGTTTCAGATGATTTTAAAGTGATCGGGTGTTGATTCCAGATTTTTTGGTTTCTCTGCAGAGAAAGTGTTTGTCAATGTTAAGCTTAGTTTTTGGAACAAAGAGTTATTGCGAAACAGATGACCCAAGGTTCAGGGCAACAACTTGACTTCTCTGGATGTATTCACCGATGCTGCAGACTATTTGTTGATGCATCCACCAGTCTTTTGCCAGGCGTTCATTTATAAAGCAGAGTGAACTGCAACACTGTGAAGTGAGCGAAAATACCCAAACTTCAAACCCAGGTTCTCTCTCTCTTGAGTCTTGATACACGGTGCAGTGTTTTAACTACTACACTACATTGCCCCACAAACAGAGCAGTTTACCATGCACAAAATAGTGGAGTGCAGTGGCACAGTGGCTAGACCATCAGACTCTCAGTCAAAAGAACCCAGGTTCGAATCCTGTGCTGCCGTTTCAAACCTTGTGCAAATGCATTCACTCTACGTTGCTACAGTTCACTCAGATGTATGCTCGAGTACGTGGCTATAGACAGTGGTAGATATTTGTGGATGAACAGTCTTTGTGCATTAATTGCAGCATAGCTGAATGCTTCCCAGAGCAGTCAAGATGGTATTTGATTGAAGGGAGTTAAGTTTAAAGTGCTTAGAGCAATCCTAAGGACTGTATACTGTAATATAAATGTAAATATATATAATAAACTTACCATGACCTTAAATCACAAATTAATTAATTAAGCATAATAGAGGATTCAGCTGGAATGTCATGTGTGAAATGAACAGTCTGGAATAGAACCTGAAGAAAACCAAATAAGAAGTTGTTGATTAGAGAAAAAGAAAAGAACTGTTACCTGAATCAATAGGTTTCAACCACAAAGATACGGTAGACAGCAAAAGCAGGTATAATTATGTCAGAAATGTGATGGATGCCTCATGGATGTCTGAAAATTATTTAAGAACTGAACATTTCTAGTCTTATAGATGGTTTTACTTGATAGCATAATGCAATTGCGTTATAAGTGTATATTGCAACCGGCAGTGACCTGAGGCTTATGAGATGGTGTCAGGATCATTTAGAGACATAAAAGATGCTTTATGATGGATCACAGAATCCACTATTTGGGACACGTCTAGGCACTTTATACTTATCCCTTAAAGAGGTGTAACAGGAAAGTGCCCAGCCATATAGCAATTATTACACAAAAGCTATTGATCTGCACTATCCCAGCACAATACACTGACAACAATCAGTCATACAGATGTGACAATGGATGCTGCACAAACATTGTCTAAAACTACAAATGCCTGGAATGGAACAGAACTTCCTGCCTCTTCATTCAAAAGTTTTGTATCTGTTGTGAGTCCACACAACCACAGCACCCTTTGTTATAACGTCAGATGTCAATAATAAAATTATTATTTCCATAATTGTAAAGAGAGCTGAACAAGATTTACCCTATTATTATTTTCTTAACAATGCTTACACTTGGTGTTTAGTGTATATGTAATAGTTTTTGCACATGTTTATTTTAGAGATACCTTCTAAGTTACGTATTCTTTAGAATTACACTAGTTTTATTTTCTTAACAATGTTTACACTTGGTAGTACTGTATCTGTTGTAGTTTCTGCACATGTTTATTTTAGAGATACCTTCTAAGTTACATATTCTTTAGAAATACACTAGTTTTATTTTCTTAACAATGTTTACACTTGGTAGTACTGTATCTGTTGTAGTTTCTGCACATGTTTATTTTAGAGATACCTTCTAAGTTACATATTCTTTAGAAATACACTAGTTTATTTTCTTAACAATGTTTACACTTGGTAGTACTGTATCTGTTATAGTTTTTGCACATGTTTATTTTAGAGATACCTTCTAAGTTACATATTCTTTAGAAATACACTAGTTTTATTTTCTTAACAATGTTTACACTTGGTAGTACTGTATCTGTTATAGTTTTTGCACATGTTTATTTTAGAGATACCTTCTAAGTTACATATTCTTTAGAAATACACTAGTTTTATTTTCTTAACAATGTTTACACTTGGTAGTACTGTATCTGTTGTAGTTTCTGCACATGTTTATTTTAGAGATACCTTCTAAGTTACATATTCTTTAGAAATACACTAGTGTTATTTTCTTAACAATGTTTACACTTGGTAGTACTGTATCTGTTATAGTTTTTGCACATGTTTATTTTAGAGATACCTTCTAAGTTACATATTCGTTAGAAATACACTAGTTTTATTTTCTTAACATTGTTTACACTTGGTAGTACTGTATCTGTTATAGTTTTTGCACATGTTTATTTTAGAGATACCTTCTAAGTTACATATTCTTTAGAAATACACTAGTTTTATTTTCTTAACAATGTTTACACTTGGTAGTACTGTATCTGTTGTAGTTTCTGCACATGTTTATTTTAGAGATACCTTCTAAGTTACATATTCTTTAGAAATACACTAGTGTTATTTTCTTAACAATGTTTACACTTGGTAGTACTGTATCTGTTATAGTTTTTGCACATGTTTATTTTAGAGATACCTTCTAAGTTACATATTCGTTAGAAATACACTAGTTTTATTTTCTTAACATTGTTTACACTTGGTAGTACTGTATCTGTTATAGTTTTTGCACATGTTTATTTTAGAGATACCTTCTAAGTTACATATTCTTTAGAAATACACTAGTTTTATTTTCTTAACAATGTTTACACTTGGTAGTACTGTATCTGTTGTAGTTTCTGCACATGTTTATTTTAGAGATACCTTCTAAGTTACATATTCTTTAGAAATACACTAGTTTTATTTTCTTAACAATGTTTACACTTGGTACTACAGTATCTGTTATAGTTTTTGCACATGTTTATTTTAGAGATACCTTCTAAGTTACATATTCTTTAGAAATACACTAGTTTTATTTTCTTAACAATGTTTACACTTGGTAGTACTGTATCTGTTGTAGTTTTTGCACATGTTTATTTTAGAGATACCTTCTAAGTTACATATTCTTTAGAAATACACTAGTTTTATTTTCTTAACAATGTTTACACTTGGTAGTACTGTATCTGTTGTAGTTTCTGCACATGTTTATTTTAGAGATACCTTCTAAGTTACATATTCTTTAGAAATACACTAGTTTTATTTTCTTAACAATGTTTACACTTGGTAGTACTGTATCTGTTGTAGTTTTTGCACATGTTTATTTTAGAGATACCTTCTAAGTTACATATTCTTTAGAAATACACTAGTTTTATTTTCTTAACAATGTTTACACTTGGTAGTACTGTATCTGTTGTAGTTTCTGCACATGTTTATTTTAGAGATACCTTCTAAGTTACATTTTCTTTAGAAATACACTAGTTTTATTTTTTTTACAATGTTTACACTTGGTAGTACTGTATCTGTTGTAGTTTTTACACATGTTTATTTTAGAGATACCTTCTAAGTTACATATTCTTTAGAAATACACTAGTTTTATTTTCTTAACAATGTTTACACTTGGTAGTACTGTATCTGTTGTAGTTTTTGCACATGTTTATTTTAGAGATACCTTCTAAGTTACATATTCTTTAGAAATACACTAGTTTTATTTTCTTAACAATGTTTACACTTGGTAGTACTGTATCTGTTGTAGTTTCTGCACATGTTTATTTTAGAGATACCTTCTAAGTTACATATTCTTTAGAAATACATTAGTTTTATTTTCTTAACAATGTTTACACTTGGTAGTACTGTATCTGTTGTAGTTTTTGCACATGTTTATTTTAGAGATACCTTCTAAGTTACATATTCTTTAGAAATACACTAGTTTTATTTTCTTAACAATGTTTACACTTGGTAGTACTGTATCTGTTGTAGTTTCTGCACATGTTTATTTTAGAGATACCTTCTAAGTTACATATTCTTTAGAAATACACTAGTTTTATTTTCTTAACAATGTTTACACTTGGTAGTACTGTATCTGTTGTAGTTTTTGCACATGTTTATTTTAGAGATACCTTCTAAGTTACATATTCTTTAGAAATACACTAGTTTTATTTTCTTAACAATGTTTACACTTGGTAGTACTGTATCTGTTGTAGTTTTTGCACATGTTTATTTTAGAGATACCTTCTAAGTTACATATTCTTTAGAAATACACTAGTTTTATTTTACACTTTAGTACTGTATCTATTGTAGTTTTTGCACATGTTTATTTTAGAGATACCTTCTAAGTTACATATTCTTTAGAAATACACTAGTTTTATTTTCTTAACAATGTTTACACTTGGTAGTACTGTATCTGTTATAGTTTTGCACATGTTTATTTTAGAGATACCTTCTAAGTTACATATTCTTTAGAAATACACTAGTTTTATTTTCTTAACAATGTTTACACTTGGTAGTACTGTATCTGTTGTAGTTTTGCACATGTTTATTTTAGAGATACCTTCTAAGTTACATTTTCTTTAGAAATACACTAGTTTTATTTTTTTTACAATGTTTACAATTGGTAGTACTGTATCTGTTGTAGTTTTTACACATGTTTATTTTAGAGATACCTTCTAAGTTACATATTCTTTAGAAATACACTAGTTTTATTTTCTTAATGTTTACACTTGGTAGTACATCTAGTTTCTGCACATGTTTATTTTTTTCAAAGTTACACAATGTTTTATTTTCTTTTAACAATGTTTGCTTGGTAGTACTGTATCTGTTGTAGTTTCTGCACATGTTTATTTTAGAGATACCTTTAAGTTACATTATTTTTAGATACACTTAGTTAATAGTTTCTTATATTATTTAGAAAGTTACATACACTTGTTTTATTTTCTTAACAATGTTTACACTTGGTAGTACTGTATCTGTTGTAGTTTCTGCACATGTTTATTTTAGAGATACCTTCTAAGTTACATATTCTTTAGAAATACACTAGTTTTATTTTCTTAACAATGTTTACACTTGGTAGTACTGTATCTGTTATAGTTTTTGCACATGTTTATTTTAGAGATACCTTCTAAGTTACATATTCTTTAGAAATACACTAGTTTTATTTTCTTAACAATGTTTACACTTGGTAGTACTGTATCTGTTATAGTTTTTGCACATGTTTATTTTAGAGATACCTTCTAAGTTACATATTCTTTAGAAATACATTAGTTTTATTTTCTTAACAATGTTTACACTTGGTAGTACTATATCTGTTGTAGTTTCTGCACATGTTTATTTTAGAGATACCTTCTAAGTTACATATTCTTTAGAAATACACTAGTTTTATTTTCTTAACAATGTTTACACTTGGTAGTACTGTATCTGTTATAGTTTATCTGTTGTAGTTTCTGCACATGTTTATTTTAGAGATACCTTCTAAGTTACATTTTCTTTAGAAATACACTAGTTTTATTTTTTTTACAATGTTTACACTTGGTAGTACTGTATCTGTTGTAGTTTTTACACATGTTTATTTTAGAGATACCTTCTAAGTTACATATTCTTTAGAAATACACTAGTTTTATTTTCTTAACAATTGTTTTCATAATTTTTGGTAGTACTTGTACTGTTATAGTTTTGTACATGTTTATTTTAGAGATACCTTCTAAGTTACATATTCTTTAGAAATACACTAGTTTTATTTTCTTAACAAGCTTACACTTGGTAGTACTGCATTCGTTGTAAAGTTTCTTGCACATGTTTATTTTAGAGATACCTTTCTAAGCCACATATTCTTTAGAAATACACTAGTTTTATTTTCTAACAATGTTTACACTTGGTAGTACTGTATCTGTTGTAGTTTTTGCACATGTTTATTTTAGAGATACCTTCTAAGCATATTCTTAGAAATACACTAGTTTTATTTTCTTAACAATGTTTACACTTGGTAGTACTGTATCTGTTGTATTTTTACACATGTTTATTTTAGGAGATACCTTCTAAGTTACATATTCTTTAGAAATAAATACACTAGTTTCTATTTCTTTAACAATGTTTACACTTGGTAGTGCACTGTATCTGCTGTAGTTTCTGCACATGTTTATTTTAGAGATACCTTCTAAGTTACATACTCTTAGAAATACACTGTTTTATTTTCTTAACAATGCTTACACTTGCAGTACTGTATCTGTTATAAGTTTTTGCACATGCTTATTATTTTAGAGATACTTAAGTTACATATTCTTAGAAATACACTAGTTTTATTTTCTAACAATGCTTACACTTGCAGTAATTGCATTCGTTATAGTTTTTGCACATGTTTATTTTGTAGGAGATACCTTCTAAGTTACATTAGCCTTAGGAAATACAATTGCTTTTATTTTCTTAACAATGTTTTACACTTGGTAGTACTGTATCTGTTGTAGTTTTACACATGTTTATTTAGAGATACTCCTTCTAAGTTACATTCTTTTAGAAATACATTAGTTTTATTTTCTAACAATGTTTACACTTTGGTACTACAGCATTCATATAGTTTTTGCACACAAGCTTATTTTAGAGATACTTAAGTTAAGCATATTCTTTAGAAATACATTAGTTTTATTTTTCTTAATACTGTTTACATCAGGTAATTGTATCTGTTGTAGGTTTTTCTAAGTAATATTGTTTATTTTAGAGATACCTCTAAGTTACATATTCTTTTAGAAATACACTAGTTTTTATTTCTACAATGTTTACACTTGGTAGTACTGTATCTGTTGTAGTTTCTGCACATGTTTATTCTTTTAGGAGGATACCTTCTTAAGCTACATTACTCTTTAGAAATACAATTCAGTTTTATTTTTTTTTACAATGTTTACACTTGGTAGTACTGTATCTGTTGTAGTTTCTGCACATGTTTATTTTAGAGATACCTTCTAAGTTACATATTCTTTAGAAATACACTAGTTTTATTTTCATAACAATGTTTACACTTGGTAGTACTGTATCTGTTATAGTTTTTGCGCATGTTTATTTTAGAGATACCTTCTAAGTTACATATTCTTTAGAAATACACTAGTTTTATTTTCTTAACAATGTTTACACTTGGTAGTACTGTATCTGTTGTAGTTTCTGCACATGTTTATTTTAGAGATACCTTCTAAGTTACATATTCTTTAGAAATACACTAGTTTTATTTTTTTTACAATGTTTACACTTGGTAGTACTGTATCTGTTGTAGTTTTTACACATGTTTATTTTAGAGATACCTTCTAAGTTACATATTCTTTTAGAAATACACTCAGTTTTATTTTTCTTAACAATGTTTCATTAATTTGGTAGTACTGTATCTGTTGTAGTTTTTGCACATGTTTATTTTTAGAGATACCTTCTAAGTTACATATTCTTTTAGAAATACACTGTTTTATTTCTTAACAATGTTTACACTTGGTAGTACTGTATCTGTTGTGTAGTGCTTTTTACACATGTTTATTTTAGAGATACCTCTGCTACATATTCTTTAGAAATACACTAGTTTTTATTTTCTTAACAATGTTTACACTTGGTAGTACTGTATCTGTTATAGTTTTTGCACATGTTTATTTTAGAGATACCTTCTAAGTTACATATTCTTTAGAAATACACTAGTTTTATTTTCTTAACAATGTTTACACTTGGCAGTACTGTATCTGTTATAGTTTTTGCACATGTTTATTTTAGAGATACCTTCTAAGTTACATATTCTTTAGAAATACACTAGTTTTATTTTCTTAACAATGTTTACACTTGGTAGTACTGTATCTGTTGTAGTTTTTACACATGTTTATTTTAGAGATACCTTCTAAGTTACATATGCTTTAGAAATACATTAGTTTTATTTTCTTAACAATGTTTACACTTGGTACTACAGTATCTGTTATAGTTTTTGCACATGTTTATTTTAGAGATACCTTCTAAGTTACATATTCTTTAGAAATACATTAGTTTTATTTTCTTAACAATGTTTACACTTGGTAGTACTGTATCTGTTATAGTTTTTGCACATGTTTATTTTAGAGATACCTTCTAAGTTACATATTCTTTAGAAATACACTAGTTTTATTTTCTTAACAATGTTTACACTTGGCAGTACTGTATCTGTTATAGTTTTTGCACATGTTTATTTTAGAGATACCTTCTAAGTTACATATTCTTTAGAAATACACTAGTTTTATTTTCTTAACAATGTTTACACTTGGTAGTACTGTATCTGTTGTAGTTTTTACACATGTTTATTTTAGAGATACCTTCTAAGTTACATATGCTTTAGAAATACATTAGTTTTAATTTTCTTAACAATGTTTACACTTGGTAGTACTGTATCTGTTATGTTTTGTACATGTTTATTTTTAGAGATACCTTCAAGTTACATATTCTTTTAGAAAATACACTAGTTTTATTTTCCTTTTCTTAACAATACACTTGGTAGTACTGTGCATCTGCTGTAGTTTCTGCACACAAGTTTATTTTTGTAGGAGATACCTTCTAAGTTAAGCATACTCCTTTTAGAAATACACTAGTTTTATTTTCTTAACAATGTTTACACTTGTGCAGTACTGTATCTGTTGTAGTTTTTAATATTTTATTTTAGGAGATACCTTCTAAGCTACATTATTCTTTTTAGAAATACACTAGTTTTATTTCTTTTAACAATGTTTACACTTGGTAGTACTGTATCTGTTGTAGTTTTTGCACATGTTTATTTTAGAGATACCTTCTAAGTTACATATTCTTTAGAAATACACTAGTTTTATTTTCTTAACAATGTTTACACTTGGTAGTAGTACTGTGCATTCATTGTAGTTTCTGCACATGTTTATTTTAGAGATACCTTCTAAGTTACATATTCTTTTTAGAAATACACTAGTTCTTATTTTCTTAACAATGTTTACATACTCTGGTAGTACTCGTAGAATTGTTATAGTTTTGCAATACGTTTATTTTAGAGATACCTTCTGTTACATATTCTTTAGAAATACAATTAGTTTTATTTTTAACAATGTTTACACTTGGTAGTACTGTATCTGTTATAGTTTTGCACATGTTTATTTTTAGAGATACCTTCTAAGTTACATATTCTTTAGAAATACACTAGTTTTATTTTCTTAACAATGTTTACACTTGGTAGTACTGTATCTATTGTAGTTTCTGCACATGTGTATTTTAGAGATACCTTAAAGTTACATATTCTTTAGAAATACACTAGTTTTATTTTCTTAACAATGTTTACACTTGGTAGTACTGTATCTATTGTAGTTTCTGCACATGTTTATTTTAGAGATACCTTCTAAGTTACATATTCTTTAGAAATACACTAGTTTTATTTTCTTAACAATGTTTACACTTGGTAGTACTGTATCTGTTATAGTTTTTGCACATGTTTATTTTAGAGATACCTTCTAAGTTACATATTCTTTAGAAATACACTAGTTTTATTTTCTTAACAATGTTTACACTTGGTAGTACTGTATCTGTTGTAGTTTTTACACATGTTTATTTTAGAGATACCTTCTAAGTTACATATTCTTTAGAAATACATTAGTTTTATTTTCTTAACAATGTTTACACTTGGTAGTACTGTATCTGTTGTAGTTTCTGCACATGTTTATTTTAGAGATACCTTCAAAGTTACATATTCTTTAGAAATACACTAGTTTTATTTTCTTAACAATGTTTACACTTGGTAGTACTGTATCTGTTGTAGTTTCTGCACATGTTTATTTTAGAGATACCTTCTAAGTTACATATTCTTTAGAAATACACTAGTTTTATTTTCTTAACAATGTTTACACTGTATCTGTTGTAGTTTCTGCACATGTTTATTTTAGAGATACCTTCTAAGTTACATATTCTTTAGAAATACACTAGTTTTATTTTCTTAACAATGTTTACACTTGGTAGTACTGTATCTGTTGTAGTTTCTGCACATGTTTATTTTAGAGATACCTTCTAAGTTACATATTCTTTAGAAATACACTAGTGTTATTTTCTTAACAATGTTTACACTTGGTAGTACTGTATCTGTTATAGTTTTTGCACATGTTTATTTTAGAGATACCTTCTAAGTTACATATTCGTTAGAAATACACTAGTTTTATTTTCTTAACATTGTTTACACTTGGTAGTACTGTATCTGTTATAGTTTTTGCACATGTTTATTTTAGAGATACCTTCTAAGTTACATATTCTTTAGAAATACACTAGTTTTATTTTCTTAACAATGTTTACACTTGGTAGTACTGTATCTGTTGTAGTTTCTGCACATGTTTATTTTAGAGATACCTTCTAAGTTACATATTCTTTAGAAATACACTAGTGTTATTTTCTTAACAATGTTTACACTTGGTAGTACTGTATCTGTTATAGTTTTTGCACATGTTTATTTTAGAGATACCTTCTAAGTTACATATTCGTTAGAAATACACTAGTTTTATTTTCTTAACATTGTTTACACTTGGTAGTACTGTATCTGTTATAGTTTTTGCACATGTTTATTTTAGAGATACCTTCTAAGTTACATATTCTTTAGAAATACACTAGTTTTATTTTCTTAACAATGTTTACACTTGGTAGTACTGTATCTGTTGTAGTTTTTGCACATGTTTATTTTAGAGATACCTTCTAAGTTACATATTCTTTAGAAATACACTAGTTTTATTTTCTTAACAATGTTTACACTTGGTAGTACTGTATCTGTTGTAGTTTCTGCACATGTTTATTTTAGAGATACCTTCTAAGTTACATATTCTTTAGAAATACACTAGTTTTATTTTCTTAACAATGTTTACACTTGGTAGTACTGTATCTGTTGTAGTTTCTGCACATGTTTATTTTAGAGATACCTTCTAAGTTACATATTCTTTAGAAATACACTAGTTTTATTTTCTTAACAATGTTTACACTTGGTAGTACTGTATCTGTTATAGTTTTTGCACATGTTTATTTTAGAGATACCTTCTAAGTTACATATTCTTTAGAAATACACTAGTTTTATTTTCTTAACAATGTTTACACTTGGTAGTACTGTATCTGTTGTAGTTTCTACACTTGGTAATTGCTGTCTGTTGTAGTTTTTGCACATGTTTATTTTAGAGAGATACCTTCTAAAGTTACATATTCTTTGAAATACACTAGTTTTTATTTTTTCTTAACAATGTTTACACTTGAGGTAGTACTGTATCTGTTGTAGTTTTTACACATGTTTATTTTAGAGATACCTTCTAAGTTACATATTCTTTAGAAATACACTAGTTTTATTTTCTTAACAATGTTTACACTTGGTAGTACTGTATCTGTTGTAGTTTCTGCACATGTTTATTTTAAGAATGCAATAAGTTACATATTCTTTAGAAATACACTAGTTTTATTTTTCTTAACAATGTTTACTTGGTAGTACTGTATCTGTTGTGGATTTTTATGTTTATTTTAGAGATACCTTCCTAAGTTACATATTCTTTGAAATACACTTTAAGTTTTCTTTTCATCAGCAATGTTTTACCTTGGTAATTACTGTATCTGTTGTGGTTCTGCACATGTTTATTTTGAGATACCTTCTAAGTTACATGTTATTTGAAATACACTAGTTTTGGCTTTCTTAACATTGTTTCCTTGATGCTATCTGTTATAGTTTTTGCACATGTTTATTTTAGAGATACCTTCTAAGTTACATATTCTTTAGAAATACACTAGTTTTATTTTCTTAACAATGTTTACACTTGGTAGTACTGTATCTGTTGTAGTTTCTGCACATGTTTATTTTAGAGATACCTTCTAAGTTACATTTTCTTTAGAAATACACTAGTTTTATTTTTTTTACAATGTTTACAATTGGTAGTACTGTATCTGTTGTAGTTTTTACACATGTTTATTTTAGAGATACCTTCTAAGTTACATATTCTTTAGAAATACACTAGTTTTATTTTCTTAACAATGTTTACACTTGGTAGTACTGTATCTGTTGTAGTTTTTGCACATGTTTATTTTAGAGATACCTTCTAAGTTACATATTCTTTAGAAATACACTAGTTTTATTTTCTTAACAATGTTTACACTTGGTAGTACTGTATCTGTTGTAGTTTCTGCACATGTTTATTTTAGAGATACCTTCTAAGTTACATATTATTTAGAAATACATTAGTTTTATTTTCTTAACAATGTTTACACTTGGTAGTACTGTATCTGTTGTAGTTTTTGCACATGTTTATTTTAGAGATACCTTCTAAGTTACATATTCTTTAGAAATACACTAGTTTTATTTTCTTAACAATGTTTACACTTGGTAGTACTGTATCTGTTGTAGTTTCTGCACATGTTTATTTTAGAGATACCTTCTAAGTTACATATTCTTTAGAAATACACTAGTTTTATTTTCTTAACAATGTTTACACTTGGTAGTACTGTATCTGTTGTAGTTTCTGCACATGTTTATTTTAGAGATACCTTCTAAGTTACATATTCTTTAGAAATACACTAGTTTTATTTTCTTAACAATGTTTACACTTGGTAGTACTGTATCTGTTGTAGTTTTTGCACATGTTTATTTTAGAGATACCTTCTAAGTTACATATTCTTTAGAAATACATTAGTTTTATTTTCTTAACAATGTTTACACTTGGTAGTACTGTATCTGTTGTAGTTTCTGCACATGTTTATTTTAGAGATACCTTCTAAGTTACATATTCTTTAGAAATACACTAGTTTTATTTTCTTAACAATGTTTACACTTGGTAGTACTGTATCTGTTGTAGTTTTTGCACATGTTTATTTTAGAGATACCTTCTAAGTTACATATTCTTTAGAAATACACTAGTTTTATTTTCTTAACAATGTTTACACTTGGTAGTACTGTATCTGTTATAGTTTTTGCACATGTTTATTTTAGAGATACCTTCTAAGTTACATATTCTTTAGAAATACACTAGTTTTATTTTCTTAACAATGTTTACACTTGGTAGTACTGTATCTGTTGTAGTTTCTGCACATGTTTATTTTAGAGATACCTTCTAAGTTACATATTCTTTAGAAATACACTAGTTTTATTTTCTTAACAATGTTTACACTTGGTAGTACTGTATCTGTTATAGTTTTTGCACATGTTTATTTTAGAGATACCTTCTAAGTTACATATTCGTTAGAAATACACTAGTTTTATTTTCTTAACATTGTTTACACTTGGTAGTACTGTATCTGTTATAGTTTTTGCACATGTTTATTTTAGAGATACCTTCTAAGTTACATATTCTTTAGAAATACACTAGTTTTATTTTCTTAACAATGTTTACACTTGGTAGTACTGTATCTGTTGTAGTTTCTGCACATGTTTATTTTAGAGATACCTTCTAAGTTACATATTCTTTAGAAATACACTAGTTTTATTTTCTTAACAATGTTTACACTTGGTAGTACTGTATCTGTTATAGTTTTTGCACATGTTTATTTTAGAGATACCTTCTAAGTTACATATTCTTTAGAAATACACTAGTTTTATTTTCTTAACAATGTTTACACTTGGTAGTACTGTATCTGTTATAGTTTTTGCACATGTTTATTTTAGAGATACCTTCTAAGTTACATATTCTTTAGAAATACACTAGTTTTATTTTCTTAACAATGTTTACACTTGGTAGTACTGTATCTGTTGTAGTTTTTGCACATGTTTATTTTAGAGATACCTTCTAAGTTACATATTCTTTAGAAATACACTAGTTTTATTTTCTTAACAATGTTTACACTTGGTACTACAGTATCTGTTATAGTTTTTGCACATGTTTATTTTAGAGATACCTTCTAAGTTACATATTCTTTAGAAATACACTAGTTTTATTTTCTTAACAATGTTTACACTTGGTAGTACTGTATCTGTTGTAGTTTCTGCACATGTTTATTTTAGAGATACCTTCTAAGTTACATATTCTTTAGAAATACACTAGTTTTATTTTCTTAACAATGTTTACACTTGGTAGTACTGTATCTGTTGTAGTTTTTGCACATGTTTATTTTAGAGATACCTTCTAAGTTACATATTCTTTAGAAATACACTAGTTTTATTTTCTTAACAATGTTTACACTTGGTAGTACTGTATCTGTTGTAGTTTTTGCACATGTTTATTTTAGAGATACCTTCTAAGTTACATATTCTTTAGAAATACACTAGTTTTATTTTCTTAACAATGTTTACACTTGGTAGTACTGTATCTGTTGTAGTTTTTGCACATGTTTATTTTAGAGATACCTTCTAAGTTACATATTCTTTAGAAATACACTAGTTTTATTTTCTTAACAATGTTTACACTTGGTAGTACTGTATCTGTTGTAGTTTCTGCACATGTTTATTTTAGAGATACCTTCTAAGTTACATATTCTTTAGAAATACACTAGTTTTATTTTCTTAACAATGTTTACACTTGGTAGTACTGTATCTGTTATAGTTTTTGCACATGTTTATTTTAGAGATACCTTCTAAGTTACATATTCTTTAGAAATACACTAGTTTTATTTTCTTAACAATGTTTACACTTGGTAGTACTGTATCTGTTGTAGTTTCTGCACATGTTTATTTTAGAGATACCTTCTAAGTTACATATTCTTTAGAAATACACTAGTTTTATTTTCTTAACAATGTTTACACTTGGTAGTACTGTATCTGTTATAGTTTTTGCACATGTTTATTTTAGAGATACCTTCTAAGTTACATATTCTTTAGAAATACACTAGTTTTATTTTCTTAACAATGTTTACACTTGGTAGTACTGTATCTGTTATAGTTTTTGCACATGTTTATTTTAGAGATACCTTCTAAGTTACATATTCTTTAGAAATACACTAGTTTTATTTTCTTAACAATGTTTACACTTGGTAGTACTGTATCTGTTGTAGTTTCTGCACATGTTTATTTTAGAGATACCTTCTAAGTTACATATTCTTTAGAAATACACTAGTTTTATTTTCTTAACAATGTTTACACTTGGTAGTACTGTATCTGTTGTAGTTTTTGCACATGTTTATTTTAGAGATACCTTCTAAGTTACATATTCTTTAGAAATACACTAGTTTTATTTTCTTAACAATGTTTACACTTGGTAGTACTGTATCTGTTATAGTTTTTGCACATGTTTATTTTAGAGATACCTTCTAAGTTACATATTCTTTAGAAATACACTAGTTTTATTTTCTTAACAATGTTTACACTTGGTAGTACTGTATCTGTTGTAGTTTCTGCACATGTTTATTTTAGAGATACCTTCTAAGTTACATATTCTTTGGAATTTCTTTATTTTCCTTGTTTTAATGAACCTGTAAAGCGCAGTTGAGCAGTTTAGGCTGAAAAGGGCACTACATAAATTGTCAAATTATTACTATTAATACCAAGGGTTGCTGCTATGTAACCTAAAAAAAAAATAATTCAGGCCACCCAGATTTATATAAACAAAATGACTGATTTGTGAATGTGGTGATCAGCAAGGGACCATTTCAGAATACCAACGCATGATATTACAAGATAGCAATGTCGCTTTACCTGAGACCACCCAACATGAATTTCATTGACCCGTGTATACCTTTAAAAAGACATTCTCGTCCACCCTGCTGCAAAAAAGACACGTGTTTACACATGCACGGACAACAATGCATTATTGTAATTGTAGCGGAATGTGATTAATTTGTTCCCATTTCTTTAGCACCCTTGTCACCTCGTGAACTCGGGTAAGAAACACCACCAAGTTTAATAACAACATCAATGCACAACGCAAAATTAAAACAGTTTGTAACTCCCTTTCAAATGAAACCAATTTCATTCAGATTCAAACACGGTTGTTTACTTACTCCAGATAAAAGACACATATTGATTACGACATCTATTAATGCATTTTTCTGTAGTAATATATGTAGCATCTGTTGGTTCACATAAATACATTATACAATTTTGTTTATATACCGCTAGATATTCCCAATTAAACTTAAAAGCGGCCTTACAATTTGGAAGCAAGAAATCATTACCAGTATTTGTAAGAGAATTAAGAGAAACTGAAGATGTCGCAATACGATAATTGGGTTTAATTACAAGTTGTAATATTTTATAATGTAAACTGTAATCATTACCATAACAAAATATTGTAATAATATCATGTAATGGACTAAAGTATGTCATGTCAACTGAAGGTATGTTTTGAATCATAACATTATGACTTTACAAAAATGCTTCACAGGCAGTCCCCCACAAGTTCCTAGGTAGATACATTAATACTGTGCTGTCATTGGCTTCAGATACAAAACATATATGCAATGAAAATATAATTATTATAATACTATTCAAACTGTCTATACTTGTCTATACGAAAATGGTCTGATTTCTATCACTACCATAACAGTAATTAAAAAAACAAGTTTGAGGTGGCAAATTAGCTCTATACTGATTGCAATGATAATTCGTTAATTATATTTATAATAAAACCCAACATTACATATATAACATCAGCAGAGATGAAAAGCAAACACAACAACGACAGTGCTGTCACCTAGTAACAGAACATATCAGCGGACATCAACAGAACTAACCTTGAGCCGGGTGCGCACCATCTTGAAGTAGAATTCATCTGGATTCTTGTCGAGGGCCTTTCTCTTGAGCGCTTTCAGAGTGCGCTCCTTCTTGTGGAACTGCCTGCCAAGTGCCACACAGACGTGCCCATAAATATTCTGTTACCAAGACATGACGTGCCCGATCGCAGCATCTCTCAGACCAGCCAGGAACATCCCATAAACCAACGCCACTTAGCGCGACTGTCACAAAGCCGACAGAGGAGGGACAGGGACTAGGACGCACCGCGCTCATTAGACGCGACTACTTTTGGAAAGAAATTGATATTTTGTGTTGACGCGCCTCGAGAGAGCCGTTGCTCGGTGGTTTACGACGTCGCTTCACCGGACAGTCATTACGCGAACAAGATACAGACATCGTAAAACAGCAGACCGGATCAAGAAATGTCACACGCGCAAGTGGGATTTGAGCCATCTGCTCGAAACTGGACGCAAAGATGTCCTGGCCGGTGCAGCGTGGTGCTAACAAAACAGGGCTTCAAAAATTGACCTTTAGATGGAATAAACCAAACGTCTTACTTATTAAATATTTAAATAATTTGGTATAGATGTTTCCAGAATGTATATATTTAGGGCGGTAAATCACGACTGAAAGCAGTAAGATGAAAACCATTCTAATTGGAATAACACAGACATACCAGCAGACATACAGCGGTAATTCGTTGAGCCATAACCATGGTCAACGTCACGGTATACTGTTGAGTTTTGAAACAAAAGTGATTTTCTACAAATTACTGTGCAGTAAATTTATTCTTTGATCAATTAGCATAGTTGTTTTGGTGTGATGTCAAATTGCACATACTGAGGGTTCATACCAAGATAGGTACATAAATGACAATTTTAATTGCAGGTCCAGTGCATTATATTTTATGTTTAAATTGGCCTAATATATTAATCTCAAAATATATGATCAATACGTAAGTATGTGGAAGCTAGGTGAAAGGCTTGACAGCATATTTTGTAGTGTCCAACAGTTCGGCTAACAGTTCATGTAAATAGGAATGTGGCACAATGTGCATATCTACCATTGAGGATTACCACGTTTTGTACTACCAAAGTACCGTGCAGAATACTGTTTTCTGTCAAGGTTTACAGTTACCACCCTGCATATGTACTAGCCTTTAAGATACAAAGATACATACAAAGTCATTTGTCATGTTGTATTGTACAAACAGTATCTTTTCTAACATTGTGAATACTTAAATTTGTTTTAATAAACCATATTTAAACACTTCTATTTTCATAATTTCCAGTGTACAAAGACCTCGTACGCGTACACAAATTTAAAATAACTAGACAACTGGCAGACTAGGACAACTTACTCTGCCCTGTCTTTGTAGTCTTTCTTCTTTGGCAGCAACCCAAGATGAGCCCTCGCTTGAGGCTGCAACAGACAGCTCAGTCAAGAACACAGCAGAACTTAATATAAACACAAATTACATCACAGTACGACTGATAATCAATTAAAAACTGTTGTTTGTATTCCACATCGTTTAAACACGATCCGCACCTCATTTTAATTACATAAGACAAGTATTAGTAATACATGCCCTACTTTTTTGACTGTCATAAATCAATTTCACTGATGTCCATAAAGATGAACCTGTAGAGGAAACGTTACATGTGCACGCAGTAAATCGGCTTAATAAGATCAGAATTGGAATTGCTTTGAGTGGAATCGGAACTGCGTAGTGGAATCAATATTTTGATTCCAGTCATTTTTCTATTTTGGTGCTTCAAAAGTACAATGAAAATACATATAATAATTTAAGTTATATACAGAGAAAAACCAGGAAATCTTCATTACTACCTACTGTATTAAACTCCCAAGTGATATGTAACTCAAAATTGGACTTGTCAAACAAGTACATTTAAACACAATAAAAACTTCCTGGCATTACAATTAATCACCTGTTTACTGGGTCTTTAGGCAAAGGCAGGTTGTTAACGTTGCATTCTGAGTTAAATTACCACTTTAACTTTTCTAAGAAAGTGTTTGGAGAACAGCACCCATACATTTTAAATACAGCTACTATTTCATATGACAGTGGCTGGCGAAACAGACACATCAAATGACTCACACAGGCCACAACCATGGGACAAGAGTGTGCGCAAAGAAATAACCATCTTTCAATTTTTACATGGACATTATTGGCGGAATTATTATTGATGAAAACATCTGAAGTAGTAGACATCAGACCAGTCGCATAGATTAGTTATCAATCATATTCCTAGCAATAAACAAAATAAGTTGCTTTATACAGAATGTAGAATGTTGACGCTTTGAGTTTATTATTAGCACAGAATCATGTGACATAAATACATGTTGTTATTAGTGCATGTATGACTCAAGTTGCACTGATGCAATGGGAGGCTGCATTGTTTAACCGGAGGCGTGTATGCCGATGATTCAACGTTTGAACCTTACGAACCTCAATGATTTGCATCTTATTAAGTTGATCAACTAGTCATAATTGCAAAACATATGCACACTGACAGCAGAACTGCTAAAACTTCCAAAAACAGTAGCTTCACCTAAAAACAGTAGACCTGTCATCAGTATTCACTGGGCAGTAGGCTCTGACATTTCGGAACCAGACAGGGTCCAAAATTTTTTTTTTTACAAATTAGTCGAATGGTAAATCTTGTTACCCTTAGTACCTTTTCTTACAATTTGTAACACCTTTTTATAAAAGCCAATATTCAGGATGAATCACAGCTGTATGAACTAAAACATTATTATTTTCTATTATTTATTGTCGCATATCACGTCCTGCAAACAAACTAAATTAGGCAGCGCAGACATCAAAATCAAATCAGAAAATGTTATATAAAAATAAACCTATTAAAAACATCATTCATATTCAAAACATCATTCATATTCAAAAAATCAGATAACAAAACTGGATTATTTCATCAGAACCAAACAATACAATTACATCATGATAAATCGAATCTCCAATTTTTAACACTGCAGTGATTTTTTCTGAACATGTAAACATTAGTATTTTCAGAAACATGGTGATTTTATTACTGATGTTTGTAAAAACTATAGGTCTGACAGGAATGTGTAAGAGGTTAGAGCTAATGATGTGTCTGGATGGTGTCCATAGGTCATGATAACCTATGAACACTGATCAGCCAAGACAGGCACAACACGAATTATACAGAATATTGTACAGAGCCGTCAACAGCGTATATTAAAATGATACATTTCTAGAAATAGGACATCTCTACATTAATATGCTAGTAATTAATATGCAGCCCGGCAGTATATCCTCCCGATGCCAAGGTCAACTTGCATCTTTCTATACAAACTAATTCACTTCTACCAACCAGCAATGCATTTATATTATTATTTCAAAAATACAAAGATAATTGTTTTTACTAATAATGTTATTGACTAATGTGTTTGCTGCCTATCAGAAATAGAAAGATGGAAACAGTTGGAGAAAGATGGAAACAAAGGAAGAATCAAGTGGCGAACTACTCTCCAGAGGACGCCACTTTACTGGGAAATATCACTTTAGGATGCCATGCGACTATAATAGCAGAAATAAAATTATCTTCGTGTTTTTGAAATAATAATAATAGAAATTCATCGTCAGTTGTTAGATCAGAGGCCATTGGTGCAAGGAAACGAACCAACATAAAAATATGTGAGTGGACTTTGGCACCTGGGAGAAGATACTACCAGACTGCCCCTGACGCTTATTAATACCTCAATTAAATTACATCTAATCGTTTAATACTGCTGCATGTCAAAGTTGTCAACTGTCTAATTTTAGGATTGGTCTGTAAAATGAATATAAGTTTTGTGTGTCAATGGCAAGCCTTTTTATTCTGCAGACCCTGCTCTAAGATGACAGAACTTAGTAATTGTACGCCTGCACAGAACCACAGACTGGGGTGTGCAGTGGGTGCATTATGCACACCTGCTGAGGCAAGAGTTTTGATTGGGGAACTCGTTCTGCTTGATTTTAAATCATGATGTAAAAAAAAGAAAAAATTATACTCCAACAAAAAAAGTACCCCCACCCGACATCTGATGGATGTTTGTGAGAAATGTGCAATCCCAGGCCAAAAACACATACCATATTAATTTTATTAACAAATATTTGAGATGTGAAATCACTGTACAAGGGTATACACTCATTGGCTGGTGTTCCTGGGTACAGCCATCTCAATAGATTTGACTTGCAAGCGATTTATGCACCTACATATGAGCAAAAGTATACCAGAACCCTATAAAGTCTGATAATTTACGTGGACCTTTTGATATTTCTTCATCACTGATCTTTGAAACTAGTGTGACATTGGCAGAAACTGAATTACAACGATGGATTCTACAGTGAACGTTGGCATTGAGATCATTGTCACAGTGTCACACACTGCTAAAAAGTGGGGGTACGTTAATTAGAGCATGTATGCTTGATAGAAGAAATATGGTAGCCCAAGAAATCAACCATGTCGCACATTATTGAAACCATACTCTTTGCGGTCAAAAAATACGCAAATTTAAAAAAAAAAAATACATTGCCACTGATGTACAAGATCAATGCTAAGCCTAAGTGAAGGGAAACAGTTCACTTACTATGCCACATAAGTGTTTTGCAAATTGAGCTGTTTAGTAATTTTCTTAGCATATATATGAGATTTAGCTTTATCATTAATTTAATATATTTTATTTTAAATTACGGGATCATTCTAAATCTGCTCGTGAGGGATGTCTTGGTAATTAGCATACCACAACAAAATGGATAATTGCATAAACCATACAAACCGTGTGTACTAGCATAGCATACAGTAGCACACATGAGATACAGTTGTGTCATACTGGCGACATGTCAAGTCAAAATGACAAAAAAAAATTGTCAAAACAGCAGCAGACCAAAACAACGACACAGTAAATAATATGTGTATATGTCCAATGACTACTGGTCAGAATGGTGACACAGCCAAAACAGCAACAAATTAAATAATAACCATGTAGGACTATCTCCAACGGTGATTGATCAGAACAGTGACAAATTAAATAATAATCATGAATATTCAACAGCTATGGGTCAGACTGACAAACAAAAATGCAGACATATCAAACAATTTTAGGGAATTTGCATCCCCTATGGTTATGGGTCAAAATGGCAACAAAATAAATAACTTAAATAAAGGCTAGCTTGAACTTATTATCAAATAACTACTGTATTTATAAACGTCA
The DNA here is from genome assembly GCA_020002185.1 of Paraescarpia echinospica. Taxonomy (NCBI): domain Eukaryota; kingdom Metazoa; phylum Annelida; class Polychaeta; order Sabellida; family Siboglinidae; genus Paraescarpia; species Paraescarpia echinospica. The sequence goes on from CM034542.1 coordinate 53,559,097, forward strand.
AATATTGTGTCTGGGCATTTTACATTTTTCTAGATCGGTCTGTCAAAAAAGAATGTAGACAAATAAACGTTGAAAGACTTTGTTCATTCAAATTTAATACAAAACACATTATCTGTATATCACATAGAATAAATGTAAAAACAATAAAAACCTTGGTTGAAACTGAGATTATCTGATGTTCATCATATAAAGGATCACAATTAGTCACAACCAATAAAAACGTGTCACTCAATTGGATAAAAGAAATTGTTGACAGAGTAATCCATTGGTCACCATTTAAGTTTTAACATAACATCACACAATCTTTACTGCTTCTAGTGAAGAATTCGTTCTACAGCATGCTCTCATAGATAAGCATTTCAGAGAATTATGATGTGAGTGGGCGAGTGATGGGTGGATGGATGGAATATGACGGGTGTGAGACTGAGCCCGAGGGCTGAGCCCGAGGTAGGCACTTCAACAAAAAATGTAATATCATGCTAGAACATTGGGAATGGGCTTAAATTAAAGGTAATAGGTTAAGGATGACATAACTGTTTATTTCATTAAGATATCTTTAATAGATCAAAAGATATTGCGATTTTAAGACGGAAAAATAACATAATTTTTGTGTATCTCTTACAATGGCAAAATGGACTCATTTTTGTGTTTTCTATTGGTAAATATTTGCTTTAAAACATCATAACTTTTTTATTTATACATATATTTAAATACTGTTTTAATGGTTTTCAAACACATTGACAAGAGTAATAAATTTACAATATTTAATATTTTAGTACCAATTATAACCAAATTAATGCAATTAATTAGTTAATTTGAGTTATGTAGCATACAAAACTCAACAGGCCAAAACACTCCAGTTAAAGGCCATAATTATGAAGATTTTATACATATTATGCAATGAGTATAACCACATTAATAATGGTAATAAATATGCATTAAAAAATAATTTAATGAATTAGTCAATATTGGGTAATTAGCACGCAACCTCGACAGACCAAAACATATCAGTAAAAGGCCATAATGTCCATGACTATGAAGATATTTATACATATTATGCAATGTGTATAACCACATTAATAATGGTAATAAATATACATTAACAAATCATTTAATAATTTATTTAATTAGTCAATATTGGCTAATTATTGTGCAACCTTAACAAACCGACACATTTCAGTAAAAGGCCATAATGTCTATGATTATGAAGATATTTGTATAATTTATGAAAGCAGTAAACCACAATAATTATGGTAATAAATATACATTAACCAGCCATATAGCAAGTAAATATTGGCTAAATAGCACACAAACTCAACAGAACAATACATGATAAAGAAATACAATATTCATACTCCTAGTTCACTGTGTCTATGTGTGACTGTGTCATGACAGGTTGGATGAATGCTGCATGCTCTGTACAGACCAGTAATCAGTTGTCAATGCTTCATAATGTAATGTTCCGCATTTTAACATGAATTTGATGAAGTAATGTTTATAAATTGTTCACAGTATTCCGATGCTGAATCCAAATATGCCAAATGCAAGACTGCTTTCTACATTACTCCCCATGGCCCATGGGAGGCAAGCCATGAAGAAGAAGTCTGCTCTGCTCATAATACAGTCTTTTTGTAATATTGGAAGTTGATTGTCTCATAATTTAATGCCAGTAGACTGCAAGATCTGTACAGCAAGGTTCATATTTCAGTATCTTGCAAAACAACGTTGTATTCTTCAACATGATGCCTATAAGTAATGTTCGTGTCATATTGAGTGGACACTGTGCAATGTAGATATCAGATATATATAATCAGCCAGATTAAATGTGTACGTATGGAGGCAGGTGATGGGTGTCATATTCAGATGACTCTGTGGCTTAGTACCTTCACAGTTAACTGTCAGACACATATCAGCGTAAGATCAGTGTCACTGCATGTAATTGCGAACAATATCTTAAATAAAAAGGTCATTGTGTATCATATAATAATAACTGTTTTGATTCTACATGCAAATCTTGTGAAATAATTGTCATATCCCTGCCTCTGTTACTCAAGAGAGCCGTGTGAAATTCTATAATAATGCATTATGTCACTGGTATAACTGTGGTGTTTAATGTATTGCATGTTGTCATACAATGAAATGAATGATGCTACAACTGATCAAGGCATTTATGGTTTATATTACAACATGCTTTAGCAATTTTGTGAAGTGACTGTCATGAAACATTTTTTTAAACAAATTAAGTTGAATTATTTACGTATTTTACCTCCAAAAAATTTGTTCTAACAAATTGTTGATTTAATAGGTAACTAACAAGAATTAATTAAAATTACTGCATAATGACATTTATATTATTTCTAAGTCTAAATAAATGCATAACCATAATTAAATAATGGCATTTAATTTTAAGCCATGCCAAGGGCAAGGGTAAGCAGTAACCAGTCCTGGCCTAAGTCTACTAAGACTACCATGCTTGGCCCGTATTATAGGCGTATACTATAAATCATATTCATAAAATACCTATATATAAAAGTCAGAACATATAATGTTGTTTCTGTAGTGATTTAAATTCAGAGAAATAGAATAAGGCATGATCTGCATCTGGCTGGGGTGACACACTGTCGGTCTGACTGACAGATCGGCCAAATCAGACAGATGTGGCATGTTTTCAGCGGTGCTGAAACCACATTTCTCTTGTGTTCTCTACACCAAAATTTTCAACATAGACTAATAAATACCCATAGAACTGGCTAAAGACACCAGTTTTCTTTACTAATACATCCGTTTGTGTTAAAATTACAATTAAAACACAGTCATGCCGTAAAATTGATGAAATTAGCTTACATTTGGTCAAATTTAAATCAGAAAAAGACGTAATGAAAGGCCAACTTACGATTCGGAAGAATCTCGCAGTGAATGAGGTAAGTGACCAGGAAAAAAGTGCCAAAACGTGAGTTGAAACAAAACGCTAACCGGGTGCCCGGCAAACGAGACGGCCTGCAGTGATCGCGATTCGACGCACGCGAAACGACCCAGTTTGCGGAATTCGTTGAAGTGCCTACCCGAGGGCTGGAGCAGGAGATTCATAGGATGAGATTCATCATTTAAACGTTTTGGTTTGTCGCCGTTTTGACCAACGACTGCCGCCAATTGAACACATGCTTTGTCGCCGTTAAGGTTTGTCGCCGCCACACGTGTGATACAGCTGTGTTGACAGAGCAAGTATAGAACTATACACAATATATTCTATTATCGTCCAGCTAAACATGGCCAGCGCTTCGATGCGTTGAAAATGGCTTCAATATTTACATTAACCTTCATATACGCACCTGTGAGCGTTCTCTGTGTGTCCGCTGACTTGACTTAGATGCATTTTTAAATGACGACATTATTATAGTTGTCCTATTACAAGAAATGTGGCAATATTTACTACACTCGTTCACCACCTGCTCTGAAGCCGGAAGTAGACTTTCCTTCCTTCGTATGAACTCCGCGGAGAGTGATTCTATTTTGGCTGCTTATTTGTGACATGGCATTTCAAACATAATTTTTGTTTGGCAATGAAATTAATAAATTTAGATTTTTCGGTATATATTAAATTGCTCTAACGCTTAGGTACTGTTACTTTGTACTTTGTTGTATTAAAATAATTATTTTTTAATTATGTGAAAAATGCATATGGGTAAAACGAACCCTACCTAACTCAACAGATTACCACTTGTATCGTACTTTTATTGATGAAATCGATGACACAATTACATAATATCAAACCTATTTAGTTACACTCGATTTGTTCATTATTAATAGCCATATTATTATGTTATTGTTGTTGTTATTATTAGTAGTAGTAGTAATAGTAGTAGCAGTAGTAGTAGTAGTAGTAATAATAGAAGTATTAGTATTATTATTAGTAGTAGTATTAATATTACTATTATTATTATTATTAGTAGTAGTAGTAGTAGTAGTAGTAGTTGTAGTAGTAGTAGTAGTTGTTGTAGTAGTAGTGGTAGTAGTAGTGGTAGTAGTAGTAGTAGAAGTAGTAGTGGTAGTAATAGTGGGTAGTAGTAGTAGTAGTAGTAGTAGTAGTAGTAGTAGTAGTAGTAGTGGTTATAGAGGAGACCAGGGATGGTAGAGGAGACCGGGTATGGTAGAGGAGACCGGGGATGGTAGAGGAGACCGGGGATGGTATAGGAGAACGGGGATGGTAGAGGAGACCGGGGATGGTAGAGGAGAACGGGTATGGTAGAGGAGACCGGGGATGGTAGAGGAGACCGGGGATTGTATAGGAGAACGGGGATGGTAGAGGAGACCGGGGATGGTAGAGGAGACCGGGGATGGTATAGGAGAACGGGTATGGTAGAGGAGACCGGGGATGGTCGAGGAGACCGGGGATGGTATAGGAGAACGGGGATGATTGTCACACTTTTTGTCTTATGTTTTCCTCTTTGTAATAACAGTTTTACAAGTTGTGCTGTTTTTAACTATAACGTACGTACAGGTAATAATAAAGTCCACGCAGCTTTATTTAAAATATACTATTTGGGTCATTCAAAAAGGGTCTCTCCTGTGCTAACCTGCTCCATGTCCGGGTTGGTTGTCACAGACTGTGGAGTTGGTTGTTATACAATTTTGGGACTCCGATAATAGGAAATAAAGTAATGTGTTCACACAAAAAATAATTACACAGTGAAATAAGCATTCTGAAAAGTGTCTGGTTGCATATCGCCGCGAATTTGTAGAAACGTTGCAAGTGGCTAAAAACTGCATTATCAAAAGTTTAACGTTAAGCAGAATTTTTTTTAATCACATGTTACATGAAAAAAACAATTGCTGGAATCATGACTCATTTCAGTATAGCATATCTTGACATGTCTACGACAAATTAAACTGATTTTTAAAAAAATCCTAAATTATAAATGTTAAAACTTGTTCTCAAATGTGAGCGACGCAACAACTACCCCAACATGTTTAATACAATATGACCCTCCATCAAGACTTGGCACGACATGTCGTTCTCGAAGTAACACTTGTTGTGTGAATGGGTTTGATGTTAGACATGTCAGACCTCACAATCGGTCCTATTCGACATGACAATCTCTTCAAGCACAATTGAATATCACCCGATGTTATGTTATAAATACCAATACCAACACCACAATAGTTTACTTATAACATGCCAAAACGAAAACACGACACAAACGCATCAATATTCAGTCGCAAAGCAAAACATCACAAATGGGGGTTCTTGTCTACTAAACGGTCATTGCAGTGACAATTCCGAATGCTATCGTCATCTACGAGAAACACTAGAGCACTGTGACAAACATTCCGTGTGACAACTAACCCCGGTCTCCCCTACAATCGCGAAGGCCCTAGATGTCCGCTGTGTGGACCAAGGCGTAGACCCAGGTTTGTAACAAAGTGTTTTCCCTGCATAATCGTAAACAAGTAGGAATTACATTTGACTTAGAATCACTATTATTATGTATACCTTTCTATATTTGAACACATGTATGTGTGTGTGCGTGTGCGTGTGCGTGTGTGCATGTGCGTGTGTGCATGTGCGTGCGTGTGTATGTGCGTGTGCGTGTGCGTGAGCGTACGTGTGATTCATTTCCAACTGAAATAAAAATGCGTAGGCCAACATGTGTTTGCTTCTAAATGAGTGTGCTTTGTTTCAAACAACCCAAAGCTTGAAACTATGTTAGCACTTTGAAGTTTGAATGTTTATAACCATTAACATTGGGTATCCTTTTAATCTACTGTCATCGTCCTTCTGTCCTAGTTGTTTAATATTATAACCGATTAGTCTATATGTTGTGGTTGCTAACATGTTATGGGTTTATGACGCCACGTTCAACTAGGGTAACTGGTTTTACTATAACCCTTCTTTTTTGCCTTATCGTACAATTTAGTTTTATGTTATGTAGTAATGAAGTTGCTATTTCCCTTTTTATATATGCTATTACAATAACGATTAATGCGTCCATTCAGATATACTCTTTTCCGGACATTATCGTAGATACTGAAGCTATTTAATAATAAAGTAATTTGGGGCAAAGCGCACACAGTTAGCAACAAAGGTGATTTTTTTCTATTTATTTCCCGATAAGACAGAAACGGTTAGCACAATCACGTAGACAGTTGATGTTATCTAAGTAATATCATAATTACAGAACTGCAGTAACTACGTAATAAACAGAACATTCTGTTTTAGTGACACTCAGAACTCAGAACTCAGAATCAATTTATTTGACCTATAAATACGATGCATATACAACGAATAACGTAAGCAATAGATACGGTCGGGAGACTCCTATTAAGATTTAATATCACTAGCACAGGAGCCATCCCATAAATATAAACAACAAGATTTACATGACACAAATCAGAATAGCATATGACTTGTTTTTTATAATTGATAATTACTCAATGTATCAACTTACATACTTAATACACACTTATTACATGTACTCGTGTACAAACTGACGTACATATGGATACTTAGGTATACATTTCTATACGTATTACGAATTACAAATAAAGCAATTATGAATACGACAACTGGATTCATAATTTAAAAAAAAGTGTTTTGTGTACGTTGAAAAACCATATAGACTGTGGGTGTAAACTTGGTTAATGATAATACTTGGTGTGTTGTTAGCTGTCTCTACTATGTTGTGTCTAATGCATTTTTTGGCAAATTCATGTTTGAATCTGAACATATACAGATTATTTCTTTCACTTGTGCAGTGCTGATGAATATCACAGATGTGTGTGTTTGGAAAAACATTGAAGTAGTAGGGTAACAGATTGTTAATTAATTGATAGCCTACAGACTTTCTATGGTTCGCTAGTTTTAAATCCATATTTATAAATATTGTTTATATTTATCTGAATATTGAGCCTCTTAATGTTCAACATCGATCTATATCCACGTTAAATAATCACAAAACCAGTGCGTGAAAACGTATTAATCAGTTGGTATATAAAAAGGATTTCATTACATCAAAAGTTCTGAAATCTAATGTTATATGTTAAATTGATTTGTTTATGAAAACCACTTTCATTGTAATTTATACAAACGGGGTGAGCTTTGTCCCGTATGAATAAATTTGCTGAATATACTATAATTACAAAAAAAACGTAAATGATATTACTGCTAGCATTATATAATGCCGCCTGTCACACAAAACATATGTGACATGTGACCGGTTATATCTCATTTTATTTAGTTAAAGTACTATTGCTATGGAGCACTTTAAAAATAATAACAGGGGTAAAAATTTAAATTGATGTAACTTTTGTATTGTGTTATTTTTGCGAAAATCGAAAGTGGCCAAAATAGTTTCGCATCGTGATGTATCGTTTAACAAGTAGAATGCGTCAATAAATACAACATCTGCTGAGATAGGGGGTGCGCTTTGCCCCACACTACTATGTGTAGACATTCTCAGGATGCATTATCGTCCTTGGTGGTTCTTTTCCGTTGCCAATTAACGAGGCACTGTTAACGTGATCATCCGAGTCCCGAGGGACGCACAGCGCCACATGTTGAAAGCTAAGTTTTAAGATCAAACGTAAAGTGCCTGGTCGGGGTTTCGAACTCTGGCACGTAGGCAAGCGTGTTAACACATGTGTTAACACATGCACTACAGCGCTGCATTCTGTCTCACACCTCCGCGTCTCAGCTCACATATTACTCTGAGACGCAGCTAATCTTTGCTACATTTGTTAATTCCAGATAATTATCCATTTGAAGCAGCAATTTTGCACTGGTCATATTCACACTAATTGTTACTTTTTATGAGTAATTTTGGCGAGCGGACATAGTAACTGTAGGAACCCATTTAAACTAAGACCATATTAATAGCTTTCAAGGATGAATGGCTACGTCCGCGATGGTGGTATATATTCTATGAATTTATATACATAATATATATATATTTATTTATTTATAATTTATGCACTATATTTCACTGGCATACTGTTGTGGGGATGAAGCTAACTCCACATAATCCGATATTATTATTATTAGTGGGTCCCCATCAGATACTGTTGGTAATCTAGATGTTATATTTGAAAGAAACTCCAGTGTCCGCAAGCATATATATTATATTTTTCAAATGTACAAATCTTGTTTTTACCATAAACAAGATCTGCGTCGAGTTCGGCGTCACATATAATAATTACATATATGTTCAACTTCTGCTTTGACTGCGCAACTGCGAGGAATACACAATATAACACTTCTTTGGTTTTCACTTTTATTCTTTACGAAATGGTACATCGAATGACGACATACAGCGTCTGCAGTCAGCCAGTCATTTAGTTGAGATAAAAACAATATCCGGTTAAAATGACTCACAGTTGAAGACGGCGTGTAAGCCATGGAAGGAATCTGCAAGCTGGCCACCTGACCACAAACCCCTGTCGAGGGGAGGAGGTCAGGGTTACCTAAATTAAATTGCAACGATCTAAACATCTTAACACAATAATATTTAATGTCCGATAATTATTAATAATGTCACAGTCCATAAGGCCTAAGCCGCAGCTTTGTCAAGTTGAACGGTCTGGCTTCTCGTCTCTGTAGGCCGGAGCTTGTTAACAATGCTTCCTTAACTTTCTGTCGCCATGTTGCACGCAATGTGGAGCTAGTTGTCCAAATCTCGACGTGGCCGTTTACTGCAACAACAAGTAAGGAATATAATAATAAGAATAATCAGAAGAAAACGAAGAAACGTCCAGCCGCGGGTCCACTTTGATTTGATACACTTCTTACTTGCAACTGGTTGTCAGGTGGAAAACCGCGATGACGTTATCACCAATTGATGATGCGTAGACCGGTTTATGTCAATCCACAGCTGCGCATTGCACAACTTCCTGGAAATGTCGTGCCAATATACGCATGCGCGCCAATTCCATGTTGCAAGTTCGCGACCAGCGACCAGTAGAGTGACACTTCTTAAAGGCTTAAATATTAATGCATTTTAATCCGTGACTGACCATTCGCATTTGTAAAGCCAATATAAGGTCTACCCTGTGACTGTGCTGCTTTTGCTGAGGTAACACGACGAACTTTTGTAAAGGCGATGTCCAACTGAACACCAGTCACTACCTTTATCTACTGCTAAAACAATACCAACTGCACTGATTAGTAGCCGCCTTGACCATTGTAACTCACTGTTACAGGTAGCATTGTTAAGAGACTTAGCTAATGTCCAACTTGTGTGCGAAAATGCCTTCACGTGTTGTACTAAAATATAGGCAAAAACAGGTGAACTTGAACTTGGATGATGTAGAAAACCTCTTCGATCGATCGGGCATACCCAAAATTATGATAATGTATACCAAACTCATCGGAATCGGCCTATTATTAGCTGAGATATCACCATAAAGTTTTACCTTGTCGGCGGCGGCCATTTTGGATTTATGCTAATTGGGGGTGTCAACGAATCCCAAAATGTGTGTCCTATATCAGGATTTGATTAGTACCCATCAAAAGTCACTTGTGCCAAATTTGGTGATTTCTTCAAAAAATGAACATTCACACCCCTAAGACAGCGGACTAAAAGCGGTTCGTTTCTCACCATCGTTACCCATACTGGAAGTCACAGTTGCTTCGTGTTACAAATCAAATCAAATCAAATGTAGATTGTCCAATAATATAATTGTGTTTGCTTATTGTGGTCATTCTAAACGGTTGCCACCATATTTCACTAATCACATGCGGTTTTTTAAAGGTGGCGGTCTGTTCCTAGTTTTTCATTTATTATTTATCATACTGTTCCTATGACTGTACTAACTATGTTGAATGTACATGTGTGTATGTGTGTATCTGCTTATCTGGGTATGTACGACATTCTGGGAAACGAAACAGCAACAACATATCGATGCCAATTAAAAATAATGTAATCTTTATTTCGTAATTCCATAGAGGCAAATGTAATACATTTGCACAAATAAACCTGTTGTAGTCTGTACATAGGTTCGTTGTGTCTGAAGCGATACGTACGATATGTGGAGAATCACGAGAGGAGAGAGAGAGGATAGAGAGAGAGGAGAGAGAGAGGAGAGAGAGAGAGGAGAGAGAGAGGAGAGAGAGGGAGAGAGAGAGAGAGAGAGAGAGAGAGAGGAGAGAGAGAGAGAGGAGAGAGAGGAGAGAGAGAGAGAGAGAGAGGAGAGAGAGGAGAGAGAGAGAGGGAGAGAGAGAGAGAGAGAGAGAGAGAGAGAGAGGAGGGAGGAGGGAGATAGGGAGAGAGGAGAGAGAGAGGAGGAGAGGAGAGAGAGGGAGAGAGCCGAGGAAGAGAGAGGCAGAGAGAGAGGGAGAGAGAGGGAGAGAGGAGGAGAGAGAGAGAGGAGAGAGAGAGGAGAGGAGAGAGAAAGGAGAGAGAGAGAGAGAGGAGAGAGTGAGAGGAGGGAGAGAGAGAGAGAGAGAGGAGAGAGAGAGGCGATGATGGTAACAATGGAATAGATGAGAGAGCAGAAGCAATACACCATAGAACAAAAGAAGAGTTGTGGTTGGACCGGGAATGTCTGAAGAGTTCCTATTGTAAAAAAACGGTTTGAGGCAAGAAAGTATCCTTGGCTCTTAATAAGCAGAAATATCAGCACACATTATATTCTCAGGAAGATGATATACGCAGACATTCTGGCCAAAATGGCAGAGAGTAAACAATACTTAGAAGAAGTGTTGGAGGAATGGAAGGGGGTGTTAAGAAGCATGGATTGAGAATGAGCCTGGAGAAGACAGAAGTGATTTTCATGCATTAGACCAGCGAGAGGAGTTGAACATCAAGTTTTGGATGGGAATATTATGTGGATAACTTTGTGTACCTTGGCGGAGGGTGGACACTCAGAGGTAGAGGGAAAGTCCTTAAATGCACCCTGTGTCGTCTGGAGACTGTGGCGCTGACATAACAGCACCAGCAACAACAACAACAGAATATATGCATGTTTGCGAGAACAAATAAAGACGATGGGGAAAAGAAGAATGGATTATCTGGAGGGAGATATCGGGATGTAGGTAAACCTAAAGGGACGCGTGGCAAGGAGCCAGAAAATGTGGGCATGCCACTTGGTAAGAATGGACGAAGGCAGACTACTGAAGTGAGCAGATCTTGAAACATATCAAAGACACAGAAAAAATGAAGTCCCCACAAACTCCCCCGCTCCCCAGCGGAAGACGAAATATGAAGGTGGGGGGGGGGCTGCTCATTGGAAGCAGTGGAGTGGACGAACGGAAAGATCTGTTAAACAATGGAATATGTGGCCGGCCATCATCTATGTATAACAGAGAACAATGCCCAGCCCCGATGACGTCCACCAAGATCTCCATAGTATCCATGTAGATCGAATATATTCTGAAGTTTGGATAGCCAAAGTGTTTCTTCATAAATTCATCCATGAAATGTTCAATATTCTCGTTGCTCGCCTTAGCCACACGTTTGGCAAGTTCCTCGACATCCACATCATAATATTTGTATATTAATTTATTAGAATTTATATTATGTCCATCGGGTTCTGGAAACCTGCTTACATAGAGAGATTGGGTGTGCAACCAACTTTGATTTACGCTATAAACACATTTAATTTTTTTTAAATCAAGTTCGATGATGGCATCCATCCACAATTTTTCTCTCAGAATGATCGATCTAGCAAGAATTTCTGCTATTTACAAAACGATCCTGGTCTACTATGCGGACACTTATGGCTGTTTGCGACCTTTGACCTTTCAAAATCCGGTCCTAGTCAGGGTTATAAGTATAAATAAACAACAGGTAATGTTGACATATGTTAAAATGCAATTGTAACGAAACATTAATAAAAACATTATGAAAATCTGTTTCGGAGTCGTCTACAAACTGTGCACCCAAGGAGAAGGTAACAGTGATTGCGTACGGCATGGGGATTCTGGTTTAGATTATTGCTTACTGTATAGGCATATAGGCTTTCCTTCATACATAAGGTAGGCATGGCGACCTCGAATGACAATATCGGTGTGGCAGTTATGGATGTAAGGATATCTTCCCCCCTCCTATAAACAAGTTCAAGAAATAACACGAAATACATATATAATAAATGCAGCTTAAAATGTTCAATTGGCATCAAAAGTGTAGTAACTATTATATTATAGTAAATTAGAATAACTCCATACACTTAGATACGCGAGTTAACCAGCATCACGTGGTTCGACGGGAAAGCACACAGTTACTTCACAGGGCATTGTGCTGCCTAGTCTTCTAATGGCACGGTAATAGAAGGTCACCTAGAATCACCTGGAACCACCCAGAACCACGGGGAACCACCGAGAAACACGAGGAACCACCAGGAACCGGGAACCACCACGTGGAACCACCGGGGACCACCAGGAATCTACAGGAACCGCCATGAACCGCCGGGAACCACATGGGACCACCGGGAACCACCGATAACCACCAGGAACCACCGGGAACCGTAGGGAACCACCGAGAACCACGGAGAACCGCCGGAACCACCAGGAACCGCCGGGAACCACCGGGAACCACCGGGAACCTCCAAACCGCCGAAACCGCCGGGAACCACCGGGCATCCATGATTACCCTATCACTGCAGTGCGGGAAGCTACATATAGTGCATCGCCTCATGCATAGCTGAATTTCCCACCTACAGATACGTCATGGTCTTGCTTTGATCAAACTGTCTGCGACTGAGTTTCTCGAAAACACGCAGAGTAGACGTTGTTAGTGAACTGCCATGCACTTATAGGAACATCACGACCATAAACAGTAGCAGTACCGAGGCTGGTGGTAAACGATAACAGGTCTGTCGTGATTATTTTCACGTGTTTCCGTGTCGAAAACGAAATACAAAGCGGGTAATTCGGCGTAGCTACACGCGCGTTGCAGCGGGTAATTCGGTCCAGCAGCCGGCGTGGAACACCCATATCGCCGGGGCCGTCAATCACAAGAACGACCGACGCGTCTATCGCACATCACGCACGCGCCGGGCGCTGTCGCTCCATAGGCGCGCGCCAACTTGGGTCGTTATTAATGTCGGTGGACATTTATCAAAATTAGCGCAAATATTTCATTTTGCTTTCGTAATTATGACGTCCGTTCTGGCGCGTTTGAAAGCAATCTCTTGCACGGTGTGCGCGCACACTGTTCATATCGCCATGCTGCTACCTGACTCGAATCTCAACTTATTGCTTCCTATTAATTCGTCGCCGCACAGATGTTCGCTGTTTGGTCGCTCGTTCGGTTGGTTGGGCTGGCGTTCTCAGTCAGTTGGGGCGCCCAAAGTCTGCCCGTCATCTGCTTGGTGAACGGACGGTGAACGATTGCCGAATCAACACTGTAATAATGAGCCCTCTCTTTTGTCTCAAACACATCAACAAAATGGCTTAATGCTAGAACTGGTATCGCAAAGATTGCTTGCAATTTTCTTCATTTGTTAAACAACATTGTTTGACTTACGGATTTACGCTAATATGTGTACCATTAATGTTAACAACAGATGCACATTTTAACGAAATATATCGTGTGTGTAGATAGGCCTACGTATTAGCACATACATGTCACAGTCTTTCTATATAGTCTAACACTAGGCCTACATGAACAATAGTCAAACTAGGCAGCACCCAATTGTTGCTTTGTGTTAAAATGACAGCTTATGTGTAGTTGCATAGACGTCGACCTATGATGATCAAAACGTCTGAGATTACTACCTGATGGACGCTGCCTCGCACAGACCCGGCAAACTTGCACCTGGCGTCTCGCATATATGGGTCAACATTTGCGAACTGGACAAAACGGTGTCGCCAACATTCAACATTTTTACCGCATTGAGTACACATATTTGTTTTAATTATGCATGGTATATATTTCCACATGTAAATGTTATCATTGGATGTTTTTGTTTTTTGGAAATTGTCACGTGCAAAGAAAAAAATGCGACCGACACTAGTATCCCCCTACCGAAATTGCGTTTCGCCAATGACATAGCGGCTCAATTGCCAGCTATTATTCGGCTTATATGTATTGATGAAACACACGATGATACATTACAGAGGACTGTCAGGAACTCTCCTGCTAATACCTGTGCATGATTTAGGAAAAAAAACTTATTTGTTAAACATAAAATCAAATGTCGCAAATTTTTGTTATTAGCGTAACGTTGTATTTATATGCTAGCTCAGAAATTATCATAAATTTGTTTCCGTGTGACACATCGCAAGATGTTTACGTATGACGTGTGCATTTCAGCGGGAAGACCGAATGCTGATAGATAGTTCAGTTTTTGTATTATATCTCCGTTTTTTAACTGTTCATAATTGTCATCTTGGTGTGTGTCATAAGAGAACGGCATCTACACCTGACAAGCAAAAGCGATACATTTTAACCAAATCGCCAGAATTCAGCGTGTATGAACGATCCTAACAAGAACTAGTTGCGACTAAACGTTTCAGTCTCGTGGATAAAAGTCTTTAGCGTCACGTGTCATTACCATCACACTTGTGTCAATGTTGACAAAGATAGAATTGCATGAACTACGTGGTGAAAGATAAGCACGTAACGCTAATGACACTAGGATCTACATATCTGAACTGTTTATTCTCCCTGAATCCCAGTTTGCAGGATAAGGCGTGGACATGGACAATTTATGTACTACATATATACAGTAACATGCAGATAAAATTTGTTAACTTATTTGAATTTTTTTAGGATACCTAAAAACCTTATTTTGTCCAGTTGTCAAATATTCACCCATGTATACTCGGCCGACCAGCTACCCTTTAGACGGCTGCATGCCGTGTATACCCAACCAAAGCCAGCTTGTGCAACGAAAGGTTACAACAGAGACATGCAGTGTGGTTATTTACAACCTTTCTGATAGTCGCATATATACGGTATTAAATTAAAGTGGCCGCTTACGTTTGCCGTAACTTCCGTAAGACTTCGTACGACAGATAGCCATGATTTCCTTGCCAAGCATGATCGTTGCTCGGTGCCAATCTAGCTTACCAACGCCCAGACCCCGGATTTGTGAGCATGTATTGGTCACATCGTTTAGTCTTAACAACGTGGCGAAGATTGATTTACTTGCAGGCTAATTCTGTTTTGTCATGGCAGCCCAGAATTATCACATGGCGCCCAGAAAGCACCTGTCTATCGTCTTTGGGCCTAGGCTGCAGTATAAGCTACGTTGTTTTAAGTACCCGCTGTCTGTGACAAGCTTCATTGAAGACTTCCACCATCACTTTTCAAATATTACCGGATACAAATTTTGCTCGTTGTTTATTCACACCGCGTGAAAGTTGAGCTGCGCTCATTTTTGTTGCTTTGCGAATTCTATAACCACACATCGAGTTAACATTCGTACACACGCCAGGGGGTCGTTTTTATAACGATAAAGGAAGACAACACAGAAAAAGTAATCGACTCTGCGTAAGTTCGTGAAACAGGAAGTGAACGCGTCAGCCAATCGTCGGCCAATGATGCTTACGGACAAAGAGGCTTTCCAATGGGGAGCGCGCAATATTAGAATTGTAGAACCTATTGTATTTGTGTAAATGACTCGAACACCGCGTCAATTATCCGCTGTGCGTTTTGTTTCGAAAGAGATGATGGCCGAATTTCGGCTTTTGGCATGTTCTGGTCGCTCAGTGCACGTAAAAACAGCAGTCTTGTGGACTGTTCTTCTTGTGGTCGTTGATTGCGTTTGGCAGGTGGCCGTTCACTTCAGGTGCATTATTGTTAAAAACAATCCGTGCACATAATTGTGGTCGCCGAAGACAGGTGGTCGCCGGAGAGAGGTGATCGCCTACGAAAAAGGTCTCACAAATCAGTTTCAATTATGCCTATTTACGACTCAGATTAATTGGACAGGAAATAATTGTTGCCATTTCATTTCTTCCTGGTTTATTTTTGTTGCATTGTGATTTGTTTGGTCGGTTTGCAGCGCTCTGCCCTTCCCGGGAATACCATGCCATTTGAGCTAATGGTTTGTCTGTTCTCTGTTTGGTCTTGTTATTTTATTCTTCAATGTATGTATCTGCACGTAGAATTCGTAGCCCCAGCCCATGTATGTCTGGTGTCAATTGTTGTTCTCCTCGTCGTTCCCTGTCTGCAGGGATGAGATTGGCTTGGATACGTCGACATTTTCTTTCTCTTCCTCCCCGTTGCACTTGCACTACTTTCTCTACCACCCTTCTCCATTCTCCTCGGCCTCTTGCTCTTTTCCACCATTCCCCTTTCCATCCCTCCAGGTCTCTCTTCGCGCAATCTTTCCACCTCAGTCTCGGTCGCCCTCGTTTTCTTTTTTCCTCCACTCTCCGGGCATCTTCTTTCTTTGTCATCCGTTCTTCTCCCATTCGCTCCACATGTCCTGCCCAGTTCAACCGACTTCTCACTAACTTCATCTTGAAACTTTCTTTCACACCAACATCCTCCTTCGCTTATTTATTTTCTTTACCCCTGTAATTCTCCCGACCCAGTTGTTTTCGCACACTTGTACCCTCTCCTGTTGTTTCTCTGACATTGCTATAGTCTCTAGGCCATACAGGTAGGCTGGTGTCACACTTGTGCATAGTACCTTTCCCTTGAGTTTTCGCGATATGTGCCTGTCTCCCATCACACCTTCTATTTTCCTCCATGCATTCGCCTCTGCTTGCATTCTCCTGCGAAGTTCTGTCTCTGAGGAGCCATCTCCACATACCGCTCCGGCCACGTAAACGAAACTATCTCTTTGTTTTAGTTTCTTCAGGTAAATGTCCAGCTCTTTGCTGTCTTCTCCAGATTCACTTTCAGTCCGTGTTTGCTGAAGATATCCTTCCACTCTATCAGTTGTTCCTGTAAATCCGTTTCCCCGTCCGCTACGACCGCTAGATCATCTGCATACAGTAGTTTCTGGAGAATATCTTTCGTATTGGTCTTTTTACTTATCAGTTTTTTCACTGCGATAAACAGCAGTGGGCTCAGGGCACTCCCCTGTCTCAAGACTTTGCTTTCACCACCCGAAGACCTTACGAAGGGAAACGATCTAGAAGAAGTCTGGGGAGACGGTGGAGAAACGAACTAGACGAGAACTGGAAGGGCACCATCTGGCAGAGGATAGCACAAGATCTGGAAACGACATGTGAAGCCTTCGCCCAACGACGGGACACTACGGCTGCAAAATTATGATGAAGAGGTAGCATAGCCACACTGCAGATCTGGAAACGACATGCTGAGGCCTTCGCCCAACCGCGGGATACTACGGCTGCACAATGATGATGAAGAGGTAGCATAGCCACACGGCAATCGTATGACAACAAGAGGACGTCAAAGTTACAAGTGTATGAATAACTATGCACATTCTCCCTTAAGGATGGCGCCATGCCCCACCCTACCCTATGTATAATGGTTCTTTAGACGTGATATCAGGTGTAATGACAGGTTCTCGACAAGACAGCGCCACAATAACAGTATGCAGGGCAGTCCCTTCACTTGGCGCTAACGGGGTTCACGCAGTCGTGGAAGGTGACTCAATCAGTATCGGTTTACATCACAGTAAATTAGACAGTAAAACCAAACATGTATAAATTACTCAATGTTTGGGCGTATGCCCGAGTGACTGTCTGTTTACAAGATGCATTGTAAACAAACTCGTTTGTCTCAACAGCGACTATTACATAGGCCTACTTTATATTGGCACCGGTGGAACGTCAGCAAAGCGCTCGAGATAGTAAATTTACAAGGAATCATTGGAGTCAGTGATGTATCGAATCGAATTATTGTTAATTGACATACAACCCACCCGGATGTTAAACGTATGTAAATGATATTAAGATGATCACACTGTAATTACTCACGCATTCAGATATCACCCTCTGTGAACACGAACACTGCATTCAGATATCACCCTCTGTGAACACGAACACTGCATTCATATATTCAATATCCACTGTTCTTTTATAAATGTAGACAGTTGTGAATATTTGTGTACTAATGGTTTTCGCGTATTGGTTGCCACGTGGCTGAATGTTTCCCAGAGATGTCGAGGTGGTGTTCGACTGAACAGGTTTTGGGGTAAAGTGTAAAGTACGTTTAGCAGTTCTAAGGAGTGGATACCGCGCTATGTAAGAACTTATGTTCTCACTAACACAAAGTCATTCCTTCGACGTCGTTTAACTTCCTTACTTTTATAAAAACAACTAGGCCTCCAAATGTCAATATTTTCATAACCACACAATATTTAAACATAACATTTGATCTCCTCTTAATCTCCTGATGTACAATACTTGTTAAACTGTTTTCCTTTACTTTTAGTACAAGGTCTATCCCGCATGCAACATGCTTGAACGTGTACTTGCATGCACGCCGCGCTGGTGATACACAGCCGTTGGTACAGTTTGGATTTAGTTTCCACTTATGTTATCGAACACACCCTTACTTGTTACTTCGAGCACATTCGCAGAAAAGCCGCGAGTATCGACCAGTTGACCAGTACATCCCACGCGCTAGAGTCGCCTGTCTGGACTGGACAGCGAGAGGCACCTCGGCGCGTGCTCTACCGGCACTTAGACCTCTCGCCTCGGCTAATCACCGTTCCCCGCCAGTTAATCACGCAGACCTCGGCGACGATGCTCAAAGAGCCGTGAAGCCGCGTTTGAAGATCGTCCGTGCGCCCATGCGGGCATTAGCAGTCTCCGGATTGGAACCACTACATGGATTCGTTGCGATCCATTAATAACATCGGCCGCTGAGCGTTCGTGCGGACTTCAATAGACGCGCCTAGCAGGATGCTGCTTCGACACCGGTCATTTACTGCCAGTTACAGCGGACGGTCCACCGACCGACCGACCGACCCGGATTCTGTGAGCTTACATAAAAACTCGTGCCGTCTGCTGCGTCCATGCTCTCGCAAATAGACCTAACGTCCAATAAGGTTTCTTGCCCATTTGTTCTGTAAAATATGTTCTTAGGATGTATCCAGTGATTTTGCACTTAGAAATGAAACTTAATGCTAACTGGATAGAACGTACAAAATATTAAAGGGAGACTGCCCCGTCTTTGTGTTTTAATATAACTAGCAAAAATGCCCGTCCTGACGGGATGCCTTGGTAAATGACAGTCGTGTTAATAATAGTTACCAAATGTTAGAAAACACACAGCATCGTTACATAATCACCATGACGCGCTCGCTGATACTCGTTGTTTGTTCGGAGAGAATGTGAAGTTCACGTCCATCGATAGGCCCTAGTCGTCTCGTGATAGTGTAGAATTATCAAATAATATTCGTATTGCTATGCTACCGGCACGAGGGTAGACATAAGCATTATTACTGTGTCAGCGTCTACTTCATGTTGCCAAGTCTATGATGCAGGAGCCGTTTTTCCGAACTATTTGCCAACGTGCGCGGAGTTCCTGCGATTGTTAGATTACGTTTTACGTATTATTCGCACATTACGTTTTACGTTCTGAGCAATCGATTTACCCCATAATAGGTGAGAATATTGACATGTATGGGGTATGTTAAAAAAATATAGGCTTCGGTCTTACGTCCTATTCTAGTGGTCGTAGATTAATTCCTGAAAGTTTGGCACTCGAGGTTCAAGCCGTCTAAGAGGAAAACGTCAACTTACATACGCTAGCTCGATTATATGTAGATGTTTTAGTATTAGAATAAAATGTTGAAATCGAAGTTTAAAAGCCAGAAGCAGTTGGGAATTTGAACGTTTCGCCAGCGAGATACTTTTTGAAATGGCACGCATCCCTTCCCGCAATTAGATGCGACGTTCGTGGTTCCTATGCACATTCCAAAATATAAGTCGGGCGGTGTCCAACACTAGTGTTCTACACCTTAGCTGAAAAGTTGGTGGTCAGTCGGACTTTCAACTTTAAAAAGTTGGTGGTCCAAATATTAACAAACTCACACGAGTAATATACGTTTGCAGCTGTAATGCATGACAATTATTGATATACTAGTTCAGGCCAAGTCTGCCCTGCATCTTAATTTATGATATTCAGATTAAACAACCAGCGAATATAAAATGACAACAAAGGCAATATTTTATTGTTTACGGAAAAACATCAATGTTGCAAATTACATCAAACACCACTACACGAATGTCAGCAGGGGACTACTCAGAACTGTTGCCATCATTTGGAGGAGCAGCCGGACTGTCCGTGAAACACTCGCTCGAGTCACTGACAGTGACTTCAGCTGAATTCAACCTGGACTCGGACAGTGACTCACTGTCCGAGTCCAACTCGGAGAGTTGAAGTTAGGCATCCTCGCACCGGGTATATTCCACAGGTGGATAGCTGATGTGGGTTTGAAGTCAGCCATGTTGCATGAATGCAGCTGGACGGTGATGACAGCTGACACTGTGGACGGCTTCATGCGGTTTTGAAACTCAGTCTTGAACTCTTCACTTGTTTCACTGTGCTGTGAAGCCTCTTTTACATTCAGCGGAACTCGCTGGAAGTGCCAGCACTACGAAACTAAACTCAATCGATCTATCAGCATTGATCAGCTCGACTGTTTTGTACCACGCTTGTAAACGATAAATTTCCCGTTCAGAAATACACAAATGTTATTGGCACTTGCCTAGTATCCGCGCCCACCCTGACTTCGTCGTTATAACAACATCTTTGCCTAAATTTGATACCTCATGTGTTATTGCCATTATTCAACATCATCCCATGCATATTTACGTTACAAAAATATCGCGTCTTTGCGCATTTTTGAAGCCCAAAGAGCGACCCAGTTTGCAACAACATACGCTGCGATATCGCTCACCGCGGTAACTCGCGGACGCAGCGGGTCGCATTTTGGGCCTCAAAAATGTGCTAAGACGCAACATTTTCGTAATATATGCCTGGAATGACGTTGAATGATAGAACTAAGTCTTTTAGGTATCACATTTAGGCAAACGTGTAGTTATAATGACGAAATTGAATCGAGGCTGGCCCGGATACTAGACAAGTGCTCCATTTTTTTTTTAATCTGCCGGTCTTGCGTGCTGGCACTTTTTCCAAGTAACCGGCCCGACGAAATATTTGACGGTATCGGGCCTCCGGGTCGGCAGTAATTTCGAACACTGTACAACACAGTCAGTGAAAGTTCAGTCAGGAATACAATAAGTGACAATTTCAGTAAGCAACTTAATTTAGTATTTATGTAATCAAATTCGTTGCAATTATAATAATATTTCCGATTTTTGAAGTGGATCTTCAATCCACTTCAAAAATCGGAAATCACACAAATGCTTCACGTGTTTGTTTCACGAGCCAATCTCGCAGCCTTAGAAGAAGGCTACGTTTGGTGTCCGGGTTAGAGACACGCGGTACATGGTGTCTGTTCTATAGAGACACGCGGCACTTGGTGTCCGTGTTAGAGACACGCGGTACATGGTGTCCGTGTTAGAGACACGCGGTTCTTGGTGTCAGTGTTAGAGACACGCGGCACTTGGTATCCGTGCTAGAGACACGCGACATTTGGTGTCCGTGTTGGACACACGCGGCACTTGGTGTCCGTGCTAGAGACACAATGTACTTGGTGTCCGTGTTAGAGACACGCGGCACTTGGTGTCCGTGTTAGAGACACGCGGTTCTTGGTGACCGTGTTAGAGACACGCGGCACTTTATATCCGTGTTTGAGACACGCGACATTTGGTGTCCGTGTTGGACACACGCGGCATTTGGTGTCCGTATTAGAGACACGCGGTTCTCGGTGTCCGTGTTAGAGACACGCGGCACTTGGTGTCCTTGTTAGACACACGCGGCACTTTGACTAGTCAGTAGAACTGATCATCAATCTTTTTAGAAACTACAGTCATGCTACTATTCCGTGGTGTAGTTGAATATTGTATGATTTATTGTATCGATATTATAAAACATTATGGCTCTCTGTCTGTCTGTCTGTCTGTCCGTCCGTCCGTCCGTCCGTCCGTCCGTCCGTCCGTCCGTCCGTCCGTCCGTCCGTCCGTCCGTCCGTCTGTCTGTATGTCTGTCTGTCTGTCTGTCTGTCTGTCTGTCTGTCTGTCTGTCTGTCTGTCTGTCTGTCTGTCTGTCTGTCTGTCTGTCTGTCTGTCTGTCTGTCTGTCTGTCTGTCTGTCTGTCTGTCTGTATGTTTGTTTGTGGACCCTCCGACCCATATCTCCGTTAGTTTTGCATGTGTGGAGCTGAACTATTGTGTGCAATCTATCGGGCCCGTTGGAGTGTTTAGTGGCTTGAGATTTTTTCGAAATTCGTCCGGGGCGGTGGGAATCTTGTGGGTCACATACACGTGACTGCCTTTTTCCCTGGCAACGTCGGATAACTCGGCTAGAGGTTGTATATTTTGGATACGTTGTGTGTCGTGCGTGTGCGAGCGTGTGTGCGCGCGTGTATTACACGGAAGGAGTATGGTCACTGTATGTTAGTGTGGCAATAATGAATGCTAACACCGACAGAGGAGAATACACGTGATAAGTCTTTACGAAAATAGCATTAACCTGATTCGGCTGCAAACAAATAGTTAACGAGTGAGCATTCGTGCGTTTGCATACGTCTGTCAGCCGGGTCGGGCTGGCAATGTGACTGGCTTCACCCGAGGTCACGATAATTAATTACAGCCTCAACCCTTGGCGTGATTTGTGGAATAATCGTGATGTCTGTAGCATTTACCCTTTTGTGTTGACTGCTTCTTCGGTGTTATCGGCAGCTATGCTTGTTTTATTGAATCATGTGTAGACGCCATTTAGTATTGTGCGGTCTCCTCTTTTGCCATTTCATATAAAATGTTCATAACATTCCGGATGCATTACACAAATATGACATGTAATCGTAACCCATTATAAATATCTGAATACAAATGCTATCAGAAGAATAACCAGACACTCTTATTCAAAATAACAAACAGGAAAAGTTGAAATTTCAGTGTCACGTCAAACCGACCCTACTTATGGTAGTGACACTTAAGGACACTAACCGTAACAATTGATACAAGTTTTGCCGGTCTCTTATCCTACCAATATGCTGCGACATATTCATATCTGTCTTCGCAGTTATTAGCTACATTTTTTACCAAAAAGCTAAACTTTCACTAAAAGCATGTTCTTTCTTGAATGCCTTACAATTCATTATTATAATTTCATTTAGTATGCACGTTTAACTGTCACGTTTTTATGACAAGTTCAGTTTAATTTTGTTTTTTTAAATATAGTAATAGCCTTGATATGTACAATATTATATCTACCGTATTTACTACGGATAATATATCAAATAATAACACAAATATAATTTTCTTTATTCCAACATTTTATGCGATCAATTCTAAACGTAGCCCCGAAAATCCTTCCAGTACTGAAGACACAGACATATTATTTAAAGAAATAAACTACATATTTTTGGCTGATGCATTTAAACAGTTAATAAAAACTAAACATCAGCGACTAACATAAAAAGTACTAGTTTACCATAAAAAAACCTGGTTGAACACATAGATTTAAATTTGCACGGAAATGGTGGAAAGCAGTACGTGAATTTAATTTTTAAACCGGATGTTTTTTCTTCGGTTCGGTCCACTTATAAACGTGTTCGAGGTTATACGTTTAAGGCAATTAGTACCCCTCATGGATGTTAAATAGTGCAATTGGTACTTAGACGTAACTAGCAATAATTATTAGAGTATTCGTACCGTTAATTGCTATCGCCATTGCTTGCATATAAAGTTTATAAAACGTTTATTTTAGTATTATATTTATCATATTGATGACGTAAACGGTCTTCGTAATAAACCGCGGCGTTTAAATCTGTTTTCGTGTTTCCTTACAGGGCACACGAATTACCCGAATTCCTCCTATTGCCACATATGCACTTTGGCTTATTTTCGTTAACTTTTGACTCTAGTCACAGAACGATTTTCTGTTTCCCTGAATACTTTTGTTTACTACCCATTTATATATATATATATGTTGCTTGTTTTTACAAATTGTGTTTGATCTAAAATGGGTAGTAAACAAAAGTATTCAGGGAAACAGAAAATCATATATATATATATATAATGGTTGAACGAGACAGCCCAATGTCGACACCGCAGTAGTCCTATACGGTGGACTCGAACCCCGATCGACAGTCCGGTTCGACTACCCACGGAGCCCCCCCCCGTACCCCCGTCAATCATTACACATATCAAAAGTACACAAACATGGACAGTTGGTGATACTGTTTATTACTAGTTATACATACCTAAATTCTATTCCTGTGTGTTCTATTGTTTATTACTAGTTATACATACCTTAATTCTATTCCTGTGTGTTCTATTGTTTATTACTAGTTATACATACCTTAATTCTATTCCTGTGTGGCATATATATTGTTTGTTACTAGTTATACATACCTTAATTCTATTCCTGTGTGTTATTTTGTTTATTACTAGTTATACATACCTTAATTCTATTCCTGTGTGTCATATTGTTTATTACTAGTTATACATACCTTAATTCTATTCCTGTGTGTCATATTGTTTATTCCTAGTTATACACACCTTAATTATATTCCTGTGTGTTCTATTGTTTATTACTAGTTATACATACCTTAATTATATTCCTGTGTATCATATTGTTTATTACTAGTTATACATACCTTAATTATATTCCTGTGTGTCATATTGTTTATTACTAGTTATACATACCTTAATTCTATTCCTGTGTGTTATATTGTGTATTACTAGTTATACATACCTTAATTATATTCCTGTGTGTTATATTGTTTATTACTAGTTATACATACCTTAATTATATTCCTGTGTGTTATATTATTTATTACTAGTTATACATACCTTAATTCTATTCCTGTGTGTCATATTGTTTATTACTAGTTATACATACCTTAATTCTATTCCTGTGTGTCATATTGTGTATTACTAGTTATACATACCTTAATTCTATTCCTGTGTGTTATATTGTTTATTACTAGTTATACATACCTTAATTCTATTCCTGTGTGTCATATTGTTTATTACTAGTTATACATACCTTAAATCTATTCCTGTGTCATATTGTTTATTACTAGTTATACATACCTTAATTCTATTCCTGTGTGTCATATTGTTTATTACTAGTTATACATACCTTAATTATATTCCTGTGTGTCATATTGTGTATTACTAGTTATACATACCTTAATTATATTCCTGTGTGTCATATTGTTTATTACTAGTTATACATACCTTAATTATATTCCTGTGTGTTATATTGTTTATTACTAGTTATACATACCTTAATTATATTCCTGTGTGTTATATTGTTTATTACTAGTTATACATACCTTAATTCTATTCCTGTGTGTCATATTGTTTATTACTAGTTATACATACCTTAATTCTATTACTGTGTGTCATATTGTTTATTACTAGTTATACATACCATAATTTTATTCCTGTGTTTCATATTGTGTATTACTAGTTATACATACCTTAATTCTATTCATGTGTGTCATATTGTTTATTACTAGTTATACATACCTTAATTATATTCCTGTGTGTCATATTGTTTATTACTTGTTATACTTACCTTAATTGTATTCCTGTGTGTTCTATTATTTATTACTAGTTATACATATCTTAATTCTATTCCTGTGTGTTATATTGTGTACTACTAGTTAAACATACCTTAATTCTATTCCTGTGTGTCATATTGTTTATTACTAGTTATACATACCTTAATTATATTCCTGTGTGTCATATTGTTTATTACTAGTTATACATACCTTAATTCTATTCCTGTGTGTCATATTGTTTATTACTAGTTATACATACCTTAATTCTATTCTTGAGTGTTCTATTGTTTATTACTAGTTACACATACCTTAATTATATTTATGTGTGTTGTATTGTGTATTACTAGTTATACATACCTTAATTATATTCCAGTGTGTCATATTGTTTATTACTAGTTATACATACCTTAATTTTATTCCTGTGTGTTATATTGTTTATTACTAGTTATACATACCTTAATTCTATTCCTGTGGGTCATATTGTTTATTACTAGTTATACATACCTTAAATCTATTCCTGTGTGTTCTGTTGTTTATTACTAGTTATACACACCTTAATTATATTCCTGTGTGTTATATTGTTTATTACTAGTTATACATACCTTAATTCTATTCCTGTGTGTTATATTGTTTATTACTAGTTATACATACCTTAATTCTATTCCTGTGTGTTATATTGTTTATTACTAGTTATACATACCTTAATTATATTCCTGTGTGTTCTATTGTTTATTACTAGTTATACATACCTTAATTATATTCCTGTGTGTTATATTGTTTATTATTAGTTATATATACCTTAATTCTATTCCTGTGTGTTCTATTGTTTATTATTAGTTATACATACCTTAATTCTATTCCTTTGTGTTATATTGTTTATTATTAGTTATACATACCTTAATACTATTCCTGTGTGTTATATTGTTTATTACTAGTTATACATACCTTAATTATATTCCTGTGTGTTCTATTGTTTACTACTAGTTATACATACCTTCATTCTATTCCTGTGTGTTATATTGTTATTACTAGTTATACATACCTTAATTCTATTCCTGTGTGTTATATTGTTTATTACTAGTTATACATACCTTAATTATATTCCTGTGTGTCATATTGTTTATTCCTAGTTATACATACCTTAATTCTATTCCTGTGTATTGTATTGTTTATTACTAGTTATACATAACTTAATTCTATTCCTGTGTGTTCTATTGTTTATTACTAGTTATACATACCTTAATTCTATTCCTGTGTGTTATATTGTTTATTATTAGTTATACATACCTTAATTATATTACTGTGTGTCATGTTGTTTATTACTAGTTATACATACCTTAATTATATTCCTGTGTGTTCTATTGTTTATTACTAGTTATACATACCTTAATTCTATTCCTGTGTGTCATATTGTTTATAACTAGTTATACATACCTTAATTATATTCCTATGTGTTCTATTGTTTATTACTAGTTATACATACCTTAATTCTATTCCTGTGTGTCATATTGTTTATTACTAGTTATACATACCTTAATTATATTCCTGTGTGTTATATTGTGTATTACTAGTTATACATACCTTAATTCTATTCCTGTGTGTTCTATTGTTTATTACTAGTTATACATACCTTAATTCTATTCCTGTGTGTTATATTGTTTATTATTAGTTATACATACCTTAATTATATTACTGTGTGTCATGTTGTTTATTACTAGTTATACATACCTTAATTATATTCCTGTGTGTTCTATTGTTTATTACTAGTTATACATACCTTAATTCTATTCCTGTGTGTCATATTGTTTATAACTAGTTATACATACCTTAATTATATTCCTATGTGTTCTATTGTTTATTACTAGTTATACATACCTTAATTCTATTCCTGTGTGTCATATTGTTTATTACTAGTTATACATACCTTAATTATATTCCTGTGTGTTATATTGTGTATTACTAGTTATACATACCTTAATTCTATTCCTGTGTGTTATATTGTTTATTACTGGTTATACATACCTTAATTCTATTCCTGTGTGTCATATTGTTTATTACTAGTTATATATACCTTAATTATATTCCTGTGTGTCATATTGTGTATTACTAGTTATACATACCTTAATTCTATTCCTGTGTGTCATATTGTTTATTACTAGTTATACCTACCTTAATTCTATTCCTGTTTGTCATATTGTTTATTACTAGTTATACATACCTTAATTCTATTCCTGTGTGTCATATTGTGTATTACTAGTTATACATACCTTAATTATATTCCTGTGTGTCATATTGTGTATTACTAGTTATACATACCTTAATTCTATTCCTGTGTGTCATATTGTTTATTACTAGTTATACATACCTTAATTTTATTCCTGTGTGTTATATTGTTTATTACTAGTTATACATACCTTAATTTTATTCCTGTGTGTTATATTGTTTATTACTAGTTATACATACCTTAATTCTATTCCTGTGTGTTCTATTGTTTATTACTAGTTATACACACCTTAATTATATTCCTGTGTGTCATATTGTTTATTACTAGTTATACATACCTTAATTATATTCCTGTGTGTTATATTGTTTATTTCTAGTTATACATGCCTTAATTCTATTCCTGTGTGTTATATTGTGTATTACTAGATATACATACCTTAATTATATTCCTGTGTGTTATATTGTTTATTTCTAGTTATACATGCCTTAATTCTATTCCTGTGTGTTATATTGTGTATTACTAGTTATACATACCTTAATTATATTCCTGTGTGTTATATTGTTTATTTCTAGTTATACATACCTTAATTATATTCCTGTGTGTTATATTGTTTATTACTAGTTATACATACCTTAATTATATACCTGTGTGTCATATTGTTTATTCCTAGTTATACATACCTTAATTATATTCCTGTGTATTGTATTGTTTATTACTAGTTATACATACCTTAATTCAATTCCTGTGTGTTCTATTGTTTATTACTAGTTATACATACCTTAATTATATTCCTGTGTGTTATATTGTTTATTATTAGTTATACATACCTTAATTCTATTTATGTGTGTTATATTGTTTATTACTAGTTATAGATACCTTAATTTGTTTCCTATGTGTTATATTGTTTATTATTAGTTATACATACCTTAATTCTATTCCTGTGTGTTCTATTGTTTATTACTAGTTATACATACCTTAATTCTATTCCTGTGTGTTCTATTGTTTATTACTAGTTATACATACCTTCGTTCTCTTCCTGTGTGTTATATTGTTATTACTAGTTATACATACCTTAGTTCTATTCCTGTGTGTTATATTGTTTATTACTAGTTATACATACCTTAATTCTATTCCTGTGTGTTATATTGTTATTACTAGTTATACATACCTTAATTATATTCCTGTGTATCATATTGTGTATTACTAGTTATACATACCTTAATTCTATTCCTATGTGTTATATTGTTTATTACTAGTTATACATACCTTAGTTCTATTCCTGTGTGTTATATTGTTTATTACTAGTTATACATACCTTAATTCTATTCCTGTGTGTTATATTGTTTATTACTAGTTATACATACCTTCATTCTATTCCTATATGTTATATTGTTTATTACTAGTTATACATACCTTAATTCTATTCCTGTGTGTTCTATTGTTTATTACTAGTTATACATACCTTCATTCTATTCCTGTGTGTTATATTGTTATTACTAGTTATACATACCTTAATTCTATTCCTGTGTGTTATATTGTTTATTACTAGTTATACATACCTTAATTATATACCTGTGTGTCATTTTGTTTATTCCTAGTTATACATACCTTAATTATATTCCTGTGTATTGTATTGTTTATTACTAGTTATACATACCTTAATTATATTCCTGTGTGTTCTATTGTTTATTACTAGTTATACATACCTTCATTCTATTCCTGTGTGTTATATTGTTATTACTAGTTATACATACCTTAATTCTATTCCTGTGTGTTATATTGTTTATTACTAGTTATACATACCTTAATTATATACCTGTGTGTCATTTTGTTTATTCCTAGTTATACATACCTTAATTATATTCCTGTGTATTGTATTGTTTATTACTAGTTATACATACCTTAATTCTATTCCTGTATGTTCTATTGTTTATTACTAGTTATACATACCTTAATTCTATTCCTGTGTGTTATATTGTTGATTATTAGTTATACATACCTTAATTATATTCATGTGTGTTATATTGTTTATTATTAGTTACACATACCTTAATTCTATTCGTGTGTGTTATATTGTTGATTATTAGTTACACATACCTTAATTCTATTCCTGTGTGTTATATTGTTGATTATTAGTTACACATACCTTAATTATATTCATGTGTGTTATATTGTTTATTATTAGTTACACATACCTTAATTCTATTCGTGTGTGTTACGATACAATACAGATATGCAACAATTGTGATACCACAAAAGAGCTTTCGAGTGTCTTCACTAATTAGTTTTTCGTCGATTGTTGCCATTTAGAATCACCAAAATACCCATGCTTGTGATTGACACGAACGTGGCGAGTTCTAAAATCCCGCAAAACTTCATTTCAGAGTTGTCGGCGTTGGTAGCTAAATTGCTGAGCAAACCGGAAACGTATATCAGCATATACTTCAACCCCGGCCGGATGATTACGTTTGGGGGCAGTACCGACCTGTGTGCCCAGTGCAGTCTGTCCAGCATTGGTCAGCTGGGCCGGGAGGAGAACAAGCGCTACACGACAGCTCTCGTGAAGAAGGTCAACAGAGACCTCAAAATCCCTGTCGGTAGACTGTACACAATTTTCCATAACGTCCCTAGTGCGGACCGTGGTTGGAACGGCAGTACCTTTGCCTAGCCAACTAACCTTGTGGTCAACTCTGGCTGTGGTCGTACAGAGAGGAGAACATCGCTACCTGAACAATGTTCTCCTGTAACTGGTGCACAACGCTTTGAAGGGGTTGGATTTTTTTCAAACAGTCACATTTAGCGTGACATACTTTATGGGTGGCACCTTACGTATTAAATTAATTTGCTTATTTTGCATTACTTGATATTAACGTATTCCACCTTACCAGAAGTACCAACATTTAAAAAAGAAAACGTGCATGCATAGCTCAAATTCGATAGCAGCCATACATAAAATTAATGAAATAATAAAAATACGAAATACCATATTATTGTTTCGTTTCGTCACACGTGTTCGCAAAAACGTTGGTTTTTAATTTAACGACTTTGTGTTGACGTCGATAAACAATATGTGAAAGTGATTTATTGTTTACGTGAGCTTCATTCATCACACTATACAATCGCACACATCTCGAGTTGCTTTCTAAAAACGAACGTACTGTTCGGAGTGTACATGCCAATTTAACGAAGCGTTACAAAGGGGCGAGGCGCATCAAAAGTCACAATTTAGTGTGACGTATTCTTTACGCATGACCCCTTATTTATTAAATTAATTAATTATTTTGCATTACTTGATATTAACGTATCCCGCCTTACCAGAATGTTTTCACATTTTTCGCATTACTTACTCCAATATACCTAAATGTCATCATAAGTTTTTAATAAAAGAGCACATACACAGCCGAAATTCTAAAGCAGTCATACATGTAATTAATGAAATAATAAAAAACAGCATATAATTGTTAAGTTTTGATGTTCAACTTTGTTACCTATATTCGCAAAAACGTAATTTTTTACTTGAACAACTTTGCGTTAACGTGTAGACAATCTGTGACAGGTGATTTGTTGTTTTAAGTGCGTTTCATTTTGTGGAAGACACATTCATGTGCGTCTCTAAACTTTATATTTGTTTCTGTCTTTTTCGCGTCGCCCCAGCACGGCATGGCACGCGCACCTCGATGATTTCTTAGGCGCAAAAGAAACGAAGAATGCGCCGATAGATCACGCTGCCGCCTACGCGCAACAAACAAGTAATCGTGTTAGCGTATCTTTCATTTTCACGCCTTGTCGAATGCATCGCTATGAGAGGGAAACCAGCGCTGGACCTCCTGCTAGCTCGCACACGCTTCTTTTGACGACAAGGCGGTGTTAGTGGCGCGTCCGGTGTGCTCGCTGCATGACAAATGCGTGCGGGAACACTGCACACACGTAGCGTCGTCTCGCCGAATCAAAGCGCCAACCCGATTGTCACCAGAACAACGGCGCAGTTTTTTTCGCGCGAACGCTTTATTTCGGCAAACAAAGCTACACATTTTTCGCCTTTATAAAATTGGCTGACACAGGCGATGTCACCTGAACAAGGTGCGAATGCAGGGTGCGTCAGACTTTGTGTAGTCGTGCCTTTGTATCGGGTGTAAACAGTTACGGCAACGGGGTGTGGTCCAATCCGGTGTCAAACACGTGATTTACTGCAAACACTACCACAAGTTGCGTAACAAAATTTCACGATCACAATATACCGGAGAACAGTGTCAAAGTTGCCTTTTGTTGCCGTTTAAAATTAATTTTAAACGGCAACAAAAGGCAACTTTTTAGTGTTATGCACCTAACAGAGATAATACAAACTAACCATTTGCAATGACAATCCATACTTTCACATCAGCGGTTTACTCAGAATGTGGTCTGAAAGTGGAAGATTCCAATAAAATGCTTGGTATCATGGAGGCTGACATCTTGCTCATGACGCGGAGGCTTCGCCAATAAGCACCGAGCATTGCCTTCGGTTATGATGCGCCTTGTTCTTAATGTTGCTTATACCATGTAACATTCTACAATGTCACCTCTGTAACAGACAAATGGCCAAATCTAAATCAGATTATTATACAAAAAAGTGGTCATAAATAAGTCTGATAATCCACGTCAGTTACGTAAATGCATCAATAACATTCTACACAGGCGGCCTGCTCCATCGCTACCTGATCATGTGTCAATTAAGTCTCTATGTGACTCGTTCTCTAGCCACTTTAAGAATAAAATCAGTATTATTCGTTCTGCTTTCCCAATTCATACGTTAATTATGTCAATGTGGACTTTCCACAAGTAAATTCTCTACTTCTATCATTTGAACTTGCAACAGTTGATGAAGTTAGGAAAATGATAATGTCCTCCTCAGATAAGTCTTGTGAACTTGATCCATTTTCAACAATAATGCTAAAAGCATATCTCGATACACAAATTGGACCTATAACAAATATTATAAATGCAATGATTTCAAATACGCCCATGTCACTCCACTTCTTAAAAAGTCATCTCTGCCTAAACAAGACCTAAACAGCTATAGACCTATTTTTAGCCTCAGCTTTATTTCCAAAATACTAGAAAAGGTTGCAGCAAGTCGTCTAAGGTCTTACATTAGCACAAATGTCTTAACTAATGTGTTACAATAAGCATGTAGAAAGTTTCATTCAACAGAGACTGCCCTCTTAAAGGTTCACAATGACATTAACTTGAACATTAGCAATGGTAAAGTGACTGCACTTACCTTACTAGATCTCTCTGCCGCTTTTGACACGATTGATCACAACATTCTCATTGAACGCTTATTAATGTGGTACGGCATATCTGGCACAGCTCTAAGCTGGTTTTCTTCATACCTAACTAATATATACCAAATCATAATAAGTGGGAACTGCTTTTCGGCTGCATTGCCAACTTTATTTTTGTGTTCTCCGGGGTTATGTTCTTGGGTCTTTGCTTTTTACTCTTTACACCACGCCAATATAAGCTCTGTTATACAAAGACATGCCTTGGATCATCATCATTATGCTGACAATACTCAGATCTACATTTCATTGGCTACCCCGGATATAAATCGCTCCCTTAACCAACTTAGTGATTGCCTCCGACATATCTTCCACTGGACGACTGACAGCAAATTGAAATTAAATGCAAATAAAACCGAATTGGTACTCTAATGCAGCATAGTAACCTTTATGTTTTTTCCTATGCGCATTTTGAATCAGCATATCACGTCAGCAACCTCAATGCGGAATTTGGAGTGATCTTTGATATTAACTTCAGTTTCCGACAACACATATCTCAAACGTGTCGCTGCTGTCATATTCGTGATCTTCGACGTATTCGCCGGTATATGTCATGTTCTGTTGCTAAAACTATTGCAACAGCGCTTGTTAGCAGCAGGCTTGACTATTGCAATTCCCTCCTTTATAATATCGCTAGCAAGGATATCACAAAACTTCAACGTGTCCAAAATTGTCTAGCAGGAGTAGTTATAAGATATCCTCGTTTTCTCGCTCTGTACCAATTTTGAAGTCTTTGCATTGGCTTCCTGTACGATATAGTATAATATTTTAGATCTGTACCACTACATACCAGGCACTGTCCAGTAAGCAACCATCTTATTTGCATGCTTTGCTTACTCCTGTAAGAAAACATATCCAGCTTCGACCATATAGTTCTGACCTACTTTTTGTTCCTAGAGTCAACACTAACATTGGGACTAGGGCTTTTTCTGTTGCAGCAACTCTGGAATATGCTCCATCTTAGTGTTAGATCAGTTGAAAATATTGTTGTTGACAACTAGAATTGTCCAATTGACCAATCCTCTTGTCTTGATGCGCTTCTGAGCTTTGTTTCCAAGGAATTAGGCGCAATAGAAGTTATCTTATTATTATTACTATAAGTTACAGCGACAACGCAAATTTAGCGATTATTTACATCGCAAACTACCTGGTCTGCTATACCTAAAGTACTCACAATGTACATACAACAACTGACGTAATTGAAAGTGACATAATCAACTAAAAACAATATTACAAATGCTAACAAACGGTTGGCTGAAATGTATGGGTTTACTGCGCATGGTAAACTAGACTAGCGAACTGGAAAGAGGAGACAGTTGCAACGTCAGTCTTTCTAGCAAAACGGCGCTGTTCATACAACTTATACTATGTGTCTTCAAAAGGGTTCTTCTAGTAAACAGCTGGCACAATATTCTTGATTGCATAGTTGCAAATAGTTAGTTTTTATTAACTATTTTAAATGCATTGGCTCAACCAATTGCCTTTGGTTTCACTTTATATTAAAACAACGTACTCGTGGTAAACGAGATTTAGCGCCATGTCAATACAGTCCCAGTCACAACACTGTGCGTATTCAATTCAATTAAGTTGTTTATTTCTAACAAAGTCGTAATGATACAAACATAATCATGAATATTTTTAAATCACCGGATAATGTTAGAAAAGGTGGACATTGACTTCTTCTTGTAGATATTTACGCCTTTATTCA
>CM034542.1:53598857-53663857 GCA_020002185.1 Paraescarpia echinospica
TTATAGGAAAGTTAGTGGTTGGAGTTAATGCGTTTTGTACACACAAAGTAATCCCTTCGACTGAGCGACAGCTCTATATCTATACACGTGTACACCACAAAAGGGTAACTATTAGTCACACAGAATATGCATTATTCATATACATGTGTGTGTGTGTGTGCGTGCGTGCGTGCGTGCGTGCGTGCGTGTGTGTGTATAAACACACACACATATATGTATATATATATATATATATATATAGAGAGAGAGAGAGAGAGGGAGGTGGAGGGAGGGAGGGAGGGAGGGAGGGAGGGAGGGAGGGAGGAGGGAGGAGGGAGGGAGAGGGAGGGAGGGAGGGAGGGAGAGAGGAGACAGAGTGCAGAGTGTGAGGTGAGTGGGAGAGTGAGTGAGTGAGTGAGTGAGTGAGTGAGTGAGTGAGTGAGTGAGTGAGTGAGTGAGTGAGTGAGTGAGTGAGTGAGTGAGTGAGTGAGTGAGTGAGTGAGTGAGTGAGTGAGTGAGTGAGTGAGTGAGTGAGTGAGTGAGTGAGTGGGTGTGAGTGAGTGAGTGAGTGAGTGAGTGAGTGAGTGAGTGAGTGAGTGAGTGAGTGAGTGAGTGAGTGAGTGAGTGAGTGAGTGAGTGAGTGAGTGAGAGAGAGAGAGAGAGAGAGGCGGAGAGAGAGAGAGAGGGGGGAGAAAGCCATTATGTTTAATAGTTATACAACCACGAATACAGCCGACTGACTCTATTTCACACGACATTATTACGACCAATTAACAGGAAGTTTCAACATTTCGTACGCCGAAATGTGTTTACAGTCTATCTATTTGTGGTCCTAACGTGTCGCTGTCCATTGCAGGAATTGTATTAACACTTATGGTGTCATTCGTTAACGTCATTTTGTCGTAACTTTAAGCTGCTCGTAAACTATACATAGTTGTGACACACATAATGGTTTTATACTGGGAGGGTTTGAAAGATGACAAAGTTCAGCTAAGATAATCTACGCAGGAAAACCCAGCGGAGGGTGGGCATACCGACTCAGCGTGATGTAGCAATTGCCTGCCTGC
This sequence comes from Paraescarpia echinospica, assembly GCA_020002185.1. NCBI lineage: Eukaryota > Metazoa > Annelida > Polychaeta > Sabellida > Siboglinidae > Paraescarpia > Paraescarpia echinospica. Next base: position 53,599,904 of record CM034542.1, read on the forward strand.
CTGCCTGCCTGCCTGCCTGCCTGCCTGCCTGCCTGCCTGCCTGCCTGCCTGCCTGCCTGCCTGCCTGCCTGCCTGCCTGCCTGCCTGCCTGCCTGCCTGCCTGCCTGCCTGCCTGCCTGCCTGCCTGCCTGCCCGCCTGCCCGCCTGCCCGCCTGCCTGCCTGCCTGCCTGCCCGCCCGCCTGCCTGCCCGCCTGCCCGCCTGCCTGCCTGCCTGCCTGCCTGCCTGCCTGCCTGCCTGCCTGCCTGCCTGCCTGCCTGCCTGCCTGCCTGCCTGCCTGCCTGCCTGCCTGCCTGCCTGCCTGCCTGCCTGCCTGCCTGCCTGCCTGCCTGCCTGCCTGCCTGCCTGCCTGCCTGCCTGCCTGCCTGCCTGCCTGCCTGCCTGCCTGCCTGCCTGCCTGCCTGCCTGCCTGCCTGCCTGCCTGCCTGCCTGCGTATTTGATGTCTACATCCGACATTTACGCTCTTGACAGGTTCGAATGGCAGTAGAATGAAATAGAAAGAAAGAAAGCTGATGCCCGGAGAGTGGAGGTGAAAAGGAGACGATGACGACCTAGACTGCGATGAGAGGATTGTCTAAAGAGATATTTGTAGGGATTGACAGAAGAGTAGAGAAAGACCTTGAAATATAGAGAGGAGTGGATATGGTTGGTGGAAACAGCAGTTCAAGAACAGCCCGGGGAGAACAAGAAAATAAAAAGAACTCGAGGACCGGTGTCGAGACGAGCCTAACTCCGAACATAGGCAGGCCTACAGGGAGACAACAGGAGAACTACTCAATCTCCTCAGGCTGACGTCGCGTTTCGCGTCGTCACGGCGTTGTACCGTGATACGTTCATGACCGGGCTGTTATGCAAGGTGAAGAACAACGACTTTACAACACGCTGGTCATCGCCGTGTTTACGACTGTCACAACAACTCAAGGACTCTCTCTCTCTCTCTCGCTACCCACGTGACGCTACTCGAACAGTTGTGACGAACCAACGACTCTTGTTTACAACAAATGACCGCATGATTCATTCATGCGGTGGACACACGTTCGGTTCGTGCATCGTGATCAAGCGGGGACAGTTCGTGTTGAGTTTTCGTTGTACACAGACACATATAATGCATGAGTACTTTAACTGACCTTTACTGAAACGCCAATACTCCTCGTGGATCAAACATTGAATATCGTCGAAATTGAGCAGAAATGAACTATACATGTAGCCCTTTGTGTCACATACGTATCTCTGAAATTATGCTTCATATAGTTTGAACCAATAAAAATGTAAAATTCCTGCAAGTGTTTCTATTTGAATAATAAATAATTATCGATTTATAACGGATTATAATTAGAGCACAATATTTTGCTAATTTTGATGGTGAAGTTGTTACTATATATATATACACAATTTTTTGGGAGTTTGAGACTTTCAAATAATTTTTGAAAAGTAAGGTTTCGTTACTTTTATATTAGGGTATAGACACCGTACCTTGAAGAGTTTTTGAACAAATCGTCGTATTTCACCGTTGCAAAGTTCACCGGATTTCATCGAAATTATTAATGTTACTAATATATATATATATATATATATATATTATTCAGATGCGTGAAATCGATGCGCATGGGTAAGGGGAGTCGTCATCTTTAAGTTTGTGGAACTCTTAAACATCCCTCTTCAAATTCACTTAATTAGCCCACCGCAAGTCTGGTCCGTTTATATTCAAATCTACAATGTGCCAATGATTAAAATGAAATGCCCCGTCAGTTTTTAAAATTTAACTAACATCGTCGATAACACTTACTTCGATAAGTAAATCGGGTAACTTGCAAAAGTGAGTTTAGCCTCGTTCGAGCCGATATAATTTGCAATAAAAACTATTTCGCAACATTTCCCTTTTTCGGTTCGATTGGTCCAAAATTTATGTAATTGTTGTACGACGATTTCATAAAAATATGATAATAAATAGTAAATAATACATTTCCCCAAACGAGGTCTAGCGTAGACTTATACGGAGGACCATTATAGTCAATACCAAAATATAGGTAAGATATTTCTCGGATGAGTGTGAAACGAGATGTTGTCGTTGTGTCTTGTTGTTGTTCACTCGCATTTCTATCACACTTCCTGCCCTGTCGTCAAACGTGATTACGTCACTCATGCACTTGTCCGTGTCATCGCAACCAACCCCGACACCGGCGTGTGTCGCCTTGTTGCGGGACAGATCGACGACATGTCGCTTGGCCCTTACGACAACGCCTATCCACTTAATCCAGCGCGCAGTTGACTTGCGGCATTAGAGTGTTAATACGCGGATAATCCTCGCAAACAACCGCTCTGAACGCTTCACGAACGACCGCAGAATTCGGCGGGGCACGCTCGTCTCTGACTGACGCGTGAACACGGCAAACAATAGTTGCCCGAGGTATTGTTGAGTTGCCGACGAGGTGAGGAGGCGGCTGATGGATAGGCCTGTCACGCCGGTGTGTGCGGGGCACTTTCGACCCGAGGAGAAGGGCCGACGGTGTCAGCGGCTCGAGCACCTGTCAGTATCATAGTCTCGGCAGTGTCAGCGCGGGTAAACACAGGGAGACAACTTCTTGTCGTGAAGGATACCGGCATCGTCCCAAAGAACACCAGTAATAAGGAACACCAGCAACGTCCTGAAAGATACACGGACTGTCCTGAAAGATACACGTGTACTCTCCTGAAAGATATACGTACTGTCCTGAAAGATACATGTGTATTCTCCTTAAAGATGCACGGATTGTCCTGAAAGATACACGTGTACTCTCCTGAAAGATACACGTACTGTCCTGAAAGATGGACGTGTACTCTCCCGAAAGATACACGTACTGTCCTAAAAGATGGACGTATACTCTCCTGAAAGATACACGTACTGTTCCGAAGGATACACTTATTGTTCTGAAGGTCATCAGTACTGTCCTGAAGGACATCAATACTGTCATGAAGGACACAAGTTATGTCCCGGAGGTCATCAGTACTGTCCTGAAAGACATCAATACTGCCATGAAGGACACAAGTTATGTCCTGAAGGACATCAGTATTGTCCTGAGAGACATCAATAGTCTCCTGAAAGACAAAGTACTGTCCTAAAGGACATAAGTATTGTCCTGAAGGACATCAGTACAGACCTGAAGGACTCAAGTACAGTCATGGAGGACTCCCTTACGGTTCTGCGTTACCTCCCCTTTGTGTATGCGTCGATCATATTTAGTCTTCAGTTTTATGCTTGTTAAACCGAAACGGATTTGTAATTGCAATTTCTTATTTTTTAGGCTATAACATTTCGTGGAATTTAAAAACTGTAGTTTATCAGTACAGTCATGCCGGTGTGAAACAAAACAAACACGATTCCTATGATGTCCGTTGCGTGCGTGGAGACGGACTCGGCAGCAGAAGGCAACAAACAGTTATTGCCGATATTACGAACTATAGTAAACATCAACGTATTGAATTAAAGTATCTTGCAAACTGACCCGGCTGCAGGGAACATAATATCCTCGGCGTTTAGATATGTCCGTCTATACTGCTACTAGATTTATCATCTGCCAAACACTTCGCTGTTCTAGTTATGCAAAGAACCCTGTTTTAGTTTTGGAATGCGAGTCGCCATCATCACTATCACCGTCACGTCAACTCCACCATAATCGTCACCGTCACCGTCACCACTAGCCACCGTCACCGTTCCCGTCGCAGCCTCCATCAATAACACCGCCACCAAAAGTAAAGTAAACAACGTCTACAAACCGCTGACCGCCGATTTCACAACACATCTTCGTGAAAGGATACTAATTTCCAAACAGAAGGTTACTAAATGGCAGGTAATGAAGCTATTTACGAACGTGAATATTCAACGATTGGTCGTAACGAAGGCGTCGGGAGCCTTTGTGTCGGCAATCACCTCGGGTATTGAGCGAGGATCGTCTCAATCAACAGACGCCGGTCCGAGGCCGCGGAGACGTTGCCGCCAACGGCACAGGCCCGGGGCTGGTGGCTCTAAACTCACGTCGTCGTCATCACATGAGTCAGTGACGCAACAAATGCCATCGTCGTCGTCGTCGTCGTCAATAATTATTATCATTACTATCGCTAATTACGTTATTATCATCATCATCCGTGTTATTGGATCGTTATTATAATTACCATCAATTGTTATCAATATTATCGATATCAACAATATTGTTTTATCAATATTATCAATATTATAAATGTTATCTAAATGCTGTCAATATCACCAATACAATCAATACTTATTATCATAATCCGACGATCATCGCTATCAGTATTATCAATACTATCAATAAAGAATCCAATCGGTTCGGTCGACAGATGACAGGAGCATTTTCGATTTGTCGAAAACGCTACCGCAGATCGGTGAAAAGACAAACAGCAAAGTGCACAGGAATTATCTGACTGATACAACAAAACTGCCATATGGAGGCAGGTAAAATGTTTTGTAACCCATAATTTGGTGTTCGTCCGTTAGAATAATATCATCCTGTTTACCAGTTTAACTTTACACACACTGGCATTTTCGATCATATGAAAATGTTGGTTGTCTGGTTTTTCTTAGACTCTAATATGACAAATATAATACGGTTGCATGTTGCGTTAATTTTCCCTGCTTGATTTGTTTGGTTGCTACAAAAACGGCCCGGGTTGGAATGCTTGAAACTGAAGCTCCTGTAACGGCAGTCGCTGAACGTAAAAACATGGTGCGACGTAGGTCAATAAAGAAACTAATTGAGGTGTGACCTCGGGTAATTGAGTCGGGCTGGCTTGTTAACCAGGTGGCTGGTAGAAACGTGTTAGTCACATGGTTCGACAGACGGAACCAAGTGGGATCAGACGGGACCGAGTGGCATCAGACTGGACATAGTGGCATCAGACTGAACAGAGAGGCATTACACGGGACCGAGTAGCATCAGACAGGACCGAGTGGCACCAGACGGACCGAGTTACATCAGACGAGATCGAGTGGCGTCAGACGGGACCGAGTGGCATCAGACGGGACTGGAGATCGTGTAACATAGTTTGTATAGTTACATTCGTGTGAGGCAAACATGCATTTCTAATTCTTGGACATGTGTAACTGTATATAATGTTGAGTGTTGTCTTAATTAAATTATATCCATCTCAAAACTTCTCAAAACAGATATGTATGTTTTTTGTAAAATTAATAAATGTCGTGTTGTAGTAATAGTATCGGTAACAGTAGCGGGAATAGCATCAGTATCAGGTAACAGTAGCAGTAGCAGTAACGATAGTATAGCAGTAGCAGCAGTATTTTATGATGACAATGTTCGGCGGGTGACTGTATGAACTGCAACAACCGTATCCACATGATCATAACACAGAGAACCACGGAGAGTGAGCAGTGAGCAGTGAGCAGTGAGCAGTGAGCAGTGAGCTGTGAGCAGTGAACTGTGAGCAGTGAGCAGTGAGCAGTGAGCAGTGAGCTGTGAGCAGTGAGCAGTGAGCTGTGAGCTGTGAGCAGTGAGCAGTGAGCTGTGACCAGTGAGCTGTGACCAGTGAGCTGTGACCAGTGAGCTGTGAGCAGCCTAGGGCGTCATTAGGGGCCGAACACAGCTATCGTTGGTGTTCCACCCGCGTATCCACATGATCATAACACAGAGAACCACGGAGAGTGAGCAGTGAGCAGTGAGCAGTGAGAAGTGAGCAGTGAGCAGTGAGCAGTGAGCAGTGAGCTGTGACCAGTGAGCAGTGAGCAGTGACCAGTGAGCTGTGAACAGTGAGCTGTGAGCAGCCTAGGGCGTCATTAGGGGCCGAACACAGCTATCGTTGGTGTTCCACCCGCGTATCCACATGATCATAACACAGAGAACCACGGAGAGTGAGCAGTGAGCAGTGAGCAGTGAGCAGTGAGCAGTGAGCAGTGAGCAGTGAACTGTGAGCAGTGAGCAGTGAGCAGTGAGCTGTGAGCAGTGAGCAGTGAGCAGTGAGCTGTGAGCAGTGAGCAGTGAGCTGTGAGCTGTGAGCAGTGAGCAGTGAGCAGTGAGCTGTGAGCAGTGAGCAGTGAGCTGTGAGCTGTGAGCAGTGAGCAGTGAGCTGTGAGCAGTGAGCAGTGAGCTGTGAGCTGTGAGCAGTGAGCAGTGAGCTGTGACCAGTGAGCTGTGACCAGTGAGCTGTGACCAGTGAGCTGTGAGCAGCCTAGGGCGTCATTAGGGGCCGAACACAGCTATCGTTGGTGTTCCACCCGCGTATCCACATGATCATAACACAGAGAACCACGGAGAGTGAGCAGTGAGCAGTGAGCAGTGAGCAGTGAGCAGTGAGCAGTGAGCAGTGACCAGTGACCAGTGAGCTGTGACCAGTGAGCAGTGACCAGTGAGCTGTGACCAGTGAGCAGTGAGCAGTGACCAGTGAGCTGTGACCAGTGAGCTGTGAGCAGCCTAGGGCGTCATTAGGGGCCGAACACAGCTATCGTTGGTGTTCCACCCGCGTATCCACATGATCATAACACAGAGAACCACGGAGAGTGAGCAGTGAGCAGTGAGCAGTGAGCAGTGAGCAGTGAGCAGTGAGCAGTGAGCAGTGACCAGTGAGCTGTGACCAGTGAGCAGTGAGCAGTGACCAGTGAGCTGTGACCAGTGAGCTGTGAGCAGCCTAGGGCGTCATTAGGGGCCGAACACAGCTATCGTTGGTGTTCCACCCGCGTATCCACATGATCATAACACAGAGAACCACGGAGAGTGAGCAGTGAGCAGTGAGCAGTGAGCAGTGAGCAGTGAGCAGTGACCAGTGACCAGTGAGCTGTGACCAGTGAGCAGTGACCAGTGACCAGTGAGCTGTGACCAGTGAGCAGTGAGCAGTGACCAGTGAGCTGTGACCAGTGAGCTGTGAGCAGCCTAGGGCGTCATTAGGGGCCGAACACAGCTATCGTTGGTGTTCCACCCGCGTATCCACATGATCATAACACAGAGAACCACGGAGAGTGAGCAGTGAGCAGTGAGCAGTGAGCAGTGAGCAGTGAGCAGTGAGCAGTGAGCAGTGAGCAGTGAGCAGTGACCAGTGAGCTGTGACCAGTGAGCAGTGAGCAGTGACCAGTGAGCTGTGACCAGTGAGCTGTGAGCAGCCTAGGGCGTCATTAGGGGCCGAACACAGCTATCGTTGGTGTTCCACCCGAGTACACGCGATTAGCTCATGACGCCCTGGGGACATTATCACGTGTCAAAATCGCTGGGTAAATACCCGGAAAGATAACCGCAATGGCTGTTAGCGATACGGGATTATATCTCAGGGTGTCGTGCATGTGCGTGTGTGTGTGTGTCGTGTGTGCATCATTTTGTGTGTGCGTGCGTGAGTGTGCGTTCGCGTATGTGCAAGTTGATGCACATATAAATAAATACATAAATATACAGATTTCGACACAGACCCACAGACCCACAGACCCACAGACCCACAGACCCACAGACCCACAGACCCACAGACCCACAGACCCACAGACCCACAGACCCACAGACCCACAGACCCACAGACCCACAGACGCATACACACGCACACGCACACGCACACGCACACGCACACGCACACGCACACGCAAACGCACACGCACACGCACACGCACACGCACAAGCACACCACCCACACACACACACGCATACATACACACATACATGCTTACATACATGCATCCATGCATGCTTGCATATATGCATACATACATGCACGCGTGCACACTTGTGTACGTGTAAGCATACGGTTAGAAAAACCTTTGGAAACGCACGTTTAAAAAGCACAAAAGTACTCCGTTAAACAGCGTGAAATCTCCCATGTAAAGAGCACAAAAACGATCGCTTAAAACACATAAAAACGAGGCTTTCAAAAAAAGCCAAAGATCATGACGAAGATACCGACTTGACGGTTTCATATATATTTGATCAAGTCTGCGGTGAGAGTGTTTTTTTATGACTGCTAGATAGCGTATTGCAATACGCAACACGCGCACGCACATAGACACAGCCACACGCAAGCGTGCATGCACGGGGCTAATTGACTTGTATTAAATCTGGCCAGCCAACCGGCATCGACCGCGATACGCCGATTCACAGTTTTACAAACGTCGCTAACAATCTAATATCGCGTCGGCGACAATTAAGCCGCACGAGCCGCCGAGAAACGACAGCAGGCTGTGCAGTGACGTCGCGACCGCACAGGGCGGCCGTGGCTGCAGATGGCTGACAACGCCGGGGTTGCATCCAAAACAGACGTGTTGTGTTATGGTAATATGGCATAACGGAATGGCGTTTCAGCGTTACGGACTCTGTTTATGTATTTACACATTGACATAGACGTGAAGACTCTGTGTGACGTAATAATGAAGATAGGCCTATTGTGAAATTGGTTTTGACGACCGCCGTATTTAAAAATGGCGGATAGGAATATCGGAGAACGTCAAGTGTAAAATATTTGAAATTTAGGACCTCTAAAAGCTATATTTTGACACCAAAATTATGGTTCTATGTGACGCAGGAACATTTTGTAAAATGGCAGCCGTTTCTTTTTAAAAAAAAAGTTAAATTGCCATCATCGATATGTTGTTGACTGATACCTTATACAGATGACATTCATGTAAAACATCGTTTTTTGCCAAGCGAATTTAACGGGATGACATCGTACATCACACTAATTCCATTCAAATGGAACTATATGCCTACATGCAATGGTTTTACTCATAATAGTATAACACCTTTGTAATACGGCCTACCGGTGTTTTTCTTCTGTATCATTCTTAGACAATTTGAACATTTTATAGCTGTAGCCACTGACAGCAAAGCCATATGGCCTAGGTACTTTTAGTTATCTTCCGTCCAAAAATGCAGATAATCGACACACACTATTTCCCATCTGATACGCATGGCACTTATAATTACGTGTTACATTACGCACACGCACGCACGCACGCACGCACGCGCGCACGCACGCACGCACACACGCACACACGCACGCACACACGCACACACGCACGCACACACAATACTAAAATATATCAAATTAGTCCATAACTAGTAAAAATCAACACAAACAAATATTTCCCTTCAACACGCCCTATTTTTAACATAGCCCCTTACTTGTCCCAAACCCCTCCCTTGGGAACGCTCCACTACAACGGGCCAAATCTGTCGGGATTTTGCCCAACGCTGCGTCTTTTATGTTCACTTAATTCGTCCCTCTTCTGGGAGCCGTAGGGTTAATTGGGCGACCCCGTAGGGCACGAGGCCGATTATAAATTTCCCGGCGCGTGCTAACGTGATTTACTGATTAAGGTCACAGTTAAACGTACGAGTCCTTGTTAGCTATTGATGGAGTAAGATCAAAATTAAACGTTGCGTCTACAGTTGTTTGGATGGATTTGATGTAGCCTCTATTCAACGTAGCAAACGCAGCAGACCTGCAGGTTGGGGCCCGATGGGAGCGTACGCATCCCACCCCGCTGAGTTCGGCTTGAGGGAAAAGAGTTCCCCTTGAATAGATCGTAATGATGTTTTTTTGGTGCCTGCATTTTAAGATTTCACTGGGGGTGCAGCGTTGCTGTATTTGAGCCTCATGCAATTGAATGTGTCAGGGGGTACAGTTGGAGGACTTTTAAGAGACTGGAAGATGGGTGCAGTTGGAAGGTTTTTGTACCCTCAATGGGGTGCAGTTCGAGGGGTTTGTGTGGAGCTTGCAGTCACAAATCGAAAAATGCACTTCAAAAAAATCAACCACGCTTTGTGTCTAGCGTTGTATGGGGTGACCAGTGTAGCACTTCATCCGGTGTTATATTGTTGATGGACGGGAACACGCAATGGAGATGATATTGATATGATGTGTGATGTTACCAGGGCAGACAGACTGCAAGACAACGAGAACACAGAGGAGACATTTACTCCTGAATCCATCTCAGACATCATCAGACATAGAATCCTCCTGTGGTTTAGACAGTGGACACGTTTGTATAGAAAATGAAAATCTGGTTAACATAGCTTTAAAGAAAGACTTTAAAGGACAAAGAAAAAGAGGAAGACCACGGAAGAGGCGGAGAGACCGAATCGAATCAAACATGACCCTGGACTCCCAGTATTAACAGCAGAGCGATGTCAGCCTCTTACAAACCACATAATGCTCACCACCGCAGACTGGCATTGCCTTATGCCAGCACGATGCCAGCGCGATGCCAGCGCGATGCCAGCGCGGTGCCAGCACGATTCCAGTTAGCGGCAATGACAAACAAGCGAGTGATAGTGAGCGAACAAAATAAAATGGTCTCCCGCGCAGTGAGTCGGCACGTCGTGGCCAATGCCCTTGATTAGCGTCGCGACGACCAGTGGCATTAAGTTGTTCTTTATCACGTCGCCTTCACTGTCAGTGCGGCTAATATCGCCCGCGCATCTGTTGGCCCGTCTAATAGGCCCGAGCCCCCAGCGGCTCGTACAACGGCTGATTTATGGCATCTGTTTCTCGGCCGCCAATTAACTTGGATGTAGGTTCAGCGCCGAAATTACGCACGATTCTCGGTCGGTCGGTCGGTCGGTCGGTCGGTCGGTCGGTCGGTCGGTCGGTCGGTCGGTCGGTCGGTCGGTCGGTCGGTCGGTCGGTCGGTCGGTCGGTCGGTCGGTCGGTCGGTCGGTCGGTCGGTCGGTCGGTCGGTCGGTCGGTCGGTCGGTCGGTCGGTCGGTCGGTCGGTCGGTCGGTCGGTCGGTCGGTCGGTCGGTCGGTCGGTCGGTCCGTCCGCCCGTCCGTCCGTATCAGATTTGTCCGTCCGTCCATATCGGATGCGTCCGCTCGAACGTAAACACCGGCTATTTTGTATTTAGAAAACCTTCCTACTTGTTCACAGAACACACAGTTAACGCATTATTTGCCAATCGTCACGTCATATAAATTATACATTGAAGCGTGACCATGAACGTTGAACGATTTTTTTATTTTTTTATTTTATCATCACCAACATCGCTGTATACTTCCGTCGTAATTATTTCGTCCATTCGCCAATAATGATATACATTGAACATCACGTGTTCTTTTTATTTCAATAACACTTATAAAACTGTAGTTTTAAAAATGCTATGTCTCGGCAGTAGGAATAGCAATACTATGTAATTTACACAGATCGATATTCTTGAGTGGTATTACAGAAGATAAACTCCTCCAATTCGGACAATGTATCTAGGAATGTTGCCAGTTGACCACAAAGTTGGCCCATTTGCATTACTCAGTACGCGAACCACTGTAGCGGGTTCTAGATTCTGTCGTCCCGGGTACCACACGGAGGAGCCACACCGGAGAGAGCCGCGCTAGGCCTGATGCTCCCGTGTTCACCCGGCCGTTCCACTCCTAACACGCCGTATCTGTGTTATAGCCGCACCGCGTTGATTCACTCGTCTCATAAGTAGAAGCCTTCTGGTCGGCTGAACCGACAGCGCGTAAATAGCCTGTCGGTCGCTGTTGATCTCGTTTCGTTTGAGTCAACAAATCTCGATTTAGTGAAGACGGATGCTCGCGGGGAGGCCGGGACGAGCACTCACGACGGCGTGAAATTAAAAGCCAGCGACACCGCCGCGCGAGGCCGATTGAGTTGGGACAGATGACTATTTGCTTTGCCATTGGAAACCAGATGAAGGTTTTTTTCTGTAGTACGAGCCCAATTCCACGTGGGATAATCTGAACAAAATGTGCGTTGATTCGGGAGAAGGAAACGTTTCGTAAAATAATTTTACTCATTCGCCCATGAAAATATCTAGCCGTATATAGTTGGGCAAAACCCAAAACATCGGAAATGTATGTACACTCACGGTGACAGAGGAGGCTTCGGCTATTCCTACAATTAAATATAGATATGTCTTTGGCTCTCAACATTGGGGACTGTCTATCCGTCGTGACTCGGCGATCACGTTAATGTCGGTCCCGTCTCTGTTTGGGACGTAAAAGAACCACAGATAATGCCAAGCACCCTGGCAGTGACCACTCTCAGTACCAGCATAGAAAGGATGATTTGGAGATAATGAGAACAAAGCTGACAATTTGAATGATACCTCGTGATATCATCAAATTGTAACTACAATATACTAGTCAGTTAGTAGAACGTTGCCAAGCGCTGTAAACAATTAGGAAACAAGAAAGGTGAGATGACCGGAAGTAAGCCGATTCGCTCCAAAAACGTTAGTTTGTCCGAGTGATTGCGAGTAACCAGTGCTGTCACTGGGGTGAGGCAACGGTCGTGACCCGTACTCGCCCCGCAGATGAGCAACTGGACTTTATACTAGTGCTGCCAGTCCAGCTCAACCTTTGTTGATCGTGCCCTTGAGACTGTGCAGCGATCACGCCTCCCGGATACAGCCCGAGTCGGGAGTCGCACGGCAGAGCGACGCCATGACGCACTCCAGGGGCGCTTCAGTTTGCTTGATGTGGGCCGCCAGAAAACGTGGATTAGTACGCAGAGCACGAAACAGCGCGGACAATGCAGAGGAAATGAAACGGGCCGTCTGCGCGTTGTTCGTGCGAGATAAATCAATTACCGGTTTCGGCCGATATTAACGTCCATTTCGTTAGTGCGTTGTCCGTGTCGCCGTCTGCTGTTAAGTCAGGACGACCGGCAGAGGGCGCACTTAGCGGTCGAGGCCACGCTACGAATCGTCCGTCTTTGTCTAACTGACTGACTGACTGACTGACTAGATGACCGAACGACCGTGTGTGAGAGAGAGAAAGAGCGCGGGTAGACAGACAGACATACAGACAGACAGACAGACAGACAGACAGGCAGACAGTCAGACATACAGACAGACAGACAGACAGACAGACAGACAGAGAAACCGAGACACTGACGTATATACATATAGAGAGGTGAATGGGTGACTGAGTGACTGGGTGAATTATTGACTGCGTGATTGTGCGACTAAATGAGTAAATGGCTGAATGATTGAACTCGTGAATAACTGGGTGACTGAATGACAGTGTGACTGAGTAACTGAATGAATGACTGAATGTGTGTGTGTGTGTGTGTGTGTGTGTGTGTGTGTGTGTGTGTGTGTGTGTGTGTGTGTGTGTGTGTGTGTGTGTGTGTGTGTGTGTGTACGTGTGTATGTGCATGTGTCGTACGGCGTATACAGATGCAGAAGATATACTAAACAGTTATTGTTGCGCCCTCTGAACCGATCGATACTACCAATACATCTTTATAGTTCATCTTGACTATGTTTCTGCTATCCGAATCGATCTCTGGGTTTCTTCAACCACTGGTGAATTAATGGTAAGTTAAATCGTGGAACACATAATTTCGTTGAACAGTAATATAAAGGTATGTATGAAGGACTATTTGACGGTAAATCTTAAGGTATAGAAAACCAAATTAGAGATCTCTGTAAATAGTAATCGTTGGTGGCGCTAACTGAGATAACAAATGACGTCACTTGTAAACAGTCACCGTCACGTGATAAAAATCATCATCACGTGACAACAAACGATGTCACGAGATAACAATCGTCATCCCGCGATAGCAATCGTCGTCACGTGATAAAAGTCGCCGTCACGTGATAACAAACAAGATAAATGGAGGCACAAACACGACGGGCCGACGACCGCGCCTTTGTAACGACTGCGGCGCGGCGTTTGATTGCGACCTCCGGGTGTCTGCAGCATCAAGGCCCTCGGAGCACGCGGCATATTCCCCGAGCGACTACCGACGGCCATTTCTCAGCTAGGCCTCCGGTCGCCACGCAGACAGGCGCAGCTACAAATTGGGCAAATAGCGAGTAAATGAGTGATTCGCGCGCCGGGCCAATTAGACGAAAGAGGCCAGATAAAGCACAGATGCGTCGTCTGTGGGCATATTGCACCGGCCTGAATAGGACTAGGACGGTGGGACGGTGGGACGGTGGGACGGCGGCACGATATCGCCCACTGACGGTGTGACGACGGCTTGTGATGCATGCCACAAACCAATGTTAGATATGTCCGCCATCATAAGATGACCCTAGGAATATGACGATTTGGTGTGATGTGTGAATTTTTATCGAACACGTTTACATGGGACAAGTCGATTTATTGGTACAGTGAAAGTTGTATGTGTTACTGCATAAAGATCTTTTACTTGGTGGCAGTGAATAGAAACTTGTCATTCGCGTACCCGGACAGTTACTATTTTGCAGAACGCACCAACATTTCGGAATTACTCACCAAATTGATGGATTTTGGTGGATTTCCTTGAAAAAACGATGTAAGCCATTATCATGAATTTTATTCACGTAGTCGGGTAATTAATGTTTCAATTTTAAGAAAATGTGTGGACCAAAGTTGTGGTCAGCTCATAAAACGCTATCAAGGTCAATGTAAAACATATATATACATACATATATATATATATATATATATATATATATATATATACACACATATATATATATATATATATATATATATATATACATACATACATATACATATACATATATTCCCAAAGGCGCCCATAGTATAATTAAGGGAATAGCGATTCTCTTTGAAGTTCACCATCGCCATTTCTCTCGCAAAAACGCCGACGAGAAACCACGATCCGACACCCGGGTCTTATCTGCGATTGTCAGCCGTCGTCAACACTACACCGGCGGCCAATGACAGGCGCCAGCGGGAGGCCAGTTCCGTCCTTTATTGGCCGCCGCGTAAAAAACGGTAAAAAGTGTTTTCGGTCACCCCGTTCAACCGGTTTCGTGTCAGCTGACGGGGCTTACACCCGTCAGTCAGTCTCGTCTGCTCGGCTCCCGGGCGCGGAACTTTGAGGGGGACACCAAGGAGCATCGTGGGCGCGGGTAATGGCGGAGGGGTTGCGCCGGAGACGCGCCGATAATAGGGAGCGATTGTGCGAGTTGAATGTCGCCACGTTCAAGACACTCCGATCGCTGACATTGATGAATGACACTGACATCCGAAGCCGCAGTGCCGCCAGCAATTACGTCCGTACGTACAAGGTGTACCCGCGCTCGAATACGTGTTCACGTCAACGGTTTAAAGTCTGAATTACATTCGTGTAAAATAAGCATGATTCCGAGTGATCGAAATGTTCGTTTGCATCGCCTGCCATATTGCCGTCGCATTGCAGTGTCTGCGCATTACACCCACGCAACACGAAATAGTTCGTATCAGGTAAATGCTACGAGGTATTCAAACATCTACCGACATGACTTCGCGCCTTGTTATCAGTCGTTATCAATATGCCTAATAATAATAATAATACTATCAGTTTATCAACTAAAAAAGTAACCACCTTGTGGGACATATTACGGGGAGCCAGCATGTTCCTCTACCCGAAATTAGGGGGCGTAGTATTTTGTAACACGAAGTCTGCTGTGCTGAACGTGGGAAAATAGGACATTGTTGAATATCAAAGGGTATTGCAGTTAACTCAGCCCGATTCTGTCGTATAGCCAATAAAGTTTGTTTTGAACTGGAAGTTTAGTTTACCATTTGAACATGTTCCGGGGTCGTATCTTCCAAACTGCGAACGTTGTTGCGGGCTAACTAAACACAATTTGGCAGGCAGTATACCGTCAACATGGTTATTATAGCCTTAGAAACATTACATTAATTAATAAATGAAAACATTGGAAAAGGCTGCCTCCTCTTAATGTACGTATTTACCTACTACAATGTACATATGTCCGCTAAAACGTAGCATAAAAATGAACAATTTCGGTTAAAGAAACACATTGTTGTCTTTGTTGTCCGGATACCCCATCCCCCGGTCTCAAACCCGTCATTCCGAAAAACACAATGACTTATCGTGACAGCTGAGAACACCAACAGTAAACAATACAAACAGTAAACAATACAAACAGTAAACAATGCAAACAGCAAACAATACAAACAGTAAACAATACAAACAGCAAACAATGCAAACAGCAAACAATACAAACAGTAAACAATGCAAACAGTAAACAATACAAACAGTAAACAATACAAACAGCAAACAATACAAACAGCAAACAATACAAACAGTAAACAATGCAAACAGTAACAATAGAAAACACATCCAGGAAGACATCTATTATTAATCGATTATTTCCGTTATAATAATTCCTGAATGAACGGCATTAAAAAAAATCCACAAAATACATTATGATGTGCCTTATTAAGAACAAATCGGTGAGTATCAACTAAAGGATGTAGAACTGGGGGTCGGAATAGCACGACATGATCATAACGGTTATAATACATTTCGAGACTCGTTGTAAATGCTTGTCTTGGCAGTACGAGCAAAAGGTTCTACATTTAAAGTGTTTTGACTTTAAAGATACCATTACTGTAACGTGACACTTATAAATAAATAAATAAATATATATATATATATTTATTTATAATATTATATATATATATATATATATATATGTTATGTGTGTGCATGCGTGCAATGTAATATCGTTTTGGTTTTTCAACCTAATGGATGCCTTTCAGAACAATACATTTTAATTTACAGACAACAGTATACAAAGTCTTTGATTTTTAAATCACTATACACTGTTCTACTTTCACAAGGGCTCTGGTATGTGGAGCCCGGTCCACACACCGTTGCGGTCCATTTACAACCTCACAACGGCAGTCATTACCTCCACTTACGGCGGCTGACGACACTGACAGGTGTTACGACAAACAACAATCACCCAACCACAGAACCAAACACCCAAGATAACGTCGATACACAATGGACAGACAGACAGACTTACCAGCAGTCATCGGTGAGAGACACCCGGACAACAGTGTCGACCAAGTCGACAGGTGACACAGAGCCAGGGCGACAGGTGACACGGAGCCAGGGCGACAGGAACCATGGCGGCATGTCACACGGAGCCAGGGTGACAGATGACACGGAGCTGTGGCGACAGGTGACACAGAGCCATAACTGGTGACACGGTGCCAAGGCGACAGGTGACACGGAGCCAGGGTGACTGGTCAGACGGAGCCAGGGTGACAGATGACACGCAGCCGTGGCGACAGGTGACACAGAGCCATAACAGGTGACACGGTGCCAGGGCGACAGGTGACACAGAACCATGGCGGCAGGTGACACAGAGCCATGGCGACAGGTGACACATAGCCAAGGCGACAGGTGACACAGAGCCAGGGCGATAGGTGACACGGAGCCAGGACGACAGCTGACACAGAGCCAGGGCGACAGGTGACACGGAGCCATGGCGACAGGTGAAACAGGGCCAGGGCGATAGGTGACACAAAGCCAGACGACAGGTGACACAGAGCCAGGGCGATAGGTGACACGGAGCCAGGGCGACAGGTGACACGGAGCCAAGGTGACACGGTGCCATGGCGACAGATGACACAAAGTTAGAGCGACAGGTGACACCGAACCAGGGCGACAGATGACACGGAGCCACTAACGGCCAGGCAAGCGCTAGTTACAGCGACGACGACGTCAGATACGATCTGCGACGGACAAGCGAAACACTTATCTCTTCGGTGAAGGTGTTTAACGCTCGTGTCACTCGAGTCTCTGTGTGTCGCCCGTCACCGTTGTTGCCACCCATTATCTGACAGTTGATAGCGGCGACAGACGCCACAATCAATGAAACGACCCGAATCTCAGTTCGCACTTCTGGGTTGTCATTAAGTTATCATAACCGCGTATTTGGTTGAATGCTGTTATGCGCACAGTTGAACCACGGCCTGGGCGGCTCCCACGCTCACAATAGATACGTAAACGTCATTGTCAAGGGTGCACACAAATCACAAAGACGTAAAGTAACTGATGCTTTAAAAGATAAGGAATAATTGTCGCTACTGTAAAATCTTATTATATAGTGTACATTATTATGTATGTATGTGTGTGTGTATGTGTGTGTGTGTGTGTGTGTGTGTGTGTGTGTGTGTGTGTGTGTGTGTGTGTGTATGTATGTGTGTATGTATGTATGTATGTATGTATGTATGTATGTATGTAGTGTACATTTTATGTATGTATGTGTGTGTGTATATATGTGTGTGTGTGTGTGTGTGTGTGTGTGTGTGTGTGTGTGTGTGTGTGTGTGTGTGTGTGTGTGTGTATGTATGTGTGTATGTATGTATGTATGTATGTATGTATGTATGTATGTATGTATGTATGTATGTATGTATGTATATATGTGTGTGTATATGTGTGTGTATGTGTGTATGTATGTGTGTATGTATGTATGTATGTATGTATGTATGTATATATGTGTGTGTATATGTGTGTGTATGTGTGTGTGTGTATGTGTGTATGTATGTATGTATGTATGTATGTATGTATATATGTCTGTATATATATATTTACGTATATATATATATAATTATATATATATATATATACACACATACTTTATAAGTATATATATATATATATATATATATATATATACACACACTTTATATATTTATACATATATATATATATTATGTAGCATATTGATTGTCCAACTGTGTTTTAATTAGTATTAAACCAGGTGTTTGCCCATTATTTTATTAACTTGAATCTTTCGACTCTAACATGTTGTATATATTGCATGATGAACAGCGGGGTCCATATTCATAAACATATAAAAGGTCAACATGCATTAAAACCTTTTGGTTCATAAAATAATGTGGATGTCAGTGTAGTAGAATATATAAATACAATAAAATTATACTTGGTAGAATATAAATACTTCATATATTGTTACACAATATACATTGTTCTTTATCCGTATTAGTCTGTATTAGTCAAATAATGATCAGTCCCCGATTCCGATCCTGCTAAAGCATAGCCAAATCCAAGATGGCGGCGGTGGCGGCCATTAACGACAGCACGAGTGCCGACATTGCTTAATGTGCGCGCAAAGAAATCAAGCCAGATTAGAAATTGATTTGCAGCGTGCAAACAGACGTGCGCAGAAAATAAGTATAAGGAATTGGCAAATAATTCGATTTCGCTAAAAGTGTGTATCAAACGTTTTCTTTGATTAGACTGAGGACGAAAGCGCCCGCTTCTTCAGCACTGTGCCTTAGGCGCGCTCCTAATCCAGTTAGGACCTCCCACAGTTAGATTTCCCGTCTTCAATTATTACCCATTTCTGAGATAGTAGACATTAATTTCGGATTAAATCCTATTATTTATTGAGGAAAGTGCGTGGACGTTGGCCAGCGACGTGGTGGACTGATGTCCACGCGTCGTTATTGAATGTGTGTGCGCGAGCGTGCGTGCGTGCGTGCGTGCGTGCGGGCGGGCGTGCGTGCGGGCGTGCGTTCGGGCGTGCGTGCGGGCGTATCTAACTGTTTGTTTGAAATAGAGACTAAAAGGTATAAACATACAGATAGCGGCGGGCGGGCGGGCGGGCGGGCGGGCGGGCGGGCGGCGCGGCGGGCGGGCGGGCGGGCGGGCGGGCGGGCGGGCGGGCGGGCGGGCGGGCGGGCGGGCGGGCGGGCGGGCGGGCGGGCGGGCGGCGGGCGGGCGGGCGGGCGGGCGGGCGGGCGGGCGGGCGGGCGGGCGGGCGGGCGGGCGGGCGGGCGGGCGGGCGGGCGGATTTGCGGTAAGAAATAGGGAAAGTTACAAAGAGAGACAGACACAGATTCAATCGTAGGCAGAAAGAAATGTCTTCCGCGTCAACATTTCGTCGGCTCAATTACAATATTACTTTAAAGACTGCACACTTGCCGTTTTTAATGTGCGAAATGAAGACACACTGATCTCCCCGCCACGGCCAATGTCAGTGTCTGAAGATTACCATGAGACTTAGAGGATTGGTTCAGGTTTCAGACGGAACTACGCTATACTGACAGAATTGAAGGCATGTTTACCAAGCCGGCATCGATATATAATTCTGTTGAGAACGTCTGAATGATTCCGTTTCGGCATGTTTGCCGAGCGTCATCAAAGCACAATCAGAGTCGTTCGTCGATACGCGGGACCTATTCTAGTCGGGCGCCCAGATAATATTGTGAGTCGTCAGCAACTACACAAAGCGACCAACACCTGCAAGAATAAATCACGCGGCGTTATCCTGCCATCACAATGCCGCGAGACGCCTTCGCACAGACGCTTGTACGGGACGTTCTATTTGCTCTCGCGGACTCATAAAGGCGCGCGCATTCAGCAACGATACGTCTGCGATAGATTTACGCGGATTGCATCGCTTCGGTTGCGTGTGAGTTGCCAAAGAGTAATCCTAATCGGGTTAATGGAGGCGCATGCGCCCTGGCTTCGCGGCGGCAGTGCGCGGGCGGGCGCTGAAGGCGTTACAAGGAGGCGCCCATCAATCAATGACGTCCTCGGGATGCGTGATGTCACACCGGGTGCTGCTCTATCGCCGATTTCATCTCGACTCAGTTGACGCGTCGCATCGCAGATATAACGTCGACAAGACAATGCGTAATTGTGGTCAGACCTGACTGAATGCTTTAACAAGATTGTCATTCAATGCACGACGCGGCACGTGGGCCAAGAAGCCGCCTGTGTATGTTTGGAGTGCAATAACAGTTAATCTAAATGGGACATGTTTTGACATATGTCGAATTGTTGGTGCCAGCATGTCGCTGTTTGACTATATCACAATCAAAATTATGCACATTACCTCCGTCAAAATTTGCCTTTGCCAACAGTGTTAACATAAGGAATATAATGTGTATTACATTACTAGTGCGGCATGACCAAATAAGGAATATAATGTGTATTACATTACTAGTGTAGCATGACCAAATAAGGAATATAATGTGTTTTACATTACTAGTGCGGCAAGACAAAATAAGGAATATAATGTGTATTGCATTATTAGTGCGGCATGACCAAATAAAGAATATAATGTGCATTAAAAAAGTCAACCATTCCCGCATTCAGTTCTCCACTGAACAACTTTGTCTTTAATATGGTCATAAAGACAAGTAGTTAAGGCCAAAATATCAACAAAATACATGACTGATGTCTCAATACGTCTCAATACGTCACGTGATGGGTAGGGCAATTATGTTTATTACACTGCTGACATTAGACCCTATTCCATTCATTTAGCGTCATTTGTAAAGATGAGAACATTCATACAATAGGACCGCTCTACACCTGCACGAATTCACGTATAATTCAGTGGCGCTAACATAATATCACCCGGAGTTAGTAAATAGATTCTTGGATGTTGTTTATTTGTTTTTAAACTAAATGTGTTCCTATTTTATCGGCTCCACGCAGTGGTTTGTTATAACCAATATTGTAGTAATTGATAACCAAAAGATAGTTACCGAGACGTCTTCTATTCTGGGTCAAGGCCGTAATACATGCACACGCCAGCGGTAACGGTAAACCGCGACGGTAACCAGAATTCGGCGCGTTATTTCGCTAGTACACATTGCACAGCAAACGCTGCGGTATATTCAAATGGTGAACATGGCCACTACAAAAACATGTAAACTCGCTTTATTTATTAACTTTTGTTTTGTGTATTTAATTAATCATGTTTTTGTCCCATCTAGGCCTACAACAATGGTATAGACTGTAGACACATTTGAATGCTAAGCTCCTCAGCTTACATTTGCAACATTAAATACGAATTTTGTTGCATCAAACATATTATGACTTGCCTATACCAAATGTATGCGAGACGAACAATTTACACCAAATGTCCCGAGAATCTGAAATGCCATGTGATATTATCTTACACGGTGTTTCAAATGCGAGCCACATTTGGCATACATTATTCGTTTCGCATGCATCTGACCCGGTCCCACTGGGAAACACAGGAAACGTCGGACTGGAAACTCATGGCGACCCACTCAAAATTATTTGTCTACCCAATTTTGTTTGGTTCGCGACCCCGACGTTAAGAACAGCTGGGTTAAAGATATAAATTTACCGCGAGGTAATCTTTTTGGAGACACTGCGGTAAACCGTTGAGGAGTTTTACCACGCTGCGGTTTACCGCCGGATGTTTGCTAGACCGTGGGTTACTCCAATCAGAGATAGCTTTTATTATCGCGTGGTTCATCACTGTGGCTGGCATACACATGCACTACTAGGACATTTACGCTAGCACAGCAACGTTGATGTAATGTCGGTCTGTCGTCTTGTGTCACCTATACATACACCCGTTTACGATGTCTTTTCGCCAGATATTACGGTGATTGTGGCAAACGTAATTCTCTAGTCAGTTTCTGGATATCACGATCTCCTATGGAGTTGTGCATTTGATTCTTCATAACTGGAAATGTTCAAGGCGATTTTTTTCATTCTCTTGTTTAAGCGTCACTGACTATAAATAAACACTTTGCACTATGACCCACTTTACCGAGCGTTGCCATTGGTGATTGATACAAATGATTAGGTACCATTCAAACGCTGCTCAAACACATTTTATAATTGTGCATTATCTGAAATAGAGATAGTCTTATATTTATGATGAAAAACCTTCTCTTCCCGCTTAACAATTTGGGATAGACATGTCCGAGAATGTGTCGTGATGCAAATACAGGCACAATTGGCAGATACGACCGCAGGTTGCAGACCGCGCCGCGATGAAGACAACGAGCGACCATCAATCACCGAGCCGAGGCGCCGAATCCGCTGAAGCATGCCGTCGGCTTATCGGGCCGACCCAACGGCTGCCACGCGCCAGTTTTATGCCGCAACGGACCCGAGGCGAGAACAGGCAACGGCCGCCTCGTTAGGCTAGCTAATGTTCGCCTGGAAAGATAAATGGTATCGAGGGATTATGCCCCGCTTCCACGGTAATATCCCGACGTCCCGCGCGGATGTTGCCTCATGCCTACTTCCGTTGCTTAGTTCCCTGGCCGCGCCGATTTATTTCAACCTTCCGACAAAAGGAATATGTCTGTCAGCTATTGGTGTCCTTATAACAATCTATCGGGGGCCGATGTGTTCGTAGCAGGCTTAGGTGTACAACGATAGAACTGAGACCTCCCGTGTATATCAGCGAGAACATACATGAGTATGTGTATGTGAAACTGCACAACACTAGCTTCGATAACATTTACAAACCACCGGCGGTAAACTGAACCTTCAGTCGTGTTGCTATATAACGTCATAAGAAGAAAGAAGAGAAAGAGGGGAGAACAAGAGAGAGAGATATATAAATACATGGATGGATGGATGGATGGGTGGGTGGGTGGGTGGGTGGGTGGGTGGGTGGGTGGGTGGGTGGGTGGGTGGGTGGATGGATGGATGGATGGATGGATGGATCGATAGATAGATAGATAGATAGATAGATAGATAGATATATAGATAGATAGATAGATAGATAGATAGATAGATAGATAGATAGATAGATAGATAGATAGATAGATAGTTGGCATAGTTGTATCATATTTTTAATTAAAAATACCATGTCACAATGTCTTATAAAACAAACGCGCCTCAAACTGAAAAAGAAAGATGGCGGCGATCGGACGGGGAATGAACTAATTGAATTAATGTAGAACTTTTCGAATTTCCTTTATATACTATTTCTTACTTTAAAATATACTACAGCAACGAAGATTATTTTATAACGTATACCATCATTAACTTGGGTGTACTTTGTGAGGGGAAAGTTCAATGAATTTATATATTTTAATTTGTGAAACCCCGACTACAGCTCCATTCTAGATAAACTATTAAAAGCATTTTAGTATATTCAATAAATTGTCTAATGTTAACCGCGCTGGTTGAGTAGTTATTGCTAATATAATTACTAGATGCACAAGAATGACAATTTTACTCTTAAAACAATATACATTTAGGCCATACTTATTGTCTTCTATAAAAGAGAGAGAGAGGAGGGGAGGGGAGGGGGAGAGAGAGACAGAGTGCCGAGTGAGTGAGTGAGTGAGTGAGTGAGTGAGTGAGTGAGTGAGTGAGTGAGTGAGTGAGTGAGTGAGTGAGTGAGTGAGTGAGTGAGTGAGTGAGTGAGTGAGTGAGTGAGTGAGTGAGTGAGTGAGTGAGTGAGTGAGTGAGTGAGTGAGTGAGTGAGTGAGTGAGTGAGTGAGTGAGTGAGTGAGTGAGTGAGTGAGTGAGTGAGTGAGTGAGTGAGAGCGAGCGGGCGAGAGAGAGAGAGGAAATATTAAAAAAATGAAATACAAATGGTATATAACACTAAAAAGACAACAGCTTCAGTAGGGTCAATTTTAGAATGTATTTGCATAAAATGGCAAATGTCTATTCCTATTTATATATTACCGAGTAGCGTGTTTTACCAAATACAATATAATCAATATAATGTTACGAAACTTGTATAATATAATATAATATAAGAGTTTAAATGTACGATGTCGTATGCTATACTCTTTAAAACTTTGCCTCTTAGAAGTAAATGCTACGCGCGAGTTATCCAAACTTGACGCCTCGTAGCCAAGCGCTCCCGAACGGTGGAACTTGGTCGATTTGATGACATCGAGTCGTTGTCAATATTGCACCACTACCATCACTAACGCCGCCGCCGTTAAACGCACAACCACCTTACAACAACGTGCCGCTGGAGCAAGAAGGAAGACACAGGACAGAGAACGTCCGCCGAAATTAATCACGCCTCGTCATCGCTCTAGTGTATGATTGATCATTACCGCAAGCGGCCACGCCCCTTTCACACCCGCCATATCTGCGAGTGTCTGTTCAGTGTCACGCGTTTGTCCTCTCACTGAAGCTCGTCGTGTGGCTAAAAATCTTTCGTTTCGTTGTGGAGTTTTAAAGCTCACTTTTGTTTGAAGTATATATATATATACTTCAAACATTAACAGTTATTTGAACCCGCATTAGTATATAAAACGCAATTGGGCGGTCAAAATGTTAGATAGTAATATATATATATATATATAATGGCCGAGACAATATAATTACTGTTTACTAAATTATACCTGTTTTACACCAAACAATCATATTTTATATATAACATTAAGCGCATTATTCTATTGAATAGGGTAAACTTGTGAGTTAGCTTTTTATTTACATGCCATTGTTATATATTACAATTGACAGATAAATCGTACCTATTTTCAATTTTAAACAATATTGCTACACATGATGTAAATTACCAATCTCGCATAACTTACATTTGCACGTATAAATGCGCATTGAGAGTTTCTATTTTGATGGAAAAACAGCAACATTTAAAAACACTTTGACCGGTTTTAGTTATCTTGCGCTAACGTGTCTTATGGTGGTGACGTTGACGTGTCCTATAGTTATGACGTTGACGTGACCTATAGTTATGATGTTGACGTGACCTATAGTTATGACGTTGACGTGATCTAATGAGTGAATTGACGGGATATTGACGCCGTTTTTGCGATATGCTCAAGAAGGAATGACTTAGAAAGCATAATATAGGCAGAATTGTTTTGTAAAAGTAAATACGGTTCTTGTTTAGCAAAGTTGCATAACATCGCGAACAACCGGACCTCTCATGGACGGTCCGACGTACCCCCGGGTAGTGCGGACCTGGTCCGCGGCTTTATATTCGGGACTGGTCCGCCGCTGAGCAATATTATTTTGCGAGTCGCGGCCGGCCCATGTCATGGCGCGAAAGGAACTATGTTGGTCATCTCTGAACAGCCGCTAGTAAGTGATTAAGCTTCTAATTATGACCACCATAAAGAATTACCCTTGCAGGTGGTCGGTGGTTATTGAAGTGGCGGGGGCGGCGTTTACCCCGTTTCTTGGCTAAACAGTCTTTGTTGTGTTTCGAACGAGCTGAAAAGTGAACTCTTTCGCGATATGAACATTGACAAAAAGCCTACCAACAAACTCAATTAAATACAGACACGTATATCACCGCCACTGCTTACCGTTGTTGTGACGTTGGTGTCACGTGAGCGGTTCACGTGATGCGCCATCAAGCGATCTGTTGCAATCTCACCGACGATGACGACTCGTGCACTGCACCCCGACGTGACGTCATATCCCCTGATGTAACACAGCTTTTAAGCGAAATAGAATGTCAACGCTTGCGGAAGTATTACGTCAAGATATGTCATCATTATAGCCTGTGCGTCATGCTCTGGTGAGCATGCGCAGTGATCGCGTAATGTCATAGTTGACTTGCAGCATAAGATCATGTCACAGCAAGTCGGCACGGAGGCAGATTGGTCGTGTTCGTGTCTTCGCCATCTTTGTTTAATATGATCTACAAAGTCAAACATTGTATACATTAGCACGAATTAGCACAAACACGCACGCACGCACGCACGCACGCACGCATACACATTACACACACACATACACATGCGCACAAGCACACGCACACACATACATGCGCGCGCACACCTTCACACACACACACACACACACACACAAACACACACACATACACACACGCATACACGCGCGCGCACGCATGTACACACGCAAGCACGCAAGCACGCATGCACACAAAATCGCATGTAAAATAGCTCAACAAGCGAAGCGAACTACCTTTGTAATTATTACCCAGCATGCCTCTCGCGTGCCCATAGATCGCTTCGAACACATGCGCGACAATAACAACCGTCTATATGTGCAACGTAGAAATGCCAAATTCTTTGCAGTAATCCTCAGTTGTTATTCCTACATGTTGCAACAAAATAACATATTGTTCGTAGTTTCTACTACACACAGGCTACGCCACGTCACAATGATTTATCAAACAAAATAATCCACTTTGTTTCATTTCCTGGTGCGTCTTCTCGGTGAATCCAACACGACACCGATTGTGAATGCGGCCTAACAACCCTCGGCACTCGAGCCTGGTCGCACTCCGACGCTCACAGGCGCATTTCCGCCCAGCTTCTAGTCAAAATCTAGTGAATATTCCACTAACAAGCCAAGTTGACGCCTCCATCACACATCCTCGAGCGCGTCACTCGCACGCGGGGCCTGTCCGCCCGGCCGAACCGCCACAACGCCAAGTCCGCGCCCGCCTTCTTTTGTAACGTCCTCTCCGACGAGAAAATAGCGAATGATGCGCTGAAAGTCGGCATTGACACTTATAAGTGGCCCGGGACCTGATCTGCAATGCAATTCGTCTTTATTTGTATCCCCTGAAAACATTGACTTCATCTGCATAGCAATGCCCACTAAGTGCCTGTTAATGCTACGATATCAACTCGCTCGCTGACTTACAATGAGAGCGGGTGACGGCTGCACTGCAGAACGCCAGTCAATGCGGGCAATCTCTATTCCGCGCCGGTTGTCGGCGTTCATTGCATTATACGGGATGGGGGTCGGCCTGCCTTGTACCGCCGACCTGCTCTCAGTCCCAGCTTTATCGAGCGCAATTATTCTAATGAGAGACTACTATATCAACAGACGCAAAACGAACTCCTATACACACGAATAACCGAGGGCAATAAACGTAGTGTGGTTGGCTTGCTTGCCGTTCGTATCAAGTGCACGTATCGTGTCTAGTCACAGAAACCTACACAAGGGGCCGACAAGTTTATGTGTGTGTGTGTGTGTGTGTGTGTGTGTGTGTGTGTGTGTGTGTGTGTGTGTGTGTGTGTGTGTGTGTGTGTGTGTGTGTGTATATATATATATATATATATATGTATACATGTATATATATGTATACATATATATATATAATTATATATATATATAATTATATATATATACTGTATAATTATATACATAATTATTTATTTTATTTGTAATGATATAGAATTATAAATATAACTATATGTAATTGTAATATATATAATATATATATATAAACATTAAATGTAGCAATAGCTGTACACATTTGATTCACCATTGCAACATCGGGCAATGTTGTCTTTATAGAAAAACTTCTATATACAAAGACAAACAAATTTATCAGAAAACAAGTCACATATATTTGCATGTCTTGATATGTGTTTCTGCTAATGTTTGCCTAGTTTGTGCATCTTTTGAAAACGGTAGTAATAAATAATGAGCAAGCAATCTTTCTTCGGGAAGTATTATATGGCATAGTACATAGCAAAGGTAAACGGTAACGTTACCGTTTTCGGGACTTTTTGGTCTTCCTAATTAAACACAGGGACCAACGAAAATATCGTGACCGAACAAATACTGGGATCAACAAAATAATAGAATCAACGAAATACCGGAGCCAATAGCAATGTCTATGTTTTGCTCTGAATGAAGAACGACTCTCGCCCCATGTGTATGTCCGACTTCGATATTTCATCGACGAGGATCGCATTAAATAAATTACGCGTGTCGTTTATGACCATGTCGTTTTATGTTCTATATATGTCAGTGCCTTGGTAATGGTCCACGGACATGTACATTTCGCCGCCGTTAACGGCTCGGCTACATCTACTCCGTTTGTTATCGCGCAGGCCGAGTCTGTCGCACGTGTTTGTGTGCATCTTGTTTGTGCGCGCGTCGCTTCGCGTGGCGTGTCTTTCGCGTTGCTTTACGCCATGTCGCCGGTGTTTGCTTTGTGTTGCACGTGTAATGAGATGTATATCGCTATTTTAACAAGTTATGTATGCACGCTTTTTGGCATGTGTGGAAACTTTATATCAAAGGTGTTGTCCATAATATATATATATATATATATATATATATACATATATATATATATATATATTATGTATATATATATATATATATATACATATATATATATATATATATTATGTATATATATATATATATTGTATATATATATATATATATATATATATATGACGCACGAAAATTGAGAAAGTAAAGAACCAACTTTAGTAGTTGTGGCAGTAGACCATTATACATATATGAGCTATAACACTTTAGTTATAGACGTGTTACAGAGTTAACTCATCCTACACTGTCTGTCTGCGTGCAACGAATTCCTTGACGCACTCCCAAGGTCGACGTATTATATTTCCATTCTGCGTCGCTTTATTTGCACTAACCTGGCTTATTATTTGGTTATAATTCATCATCGTCGCTCGATGTTATGAACTCAGCGACATTTTTGCAAGCGTTTCTCGTTGCCATGACTACAGCACTGGCGCTGGTTAATTTCGCCGGCTGCGAAGCAGGCAGCGGTGGCGTTGAAAGACGCGCGATTGAATCAAGCGGTACGCCAAAGACAAAGTCAGTGTGCGGTCATTGCAGTTTCCCGGTAAGCGAGCCGCATTGAAAGGACACGCTGCAATATCAGTGAATCGGTCCTGATTTTCCATTAATCATATACAGCCTCGCACCAACAAAGGACAACTTCGAGTGTTTTTTCTATTAGCTATATCGACGGCAACAATGGCGTAGCCGCCGCGACGGATTTCAATTATTGAGGCAATAATTGAGGTGGTCCCAAGCGGCGGGTCTTATCGCCATCGGCCGTCATTGTTCGCTGGCTTTTCCTGCGAAACCGGCGCAGCGATTCCTTGCGTAAAGTCCCGCGCCGCCGAAACCGTTTGCTCGCGAGTCGCTTCAAAATCGCATTATTCGAAGTGCTATTTCATCACGAGCGCAACGATTTCCTCAGTTCGTTTTTCCTAATTAAATGTTTCTGCCACACTTGCATCTCGCCGGATATTCGCCGATCGTAATGGCGGCCTTGCTATTGAACGATTGTTGTGCACGTGCGTACGTGCGTGCAAGAAAATGGCAGGGAACCCGCCCAGGGGACTCATCACGCAGCACACGGGTGAACGAGAAGCCACCAAGTAACACGCGAGAGAAAGGGAACCCGCCAACTAACACGCGAGAGAACGGGAACTCACCAAGTAACACGCGAGAGAACGGGATCCCTCCAAGGGAATCCGCCAAGCAACGCGCTTGTACGAAATGTACAATCATGCAGGCGACATTTGCGCACCGCGTGATTGCGATACGTGCCGGAATAACAACGGCGCTAATGCGGCGGGCATGTCCGGCCATTCCACCTTTAATCATTTCATCCGGCGCCGAGGCAGCAGCGTTGATGGCGCATCGCGACACGAGCATCGTGGGAGTAGTCCGGAAACCTACCCGTCGGAGCGAGACAATACCTCGACCACTGCGGATCATTACAGAATATTAAAGTAATTTTAACTCGAAAAAGTTCTTTGTACTCTGTGTCGAAACCGCAGTCGTTTCCCACCAACGAAGCGCTGCTTTGTAAATATGTCCTTCGCCGGGACAATTAACATGTTTTTATTACTGTGTTGCTATTGTCGGATTACCTATAATGTACACAATAATTCGGATACATTTATGCCCTATCCGCAATGTCCACCTCTCGTTACCTCAGCCACTGCGGATAAGTACAGAACATTACAGTCGTTTTAACTCAACAAAGGTTCTTTCTACCTCTCATCGAAACCGTGAATCGTCCCACCGAAACATATGATGTACAGGTGTCTTCCGCCGGGATAACTAACACATCGTGTTGTTGATGTCAGATTTGCTATAATGTACACAATAGTTAGAGATATTTATTCCCCACCCGCAATTTCCACCCCCTCGTCGTCAGCTGCGCTGCCGCTGTAGCGATTGTGTCTCGGCAATAGGCGTTATCAGTAGTCGGCCGTAAACAGTATTGCCTAACGCTATCGTTGTCTTCCTTTTACCATAAACTTGCGTTATCAGCATTTTGAATTATGGCAACGAGGCGCTGCCTTCGCGTCACATCTGTCGCCCGAGGCACCAGTTTGACGTGATCATCTTTTTCTATCGTGTTAGAACAAGAGGTTTTTAATATATCGTATTTATCAGTGGCCCAAATAGTGGACGCAGCCTATGATCATAACTTACACTCCTTCAAACATTGCAGAACCATCAGCCTCGCCAGTCACCCCAGCAACGTCAATCTACGAGTACTCCCGAAAAGATTCAAAACAAAGATAGATTCTTCGCAACTTCATACATTTCATGAATGCATTTAACTGTATCTGATACGAAATGTTGTAGCCCGACGTAACAAACTACAACTTTGATGAAGGTCTGGAACAGCTCACACAGTCACAGTATACAAACTCTAGCAGTAGGCCTGAAGTACTTCTGAACAATAAACATTGAGACATTTTCAGGACAGTTGTAGGAGTTAAGCTATACGATTCCATATCGCTACACGGAGCGATTCAATCTGCCGCAGCCGCATCGGCACGACAAAACTCATCCGCCTATGCATGTTTGGAACTACTTATGCTAATTTTCACCGGGCACTATATTCATTGTTTTGCCGTATGCCGCATCCGCATGCAGTATTCGTACATATGGAATCCCAGCTTAAAACTGGCTCCACATTGAATAACGATGATACCTCAACAACAGAAATGACAATAAGGATCGTCAGAGGTACTTCTGTCTGTCTGGTATGTCAGGCTAAAAGCTCTACATAACACTCGTAATTTCCAGCCTCCTCTATGGGTGCGAGAGCTGGACTTGGACAGCAGATATTGAGAAACGAGTCCTAGAATTTGAAACGAAGTGCTTCCAAAGACTCCTTATTTCCTGCAAAGAACATAAAACATAAAACAAATGCTTCACTATGTCACACGGCAAGTTGCCCCACTCGCTGGAAAACAAAAGCCGCTATTGTCAACAATATAAAACCACGCAAACTCTCCTAACTTGGACACGACATCTATAACAACACCATTTCAAAAACATCATCAAGGCAGCCTATAGAGCAGCGTTTCTCAGCC
This sequence comes from Paraescarpia echinospica, assembly GCA_020002185.1. NCBI lineage: Eukaryota > Metazoa > Annelida > Polychaeta > Sabellida > Siboglinidae > Paraescarpia > Paraescarpia echinospica. Next base: position 53,631,455 of record CM034542.1, read on the forward strand.
GTAGTTGGCCAAACGAACCTCGTGCCCCAGTGGCTTTCGCCGCCACCCTTCCCCCCACCACCCGTACAGAGGCATACGAACGGGAATCGGTGACAAGTTGATTTCTTTTTGTGCACAACTCGTCATTTCGGGATCATAACATACATCAATCATGCATACATATATACATACATGCATACATGCATGCATGCATGCATACACACATACACACATACACACATACACACATACACACATACACACATACACACATACACACATACACACATACACACATACACACATACACACATATATATACATACATACATACATACATACATACATATATATATAATATAATATATATATATAGAGATTATATGCGTGTGCGTGTGCGTGAGCGTATGAGCGTACGCGTGCGCATGCGTATGCACGCGTGTGTGTTTGGGCCACCTTTCTCTTAAAATAATACAGTTCCTAGTGCCACCGTTTATACATCACTACATACATTTACTACAGTCTCCTAAATAGTCGTAAATGTTTATTAATTATATATGGGTTATTTCGCTTAATGCACTTCCGACTACTGGATACCCGATTACTTGAACCTACGCCCATTACGTTCTGGTAACGCCAGAAGGCATTATAACAATGAGCATAGGTCACACACATAATGCGGCGTGGGTCCTTTCTATATTTGCCACCGCCGAGATAAAATCTCGCGCGTGTCAATTTTTACTGTTGACATGTTAAAAAGTAATCTTTATTTTATTTACACCTGCCTATAGTTGTCACATTAACGGCTGCACACGAGGCCTTTAAGAGTCCAGCCAGCCCGCTCCGAGACACGCCAACCAGCGGCGATGGGCGCTTCCTGCTAGCGGCCCGCGCAGCGATACGTCTAACGACACGGAACGCTTTATGACTGCTACGTGAGACGTGTCGTCATGGCAACCGGAATATAAACAGTGGAGCGCGGAAGTTTTATGGAGCGGCGACAAAGCCATCGTTGTCGCCCACTGGTTCCCGGTCATCCTCTGTTGCTTTCTGTGCGGCAGACCGCAACGAGTCGGCCGTCGTCAGCGCTCGTTGTTTAGCGCGACACACAACCAATGTTGCTATTACACTGAGTCAATTTGGCATTGATTCAAATCAAACCGGCATCTATTAGCCTTGATGATTTTGTCTAAAACGCGTGGCCTGTTTGTGTAGAATCATATCGGTGGCTAATAAATCAACCGAACCGTATCGTATATAGAAATTGCGTTAGGAAAATGCAGATAGCGATTTTAATTTGGTGACAGCGACGCATTCGTATATAGAATCGGTATAATATATATTATCCACATACAACATTGTGTTTGTTATATTGTGACGTGTACTGTTAAATATTGTTGGAAATAAATGATTTACTTACTTACTTACTTACTTACTTACTTATTATACCGATTGTATTAATTGAATTCAAATATTAAAATATACCAACAAAGTTAACGAAAAAGACACTGTAGAAAAGATAAATACATTATATTAATTAATCGGCGGTTTTTTGCCGCAGCTATTCGCGCATATTGTGCATAATCCAGTCGATTTCTATCGCGTGACGTCGCATCACGTAGGGCACTTAAGAAACATCATTTTACGTTTTAACTGAAAGCACTTAGCCGTTAATATGTGGTTCCACAACGACAACACATTGATTATGACTGTCGATCGAGCGTGTCGGAACTATCACCCTAGTGTGGCTCGCCCGTCGAGGCGGAGTGGCGTGTCGATGATCCGGATCTCCGCTGACAACGCCACCGCATCTGTCATGGCCGCCACTGATCCGACCATGGCGCGATGACGTCACTTCCGCCGTGTTCGCGCAACATCAACTAACGTCGTCTGCGACACGGCATCAGAAGAAACTAGTCCCAATCGTCTGGGAAGGTAGGAGGAGGGATGGAGAGGAAAAGGTGGGGTGGAATTGGTGGGAGGACGGGGTGGGGAGGAAAAGATGAGGTGGAAGGGGTGGGAGGGATGGAAGGGGAGGAAGAAGGGTTGGGAGAAAAAGAAGGGGTGAGGAGGACGGATGGGGAGGGAGGGTGTAGGATTCGTGGAAGAAACACGAATGGAAAAACAGAAACAAACTAATCTAAACTATGAAATGTAGTTTGTGTTGTTTTCGAATTTATTTACTCTTTGTGAACGCAATATTAACACATTTACACAATCAGTAAACATTTTATTTTCCCAGCGTCGGTTTGATCAAGTGTTGGGCATATATGGATCTACATGTGTACTAACAACATAACATGATGACTCTTATAGCTTCTCTATTATCCACACACGTATTAACAGTATCAGTTAATTACGGTGTGTGTGTGAGGGCGTGTGTAGTGCGTGTGTGTGTGCATGCGTGCGTGCGCGAGCGTATGCGCGTGTGTGTGTTGTGTGCGTACGTGCGTGCGCGCGCTCGTTTGCGTGCGTAAGTGCGTAAGTACGTAAATGTGTATACATGGATGCATGTACTACACTCGCCCTTTTGAGTATGTTCTACATTGTGACATCATCTAAATGTTGCTGTACAACCGCGGACGAGAAGGCCAACCTTATAGTCGCTGACAGCGACCGGTGTAAAATATGACGTGTCTTTTGTCCGGGGACTGCCAGACCTCCTTATGTCAATACATCAACCAGGTCATTTTGTAATTTGAAACAAACTGCGTTAGTGCAATGATCACATCGAAAGCCAGATGATAATTACGAAATGGATTCACCGATGATCTTTCGATACGCATAGTGCGCAGGCATCTGGCAGCGCTGACAGTGATGTGGATGTCTTTATTCCGCCGACAACACGAACCATGATGTATCCCCGCTTGGGACCAAGGCAATGGAGATAGACAGCGCCGTGTCGTGCAAACGACGAGCAAGTGATGAGTTATGTGACAAACGCTAAATGTTTTATGAATTGATGAATCCTGCAAATTAAACGCCTCTGCGCAGTTGTGTTATCTGTAATGGAAAGCAAATAATTAAGGAAATGCGAGGTGATGTCTCACTTTAAAAACCCTCTTCGGTTAATTGATCCCATCACGAATCGTTTTTGTTGAAGTTTAAATGTGCAGTGTATGGATGGTTAAGTAATAGGCACATTCGGCTCTACAAAAAGATTGCGTGTTTTGAACACTCGCCCTACCACAATTGATCGGATAACTTGCGAATTTTACTGGATCCGATAAAATACAATGAAGCAGTTTGTCCTATGATTTTACTAAAACTAAACAAATTGTGTGCACAAAAGAGCTAGCACGCACGTCATTTATTGTCGATGTTGTGATATATACATAAGCTATATTTTCGGAAGACGAGTCTTTAATGATACCTGCAGGAAACTATCGATTTGAGAAGATACCTTTAACATTACACCACATTAAGCTAAACGTACACCTGCGTGCTGCGAGCGTCGGGAACAATGTCACGTACATGCATATTTAAGGTGGAGCTAAAAACACTGACATCACATCACAAATGTATCCGTTAATGACATTTCTTGTAATGATGTACTTCTATTGTGCAAAAACGATTTAGAACCGTGAATCAATGCTGCAGTCACGAAGGTATTTTACTACTAACGTTACAATACTCACAAGAAAATAAAAACAAACCAAATGGACAAAAACGTACGGCCGCACATTGACGAGCACGTGCGCATGCACACGTGAGTGGGCACATGCATGCGTGTTCGCGAGCTCGACACAACGGCGTTATAATGGTGGCCGTTATTTTGACGAGCGTCCATTGAAGTTTTAATAGAGATTTAACCGCTTGCGGATTCCAGATGAACTGCGCCATTGTGGCTTGGTCACGCAATGCGTTCATAATAACCCGTAATGCATATTTTTATCGCTCGTACGCTTTATGCGGACGTCGCGATTTATCAATAATGTTTTCCTGGTTCGCTAAATCACGACGATTGCGCATGTCGCGGTGCCTGTTTCGGTAATATATGTTTGTTTTGCTCGACTTTGACCGGCGAGATAACGAGTGATCGGTTGGGTCGATGTCAGGTCGACCGTGCAGTGAGCGGACGCCGGGCCGTGATGCCGACGCTAAATGGCGCATTACCGGGCACACCGGACAACGGGGTCGGCTAACATATGGCGTCGTACGTCGTAGACAGACAGTTATTCTACATTACAATTATACTACAGCTATATATATATATATATATATATATATATATGTATATATATATATATATATATTTATATATATATATATATATATACATACATATATACACACACACACATATATATATATATATATACATATATATATATATATATACATACATACATACATATATATATATATATATACATACATACATACATACATACATACACATATATATATATATGGAGAGAGAGAGAGAGAGAGAGAGAGAGAGAGGAGGAGGAGGAGGAAGAGGATATATGTATATTGTATATATCTAGGAAGGAGTGAGGGAGAGAGGTAGGGAGGGAGGGGAGGGAGGGGAGGGAGGGGAGGAAGGGGAGGGAGGGAGGGGGGTATGGAGGGAGGGGAGGGAGGGTAGGGAGGGAGTGGTAGGGTGGGGGAGGGGGAGGGGAGGGAGGGTGGGATGGTGGGAGAAGAGAAGAGGGACGTCTAAGTGTGCGTGTATTTGAACCCGTATAACTCAGTAATTGTCTCTATGTGTTTTCAACTAGTTTTTTCTGTGACCCCGCCGGATGGATAGATTATTATTATGAGTCGTCACAGGCTCGAGCTATCAAGTCTACTTCCGCACGTCTCTATATGTACATTCGAAGCATACGAATGGTAAGTGAGCGTACCCGACTTAGGCCGCTCCTACAGTTATATTCGCTCGGTCGTGTGGCCTTAAAGCCCGCGTATCCTCACATCATCACGTACAGAACCAAGCGTTATGAAACGACTTTTCGTATTGATCGCGTGTCATTGGATGTACAATGCGTTGTCACGCTGTCCAACCTGTCACCGTGACTGACACCTGACAGTCAGTCCTGCGGATTGACCGTGTCGCGGGTAATTACTCTGTTCTGTGGTCAGTTCTGGCAGTGGTCAAACAAAGTCGATGTTAAATCAATCAGAAATTGACGGCTTTGCCGCCCGACTCAACAATGACCGGACGCGCGGACACTTGTGCCGCGGTGCGAATAAACATATGAAAACGTAATCCGCCTAAAAATAACACGGTCCTTGACGGGTCTAGCAGTGAGCAGACGGCTTCTTAGGACAGGTAGCTAAGGCGGTCACTTCCGTCGTCGAGGCGGCGGTGTATAGTGGCAGCGCGGCGCTACAGACGAGCTAAGACCTTGGGTCAATGTTGGTCGAGCGCATTAACTGCGGCGGTGCGTGCGTGCGCACCTGCGCCGACCTTGGACGCAGTGCCTGCGTGTGTGCGTGTGTGCGTGTGTGCGCGTGTGCGCGTGTGCGCGTGTCCGTGGGTGCGATTGCATGTGCCTGTGCGTGTATGATCTATATAAATTATATTTATATATATATATATAACCCGAAATAACTTGGCCTTGTGTTGTTTGATTCTGTACCATAAATAACTTGGACCAGTGTTTTTTTTTAAATACATTTTATTTACACATTAAATTATATTCTTCATATAAGTGTTTAATATTTATGTAACTTTGTTGGCACACATAAATTATATGTACTACATAATAATTAACGTACAGCTTTTGTGTCTAAATTAAACACTTATTACTAGTATACTTTTCTTGACCACGACACTTTTGTGCATCTTTTCTGATATTTGTTTGGTGTTTTTGTTGTGTATTGTAAAAAGAGATAAATAAATTAATTAAATATATTATTTACTCTCCACGATACAACGTTCAAACTTCTACAATTTTAAATCGCAGATTTTTTTATTTTAAGGTTGTTGCAACGAGAAACAGAAATGTGAAAAATCTTTATGCATGTCTGTCGCGGTGACCAATTTAACCCGGTCTGTCCTGCATTGCTAACAAAACATACAAATTAACATTTATTTTGGAAGTGCATGTACGTTACCTTCACCGTACACTTTTCGCGAGAATGGTCCAAATACATATGTATGTATATGTAGCTGTAAATCATTTTTGTTTGTGCTATTTATTCAAACGAAACAACTGTGCATTTTAGTCGTCCAGCTGCTAAAATACGACAATGCCGTTATAACAACACCGTTATATTTATATGGGTTTGTGTAGATGTTACACGCGGGCATTTGTCATATCTAGAACTATATCTTGTCGTATGCTTAATATGCGAGTCAAAGCCGATGCCGTGTTAGATAGAACTCAGCTGTCGCAAGCAACACCATATCGCTTTAAATCGTTGCTAGGGCGTTGACTTCGTTCAACGCCGGGCTTCAACGAGCGAGCGACACCGCGGTATACGCAGACACAAACAGATCAGTGTTGTTTTATGTTTTGTGTTTGGCGAGACCTCGACGTCTTGGTGTTCATGTGTTGCGCTGTTGTAAAACAAACTTGTGAAAAATCGAATATTTCACTCGAAACACGTCCACCAACAATATGCAACTTGCTAATATAGGCTGACTATTGTCAATTGTTATATCGCTTTACTGCGCCATGGTTTAAATGTGTTAAATTTCTCAAAAGTGGAATACATTTTAGAATTACAAGAAGTTAAGTTATTTAGAAAATATTCGCATAACAAATAACTAGCGTATATTCAAAACGTCCAAATAATGTTCACAATTATGTTTACAACCGGAACATACGTGAACAATACAACATGAACAAGAAGAAGATTGAAGACAATGTACCACACTACCATAATAATTGTTGACTTAATAACGGCTGTTTCAATAATAAAGAAAAACAATTAGAAACTATGCCATGTTTTCGGTTTCTTCTTTTTTTGCATGTTTACTCTAAAATAAACAAGACAAATTAACCACGTGGAATATGTTCTAACCTGATACCTAATTGTGTTAAATACTGTAGCCATGTTCAATTAATGTCTGATCTAACTGATTTAGAACAATTTGGTAGTAGGTTGTTTTCGCCAAATTCATCAGGATGATATTGATCCAAATTTATATAATTAACAACGCGTTGTACATTCTATAGAAATGTATTAAGTATAGCAAATACGCATTGCAATTAAGATGCACTTCGATCAGATTTTTGTATTCCGTAAATTATACGTAACTGGAAAACAATTCCCTCAAGTCACGCAAAGATAGACAATGTTGTTTCTCTAACAAACATTATTGTCCGTATAAAATAGGGTGCATGACATTTTGTGAAATAGCAGATCATGGGAAAATTATTCTACTTTGTTAAAATCGTTCCTTCCCACGTCAATTAATGTTTCCTACTTCTTATGAAAATGTCTTAAACTATGACTTTATGATTTGCCTTCGGTGTGTGATCGGTTTCCTTTCTAGTTTAATGTCTACATTACCCATAGCTCGTTGTTTGACTGGGCGAGAGAACCACCCGAAGGCAGGACAAGACGTACAGGAGGCACGGGGTGGGACGTTTAAACCAAGGTGAATGTTAATAATATAACTTCATAATATGAAAAATATTATTTTGTTTTTGTATAAACGTTGATGCTGTTACATGCCTAGTGGTTGTGGAAGTGAAACAGACGCACACAGACATACCGGGCGATGTACGTACGATATATAGCGCAACCTTTGACGCAGTTATACGTACAATTTTGTGATCGAATAGAATTATGTATATTGTAGCATAACGTGGCGAGAACCTATATACGTGGTAGGTGTCGGAATTGACGGAGACATTCACGTTATACAACACACATTAACTTGGTCCACAGGTACACACATGGCTGTTGTCGAATCAACGCAAATTCAACCAAACACGCACTACATACGTACACGTATGCACGCTCACGTGTGCTCAACTTGACATGTTATAGTTAACAGTAGTTACACACGCGCGCCTATATACATGTATGCGCAAATATTAACACATACCAAAAGACCCTATTACACAGGGCCTATACGTTTGTGTACACGCTCCCACAAATACGCAAAGACCAACGCCGAAGAGGACACCGCCAGTCGCATTCACTTGGTAGCTCGGTGTTTTGTGTACGGTTATTCGATCGTTCTATTTGTTCAAATCTTCACACTTATAGTTTACCAGATTGAGTAGTGATCCTTGGCGGAGGAAATCAATCAAATTGTCGGCACAGAGAGTGAACTCTGAACGACGAACGTCGTCCAACGAATGTGGGTCAGCTAATGGCGGAAACACTCGTTGCATGTCGATGTCATTCACGTATAGATAAACTCGAATGGTAGAAGTTAGTGTTGTTGATGTCGTTGTTGTTGTTTATCTTGTTGTTGATGTTTGGTTGGATTTGTTTGTATTACAGTGTTGTGTTGTTTTATTTACACTAGTTTACATCCACCTGTGTTTTATTTACATTAGTTTACATCCACCCGTAGAGCAACAAACCCCTCGTTTACATTATTGTGTTGTTTTATTTACACTAGTTTACATCCACCCGCGGAGTAACAAACCCCCCGTTTACATTGTTGTGTTGTTTTATTTACACTAGTTTACATCCACCCGCGGAGTAACAAACCCCCCGTTTAAATTGTTGTGTTGTTTTATTTACACTAGTTTACATCCACCCGTGGAGCAACAAACCCCTCGTTTACATTGTTGTGTTGTTTTATTTACACTAGTTTACATCCACCCGTGGAGCAACAAACCCCTCGTTTACATTGTGTTGTTTTATTTACACTAGTTTACATCCACCCGTGGAGCAACAAACCCCTCGTTTACAGTGTTGTGTTGTTTTATTTACACTAGTTTACATCCACCCGTGGAGCAACAAACCCCTCGTTTACATTGGTGCCATCTGCCGGGAGAATGGAACACCACTGAATTCTCAAAAGATGGGAAAACGGCCTTCTAGACCGGCAGAGCACAATAAAACACGTTGGTAAATAACTGTAAATAACCATCGTTGTATATTCTGAAATACATCGCCAATTGTTAGACCAGAATTCAATGGTGCAAGGAATCGAATGTATCTATAAAGAGGCAAGTGGACCTCGGAGATTGGAGAAGAAGTTAGACTACACCGCAGTCAGCGCATTGATATACAAATAGCTTGTTTAGTTAATTATAATTACTGCCCTGGCAAATTAAGCACACAAAGCCATGCGTACAAATTGAATAGTGCAGATACTATAACGAGAGGTCGGAGCCCCGTGTAGCTAATTGCCCATCGACTGCACGCCTAACAGACACGCGATACACGTGGTATATAGATAACCGACATATTGGAATCCGCAGTTACTGACTGTTAGCATCAACAGAGATGATCTTATTCAGTTGCGTGATAAGGCACCTTGCACACGTCACCCCGCGAGTCGACGCGTGCTAAACGACACCCACACTGCTTATCTCACACGCACGCGGTGTAGGCCGGCGTCACATCTAAGGAAGACGTCTGTACGCCAAGATACAATCTTGCTTCGACTGTTTTTCTTCTTTGTCGTGTTACGTACAAATTTGTTTTGGTAAAACGATGCATGTGTAAACATACACGGTGTGTGTGCGTGCGTGCGTGTGTGTGTGCGTGTGTGTATGCGTGAGCGTATTCGTGCGCGTGTGCGTGTGTAATATATATATATATATATATATATAATATTACTTCTAACCAACAATCACAAGGTCACGATACAACTACTAGATTGTATTAATGTCTAACGAAAATGTTAATGTCCATATACGTAGACAACTAGTCGACCTCCTGGGCCAACCTTGCACTGGCTTTATCAGCCAACATAACAAAAAGTGCCTCTGAAGATGAAACCTTTACGACGTCCTCTTGGGTCCTATCACTTTGTTCAGTCTACACCCGAGACACGGCAGCTTCTCCGACTGATGGAAGAGATACTCGTGACTCATGGTCGCATCGATCGCTGCCTCCCAAGTCTCGAACCCGGGCACATCGACACCGCAGAAAGAGGCGATTGCTGACCCTGGGGCTTCGGGAAGGATGTCGCTTTGAGCGACTCCGAGGGTGGGTCTGATCGGGCGGGGATCACCACAGCGCGGCAGATGGTGCGGTCGTGCGGCCGGGTCTCGCCGGACTGATAAGCTAACACCCGGCGACCATTTGGCCGCAGCCCCATGGGGTTCCTGCTACCACAGCTGGCCCCTCAGGTGAACGGACACTGCGTGGACAACACAACCGTCCATCGCCTGCTTTGCCGCCACGGCATGGTCAAGTCTATTATCTGACCATGTGTCCGGAATAGACCATCGTCCGTCTCCTTGTTTCATAGCCACGTCATCACATTGCATGGCTTAGAAAGCATAATTGTCAGATGTACATAAAAGGGTGTTTGTATACTAAAATAAATTACGTATTGTATTCTGGTCAGAGTAATAACAATAAAGGTCACACAATGGTTCTTGACATTGAGATGGCGCCGTGTAATGAATATACAATATAAGCTACGTTAATCTTAATGAACTTTAATTATATATATATATATATATTGATGGGCAATTAGCTACACGGGGCTCCGACCTCTCGTTATAGTATCTGCATTATTCAATTTGTTATTATTATTATTATATATATATATATATATATATAATAATTATATATATATATAATAATAATAATTATTATATATATATATATATATATTATATATATATATGTATGTACAAACGCGCGTGTACGTAAATATAATAAATAGTTCGTATGCGTGCGTTGCATAATACATTTGACATATATCAATGTACAAATCCTTCAAGTATTGAACGATGTTAGCAAATCGAACACGCTCTATATCCGCACATATACGTAGATAGTTGGTTAGATAATACAATAATTATTCGGTTCTTAGTGGGGCAATTATAAGCGTAATTTGGCGATTACTTTTCCAGATTTGACGGTTTCCACTCAACACCGCACCAGATTCCCAAGCCTTCCGTGGACATGATATCGTCTCCTCGCGAACATCTCACGTGCGTCGCGCCGGGACATCCCGTCGTCTTCAGTGAGGTGTGCACTCAACCGTGACGCCATCTTCGAGTCGTCATCGTTCTCTCTAACGAGGAGGATAGCGAGGAACACAGACAACGACTTGTGTGTCGAGTTCGACAGCAGGCGGCTTCGTTGGTTTCGAGTTCTCCGCCTGGTGGGGCGTCTGTCTGCGCGCGAACTCGATATCACCAACAGCGCCTGCAGAGCGCCGGGAAGCTCTCCGTCGAGTGTCGGACAAGGGCCCGTTGTTTGTCGCTGTGTTTACCGGGGAGACCCTGTAGAGTTCGCGTGCCTTCGCACCGAGACATTGATCCTCGTGATGATTGCAAATGTTGCTCGGGATATCGTTTTTGTTGTTACATTGTCGGATTTTAGTTTCGACTTATCAAAAGAACGTCAACAATTGCTTTGATGATAACAGGATGTGATATTCAGCCTGCAACGATGTGACAAGAGAAAAGAACGTTGTCGAAATTTTGTCAATAAACTGCTAATAACAAGTGTTGGAACTTTATAGTTGTATTATGAATTCGTACTGGCTAACATTGTAGTTCATTGAAGCAATTACCCGATCGTTTATATCCTTTTTCTTCCAACACGACCGCAAAAGAGGTACAGCTAAGTTATTGTAACCCGTGAGTTCAAGTTAACAGTTCCCGTCATATGTCAGCGTTGAAGAATTTACATACGCAAAAACCATGTTCATAACAAGAACCTACATGTCGTCATTCTCTCGAATGAAGCTCACGAAAAAAAGAAATCAATTCTATCCGACGCTATTCCGTTTCGTCCGCGCCCCGAAGAGTCGTGTGTTCGTTACGGGGAACACAATGGATTCGCCTTGCACTCTACTCACAAACGAGACATGTCTCGAACATTTCGTGACGCATTACGCCGTCTCGGCGACAAGTCTCCGTCAATCGACGCTGTCGACGTCTCCAGTACAGGGAGAGCACCCTGGTGAGCGCTAAGTTAATTACCGGATCTCGTCACCGAGGCGCGGTTGGCTTAGACAAACATTAGCGTGGTTTATGTCGGGTGTCTCCGACAAGCGGGCTAATGTAACGCCGGCATAAATCCGGCAAACGGACCTCTTTAATCGTATTAATCTCCCGTCAACATGACCGCGGTCGTTCCGACGTTTCGCCTAAGTGCTTCTCGAAGCGCGATTTACGCCTTTTTCTGGCACGGTTTTGTCACTTGTGATCTTTCTGCGGGCACAGAACGTTGTCCAGTGCAGGAACTCTCGGCTGAGACTAGGCCAAAATTATAGTTTCCATATTATATATAATTTACATTACATTATATATATATACATATATATATATATATATATATATATATACACACACACACATACACATATATTATATATATTATATATATTAGTATGTGTGTATGAATAAATTATATTATTATCACCTCTTATTTTCACCTCTTTATTATTTTTCAATAGCAACCAACTTCTTTATCATATGTGATATTTTATTGTATTAAACACGCGTGCACTACACACCGTGCACAGCTATACATACATTCCAGGTTTCATGATCATACAATTTGAATTATGACAGAAACTATTTTGTTACGTCATGACGCAGTCACCGCTTTCAAAACTCAATTGATGTGTTCTTACATTATCCACAACGACGCGCTCGTTATGGAGAACGTAACAATATATACAATGTACATATTTATATACCTCAAGATCAAGTCTGTATTGGCTAACTTCCGAGTGTGATATATATATATATATATATATCACAATCTTCAAAATAAATAAACGTTTGTATAAAATGGCTGGAATTGAACGAGAGGTGGCAGAGTAGCTCAACTAATCAGCCAATACTGGCTGCGTCTGATTATATGTGTTACAACGTCGAATGCATGTCGCATTATATATATATATATATATATATATCCGAGTGTGGCCGATTACTTGAGCTACTCTGCCACCTCTCGTTCAATTTCAGCCATTTTATACAAACGTTTATTTATTTAGAAGTAATTTGTAATTACCATTCTTGTAAAATTCAAACAAACGTGGAATAGTTCATGATACGTCATTATTATAGCGTTGTCCATACAACTACAACATTTTACAACAACTAAACAATTGAATTGAAGTAAATTGAACTACAAAGCGACTGGTGTTTCAGTGCGCAATTACTAGTGGTCAGAAAGGTCAAGCAACTGGCCGGGCTTTGTCCATGGGCAGTTGTCGACCGGACACGGTGTGGTCGAGGTCGACACGAGAAAAGCGTCGCCTCGTCTTGGCAAGGTGATGTTCTCACGCTCTACGTCCGTGGCTAGAAGCGCCCGGAGACAGCGAGCGACGTGACGCCAGCGGCGCTGACGTTTGACGTTCAAGTTATAGTCAGAATCATATTGTCCGACGGAGACACCGGTCTCTGGACTGTGCGTCTTGTGCCAGCTCGCGAAGGACTTGGCCCCACGGATATGATTAATGTCCGGTAAATAGCTGTCGCTATGCCCATTCAAACAATATCGCCTTGTGGCGGAGATTCGTCGTCATAGGAACAACTATACAGTGTTTGCACAGGAACCCGTCGAATACAATGCGAGAGTAAAATTTTACTATCGTATACAGCAATGTATTATGCGAAGAAAGAAAATATTAGAGTGAAAGATCTATTGTAACAAACAGTACGCTAGGTGATCTAACGAATATAATCGCTGGCATGAGTTTTAGTATTTGACAGCGATATATATATATACATACACATACACATAATATATATATATATATATATATATATACACAGCTGAATATATATATGTGTGTGTATGTGTATAAACACATATATTATATATATATATCATATATATATATATATATATATATATATATCATATATATATATATATATCATATATATATATATATATCATATATATATATATATATATATATAGTATCACATCAAATGTGGTCATCTTAGGAAACAAAGTAAAATGAAAGTCCCTGGATAACATCCAGTAACTGGTGTGCGCTTAATTATATAATGATTGGCATGGATGACGCCTGCCCTTCGCGCGATACAACGACGTGATAGCATCGACAGAGCAGGAAGGTTTACGCAGATGTCGCGCGCGTCTCGGAGAAGAGTGCTAGCTACGTCACAACCATCCAACAAATAGCATTGCACTCGTGTGATCGGCACTTGAGGTCATCTTCATTCCTAGTGGTTCACTTAGCAATAACAGCTCCATTTATAACTCCAGTCCTTTGCTTTGCTGTAACTTCCTTGTATAGTGTGTAAGTGCAATCACGAGTGTATCAAACACTGCAACCTTGCGAACGTAAACTGTATAGGTAATTGTGTATAGAGTCCTGCTATCCACCGTGGGTCAAAGGTCTGGTCGAAGGTGTCGATTGGATTATGTTGGCTTGTTATGGCGATCATGGCATCTCCTTGTATTATGAACTCGCCTAATTACGCATAAAGGATACTAAGAGTACCGTGGCACAATATTTTTTTTCAAACCACAAAGCACACGAGGTTGTTATATTAATATATGCTTTGCATTACAACGATAGGTATGTTATTGCGAGAGGGGGTGTTCTGTTAATAGTACTCTTGCTTAATAAGTTTTCTGCACTTTAATTGCAGTGAACACACACGCACACACTCACACACACATTATATATATATATATATATTGTTTTTAAAACTCTGGTGTAACGCCGCTTGACTGTAGATACTAATACATCAAACAGTTTGATCTCAACACAATTTGTGAAATGTATATTATATATATATATATATACATATAATATTGTATTATATATATATATATATATATACATATAATATTGAGCACAGTATTATGCATAATATATAATATTTAAATATGCATAATGTCGGACTGAATATGTTATTAAAAGTAGAAAAATGCGAATAAGGTGGCCATACTATTGTTTCGCGTGTGTTAATGCACGCTGCCGAAGTGCGGTCATTTCCTGCATGCATGTGTATGACGAAGTCATTAGTTAGTTCACGGGTCACGTGTTTCTCGTCATAGCGGACAAGTAGTAAACCGCTAACACACTACAAATATGTCGCCAGGTGTCGAATGCTGTCAACCACGGCATGTCATTCTCAAGACAGGACACATCAAACAAATAGCTGTCGCCAAGGAAACGCTGGTATTGGGACAAGAGTTTGGCGTGTCTCGTTAGATGACGCCGACAACGTCCAACGATGACAACGTCATCTGAAGCGGTAGACTCCAACAGAACTGCCAAATACTAGAAACGATTGGAATGAAGATATACCCTACTTTGAAATGGTATAAGTAATATAAATGCGATGAAAACAATCCACGATAACGAAAACTATCAAGGAGGGAGGGAATAGATGAACAAGGCGTGGACAGAAACTGTGGGAAGAGGGAGGGGTTACACGAACATGTCTTGATACAAAGAAAACGTAGACGCAAAGAAAGACACACAGAAACACGAGAAGAAAGACTAAACACATGCAGACTCTGGCTTATTATACCTGCTGTCAGTCGCTGGCGCCAAAATAGAAATTCCGACCAACAATGGCCAACCAGCCCGCGACGCGCACTCAAAAAACACCTGCTCGCTGACGCAAAGCTGGCGTTTGTAACAATCCGCCTTCCCTGGGTTTCTGCTGGGAAATGATAGATTCCAGCGCCGACTGAAAGCGCACGAGCACAACACAAGTGTAGGCGCGGCGACGGCAATTGAAGGAGATACTGTAGTTAACTCGACGTCGACAGTCAACGCTGACATTACGGTGTCGTCCGCTGACAGGATTCGGCGCTTGTTGACGTCCGGCTATTTCTGTACAACACGCACGCTACCTGCAGCGACGGCCGACGTGCTGGTGCATAATGCTGTCGTTGTATATATATATATATATATATATTCTTAGAGATAGGACTTTTTATAACGAAACGAAAACTATTTTTAATACTTTTAATACAATAAACGATATATGTCATAATAAAGCCTGTTTTAGGAGTGCAACTTTAATCAATAAAATAAAACTGAATTGCGAACGGTAACATTTAGGTCGCCGGTGCAAACCTAATGTAATTATTGTCAACTTCTTCCTATACGTTTATTGTAGAGCACATTTCGTTTTCTGTAAAACTAGGTTTTTACATTACAAACTTTTACAAACGCATTTGCATTATCCAAAACACTTATATCATGTATACCCACTGTACAAATAAATACAGGCCATATTGCCGAAATGATATAACGTCATCTGACGGTAAACATCAAACCTTGCGGCTGGGGCCCGGCTTTCTTCCCGGTTCACGTAACCAGACGAGAGGCGGCTAAACGAGACTTCAACATAGAATGTTATGCGTGGAAAGCAATAAATCATGGACGCATTATGTCTGGTCTTATGTAGTCGCAGAAATGTCCGCCATCTATTCAACCCAGTTCTCGTGTTTCCCTCCCCGGGCGCGTCAATCTCACTGACCCGCTTCAGCTTGACGGAAGACGTCGCCGGGGCCCGTGTTCCTTTGACGCCGGGCGTCAGGGTGGAACCGAACACCACTGTGCGTCGAAGTAGCATGTATTTTCTTAGCGCCGCCAACAAGCGACAAGTTTAATAGGGGACGATAAACGCCATTACACCGACTGCCTCTCTTTCAGCGTCGCACTCGCGGGGGGCGGCAGAGTTGCGCGGGCCGCTTTCAAAGTGATTATTGAAAACGGTCGACAATGGTTTTATTGCCTAAACTGTCCCTAACGTGCGCTAATGACAGGGATGCGCAGGGAAGGAGCCACTTTGCGGGACGCGGCGAATAAAGAACGGGGAGGCACAACACGTCCAAGGAGGGTCATTTGCGAAATGTCGTCTGCCGGGCGCACCCACAGGTGCCGCGGTCGAAGAGCTTTATGCCGGCCAGGAGATTGACCGATTGACCGTAGGACACTCGCGGTAATGTCGTCTTAGCATCAAATTGAATTTTAATCGCGTTGCAATTAACGTGCGACAATTAAAAACGTTGCCGGTGTGATTGGATCTCTGCCTGGTAGGCCTAATTTATGACGGTTTGTCTATCAGCACTGTAAAACAATATGCCAATAAATCTGCCTGGGCGATCTTTCCAAATTGATCGTTACTCGTCTTTGTTGTGGCCGAAGTGAAAACATTGTGATACCAAGTTGTAAAATGTAGTTTTGCACCTTTTTGGATTTAACAGATCGTGAAGTTTAAAAATGGTACTCTTTTTAAATGTCTTCAGTAAAGTTACTTTTATTTATTACAAAATTTGAAGCAAACTCCCTAAAGCGATGTTTTAAGAAAAGGATAAGTTTGACTCACATTGTCCATTGTTTTTAATATGTGATTTCGTAAATGTTGTCAACGAAAATAAACTCGATCTTGAATGACGATATTATACTATTATCAGCATTATAAGATATACTATATTTTTACCCAAATCACACAAAAATGATGGTACATGACGTACACAGCTATTTTTGGCCCATGTGCAGAATAGACCTATGCAACTTAATACCCGGTTCGCTGTGGCGGGTCATAAATTATAAAACGTGTACATTTCTCATTGAAATATTTAAGTGCTCATCTGAAGACCTTGCGACACCTCCGAGGTCCCCCCCCCCACTGCCCCGAGTTGGTTCAGCATCGTCCACTGGTCGACAGTGGTTGCAGGTATCCGTAATTTAATTTGCAGACATCAAAGCATCATCGAATAGCGCTTAACAACAGTAGCGTGCGTTGATGCGACCACTAAAGTGAAATATCTAAAATAATTACAAAGCGTTCGTCCCCGCCCACTTGGGCAGGGAAGAAAGGGCCCGCAACGTGATCCCGACCCCCGGGCCGAAATCGTCTCGCCGCTTTGAAGCGGGACGAACGCGGGCCGTGCTTAACGCCGAAACTAAACCGAACAACAAACATATAAAGCCGGTCCTGCAATGGAAAGTAACTAATCGCTGGCGCTTGCACGGCGAGTTGTGAACGAGTTTATACGCAGTAATAAAATAGCGCTGGGCGTTGCTTGCAGCTTGTTATCATCGACGTTTATTATCGCGTCGTTTGTTACCGTTGTACGCGGCCGTTTGCCGTATAATCGCCATCGCCGTTACACCGGCTAACGGGGACTTTATTTCGCTCTTTTCTAGTTGCGTAAAGTTGACCGCGGTCGTTAGACACCGCCGATGCTCTCTGAAGTTGCGTCGAAGACGTTCACATTGTCGTGAAACAATTTGTCGTATGCGGCTTTCTTTTGAAGTGTCGCTTTGCGATTCGTGTGGAATTGTCGCTGTCATTGTCGCATATTGCCCGATAAACAGCCTGGTTTACGATTTAATGGGATACATAATGTTTATGTTATGCATGGCGTAAGAGAAGGATGTGCTCAATGGCATCATCAGGCGGAGAATCGGCGTATATTAAAATATTGTGTATAGACAGACGTAACAACTAATAATCGAAATCCGTTTGACCTACCCAATGTCTGGTTTGGTGCAATAGACGGAAGAAGCCAAATAACGAAGTCATCGATAACATTAATATGATTCAGTTATTGCAGATTATAATGTTGGTCAAAGTAAATCGTTCTCAAGGATCGGATTTACTTCTTTTACTTGAAATTTATGATTCATTATAACCGACGAGAATAAACTGATAGTTTCGCGTGTAACATGTTGGGGCCGCCCGGCATCAAACCCCTGTCGGACCACTGGTCCTGTCCGGGCCGCTGTTTTTTAGGGTTGTATGTTCAGTGGATAGTTAAGCCTATGAACTACTGGGGAAATATGTGAACACAATCACCAGAACTGAAGGAAAAAGGAAGAGAGGGCGCCCAAATCAAACTGGCGCAGAAACGAAGAAGCAGAAATGGAGGGGGCAGGACAAAGCTTAGGCACCCTCGAGAGGTGCCCTAAACGCCAATATGCATAAAAGACAGTATGTATAAAGTAAACGCACTAGCGCCTTCGAAACACAGACAGCGTGCGCCAACAAACGTTTGATTATTATACGGTAAATGGCCCATATCAAAGCAAAATAAACAAAAACAGTTAACTATAATTAATATTATGTGTTTTATTGTTTGTTAGTGAACACTTCTCTGTACAGCAAACATATGTTCGATCGTGACAAGCAGAACTGGTGCTTGTGAAACACTGTGGGTAGGACTGATGGTGTAAATAAGTCCTGTAGCAGATTACCACAAGGGCAACTGGGACACGTGCCCTAGGGCCCCGAGCTCCATGGGCCCCACTCAAAGGAGAACAATCATTCCACGGCCTAGAAATTCCGGAACCCCACTCAACGGAGAAGAAATTCGCTGCAGGGCCCCGGGCTCCCGTAGGCCCACTCAGGGAGAGAACAAATCATTCCAGGGCCCAGAAATCCCCGATCGCCACTCAAGGGAGAAGACATTCGTTCCAGGGCCCCGAGCTCCCGGGGGCCCACTCAAGTGAACTAAAATGTGCACAGGAAATACGACGACAAATGTTGTGAAATTGATACAAGACAGTTTGATAACATCTTCGGACTACCCACAAACATACATAGGCTTCTACGCCTAGCACGTCAGCAAACTCAACATTCAAAATACCTCCTTCCGTGATTTTCTCAGCGAAAAAGTTATCAAATATAGAGGGAAAGTAAACTGTCCTCAAAACATCGTATTCTGCTGACGTCAGTAAAAGGAAGTTAGGATCTAAACCCTACCAATACCAAACTACGTTATCAATACCAAACTACGTTATTAGTACCAAACTACGTTATCAGTACCAAACTACGTTAGGGAAATGGTCTTTACAGTTGCACATGGGTTAACAAAAATCCACACGAGGGCTGGTTTCGACGAATGTACTGTGTCTTAATCGGACGTGGACCCCTGCCCTCCGGGCCGCGGATGCCGGGTAAAATGCCGGGTATGTCGGGTAGGTCCTCCGGGCCGCCCGGCATTAAAGTCGAGTCCGGGTCGATACGACGCTTATGCATAAGATCGTGGATCGTCACATGATGTCGTGGACGGTCATAGAAATCGTTTTTATAGAAGACAATAAGTATGGCCTAAATGTATATTGTTTTAAGAGTAAAATTGTCATTCTTGTGCATCTAGTAATTATATTAGCAATAACTACTCAAACAGCGCGGTTAACATTAGACAATTTATTGAATATACTAAAATGCTTTTAATAGTTTATCTAGAATGGAGCTGTAGTCGGGGTTTCACAAATTAAAATATATCAATTCATTGAACTTTCCCCTCACAAAGTACACCCAAGTTAATGATGGTATACGTTATAAAATAATCTTCGTTGCTGTAGTATATTTTAAAGTAAGAAATAGTATATAAAGGAAATTCGAAAAGTTCTACATTAATTCAATTAGTTCATTCCCCGTCCGATCGCCGCCATCTTTCTTTTTCAGTTTGAGGCGCGTTTGTTTTATAAGACATTGTGACATGGTATTTTTAATTAAAAATATGATACAACTATGCCAGTTTCATTACATATAAAGATCGTTTTATGGAAATCATTGAGGTATCAATCAATTATCCATGCAGTGAACATTGTTCTACAATCCCTTTAAGCATTGCTTAAAAAGTAAAGTTTCGCACCCATTAACCGTACAGACGCTTTGTTTTGCAGGCTACAAAGCTAGAGAGGTGGTCTGTTCTGTTAGGTAGTTACTAGCATGCTACAAAACTAGAGAGGTTGCCTGTTCTGTTAGGTGGTTACTAGCATGCTACAAAACTAGAGAGGTTGCCTGTTCTGTTGGGTGGTTATTAGCAGGCTACAAAACTAGAGAGGTTGTCTGTTCTGTTAGGTGATTACTAGCAGGCTACAAAACTAGAGAGATTGCCTGTTCTGTTAGGTGATTACTAGCAGGCTACAAAACTAGAGAGGTTGCCTGTTCTGTTAGGTGATTACCAATAGGCTACAAAACTAGAGAGGTTGCCTGTTCTGTTAGGTGATTACTAGTAAGCTACAAAACTAGAGAGGTTGCCTGTTCTGTTAGGTTATTACTAGCAAGCTACAAAACTAGAGAGGTTGCCTGTTCTGTTAGGTGATTACCAACAGGCTACAAAACTAGAGAGGTTGCCTGTTCTGTTAGGTGATTACTAGCAGGCTACAAAACTAGAGAGGTTGCCTGTTCTGTTAGGTGATTACTAGCAGGCTACAAAACTAGAGAGGTTGCCTGTTCTGTTAGGTGATTACTAGCAGGCTACAAAACTAGAGAGGTTGCCTGTTCTGTTAGGTGATTACCAACAGGCTACAAAACTAGAGAGGTTGCCTGTTCTGTTAGGTGATTACTAGCAGGCTACAAAACTAGAGAGGTTGCCTGTTCTGTTAGGTGATTACTAGCAGGCTACAAAACTAGAGAGGTTGCCTGTTCCGTTAGGTTATTACTAGCAGGCTACAAAACTAGAGAGGTTGCCTGTTCTGTTAGGTGATTACCAACAGGCTACAAAACTAGAGAGGTTGCCTGTTCTGTTAGGTGATTACTAGCAGGCTACAAAACTAGAGAGGTTGCCTGTTCTGTTAGGTTATTACTAGCAGGCTAGAAAACTAGAGAGGTTGCCTGTTCTGTTAGGTGATTACTAGCAAGCTACAGAACTAGAGAGGTTGCCTGTTCTTTTAGGTGATTACTAGCAGGAAGTTCGTTGACTCAGTTGCACTGCAAGTATATTTGCGGGTAGGGTAGGACAGATGCATCTGCAACTAGTGTGAACGACACACAACCGCGGCTGCTTAATATTTCAACATCGTGTTTACAATTTGAATATTTCGCGGGTGCGTTTTGCGAACACTGTTTCGGGCACACTAAACGCAATACATTTAATTAGCATTTTGTGTACATAAGCTATATAGGACTGCTGACGTAAAGAACATCTGTCTAATAGGGAAACCCTGCTGCATTGCGTGTTTTACCGGTAGTTGGAACCCACGGATTTAAGGAACATTGGATACAAGGAACAGTTTGATCTAGTTCCAACATGTTCCGTATTGCAAATTCCCACTGAATAACTGTTATTTTGCATATCAGGGTCTCACATATGCATCCAGTCAATTGCAACAAAACGCGATGTAATTGGTGTTACTGAAACTCTAGAAAATTATTTAATGTTATCAAAATTCTTGACAAACTGTATAGAAATTGACAATTATGGAATGCAGATATTAGCCGAGCAGTTGATCAACATTTCCTAATACATAATAAATTCAAGCAGTACTATTTGCAAGTTTTCATATGTTTTCAATATAAGACAAGTCATTGGCGGCATGCATGCTATGTCGCTATAATGCATGAACACATGTTTGTCAGAAGAACAGAATATTAAACGCACAATAATCACATATCCGATTCCTTACTATTTACTTTACGTTTATTTAACAAGATTTAACATGATTGCCATCCAAAGCAAGACTAAGTGAAACAGGAAGCATTCTTATCTAAAGTCGAACCGTTACTCATGCTTCTACACTGTAATCCATTCTGCTATACATTTCCACAATAAGTATATAGATAATGTTTCAATGTTATTCCACAATAACTTCTATGTATGCTCGTTATTTGCAGAACTTCATTGGGCTAGTTGCCAAATGTTCTGTATACATTGATTCAAATAAAATGTATTGTAAATCTTTTCAAACACATACAAATCAAATGAAGGCAAATCCTGTCAAATAACATAAACAGAATAGAAAGGAAACAGGGGAAGAACATTGTATAATGTTATACAGACTATAATATATTTCAATGAATATAAATATCATAGCATTGAAACAAAAACAGCGAAAACATAATCGTGGTTGTAATATATGCTATATAGTAACGCCATTGCGTTATATAAATTGTTTAAGTATATATTTGTAATTCAGTATTGAATAAGTAGTAAACTGAAGTCTTGTGTTGAGTTCAGTCCAAATTAAAGCACCCTTAATTATTACAGAACGAAGTCTTATTTCTAAAGTTGTCACGGATATACGTGCATTTGTGTAGATTGTCGTGTATTGTAACTATGACTATATTGAGAAGTTCACGCGACTTTCTGTTAGTTTAGTTCCACCACTGTATCATCGCCATGCATCCCCGTACCCCCCCCACCAGCCTAACGACACCGCTATCAGTTCACCACCGCCCAGCCGACGAACTAGGCACTCCAATGGAACAAATGTGATTATCGACTGGGCTTCGACGCATCTTGCGGCGTGCATGCCTGTTGTGCCGAGTGCCAAATTCCTCCTCGACAAAGTCGAAGTTGCCTTCTGAAAACACGACTAATGGCCCACGGCTGAACGGCGACTGTCGTAACGGTTATCGCTGGCGACGCACGACTTTACTACTGAATACATCATCAACAGGGTGACGCAACCAACTGCACGGACATACGCCTGCACGGACATACGCCGTGAAGCAGGACACCTATGTACGATGCATGCTGGCAGGGGACCAAACACTGATATATATATATATGTATATACATTATATATATATATATATTATATGTATATACATATATGTATACATATATATATATATATATGTATATATATATATATATAATATAATACGAAACATGCATGAGTATGTTAGAACTAATGATTGCGCAGGTTCATGTAATTGATACGTAGTAATTAGTATTGTTGAGTACATAAACCCATAGCAATGGTTGACTCTCTCCTCAAATGGTTTACAGTCCATCATGAATCAGGTTTATTCATGCGCATTCAATGTATGTAGCGTGTGAATAAACTGAGCAACATATGCGCAATGGTTTTAGGAAAAAAGTGGGAAGTTTTAGTCAACGAAACAATTTACGTTGACGGTTACATTAGGTAACTCGCAAAACTGTGAATACCCACAGTATAGTTCAAATAGAATCGAATTCCTTTGCCCTTAATTCGCCGAATTCTGACCGAATCCTGTAAGCAGTGATGTTATAGTTTACATACATAAGCTTCATTTTCGCGATATAAGTCGGAAACAAGAGAAGCAAAAACCTTTGTTTGAAAATAACATTTAACACTATCAACGCCGATAAAAGTTAAACGGTCGCGATGTTGCAGAAGGTCGCGTCAATTTTTTTTAATAACGACGATATAGCTTAAACGTATTACCGGCACAAACACAAAAGTACCATTAATTGAGAAGTTATCGATATGTTGTTTATATATGCACGATGAAGCCACAGTGGTTGCATTGTAGAGCGGCACGATACGCTCACGATATACGCTCAGCGTAGCTGGACAAGCGCTACACAACACGTACGCTTCGAATTGTTCGCTCCAACGATCGCCTGACGCAATAAATATGCGCGAACATGTTCGCGATGAATATTCGGTTTGGCGCCCGCATAAAAATTACGATAATTGTCGTATTAAAAGCGTCGTTAAAACAAATTAAGTGTTGACGCGCTAGTGCGATTGTTCGTTTTAGCGGCAGCTTCAACGAAAGCAACCAAGCGACGGCGAATCGCTGCGATTGTCCAATTTAATTGGGACGAACCTTTCCTCTCCATTGCACACGGATTTGCCGCGTACACAGTGTAACATTGTAGTCTTTGCGTACACTGACACTGTACACAGTTTACACGCTTCGCTGGCTTATCGATTAGCTAATCGCTTCTGACAGCTGCATAGCCAAAGAAACACTTTCGTGGTAATAGGTCATGCTTTGGAGAAATGGTGCGTGAAACACTCGAAAACGCATGTCATCGTGGTCGGTTGTAAAGGTCGTTTAAATGAAGATTTTCTTTCTGAATTTTGAGTGACCAAAGACTTGTCCTTCGTGTGTCCTACGGTTCGATGTATATGTTAAGCAGTGTTAGAGTTATGACTGGTGTTTACAAATACGTATGTGAAATATAGTATTTTCTTTAGTTCCAGTCAATCTCGTCTCGTTCTGGACTAACGCGATCTTGATTTATGTTAATAGAAATATATTTCTATGATGGTTTCTATCAATAAAACGCACTATAATAACTGACACATGGTCACACTGTTTCACGTGATCGCCCGCCCCAAACCACCCCACATTATCTCCCCCAACCTTCTCCTCGTTATCTTCTCGTCATATTCTCACCATCCACCCCGTCGTGTTGTTCCTAGCCGCCACCCGCGTGTCAACTCCACGTCTCATCCTTTAGCATTTACTTCATATGTATAATATATAAAATTCTCCCTAACCCTCTCTCCCTTCATCGGTCCCTGTTTCCTGCTCCCGCTCACACGTTATGCACCTTCCGTTCTCTCCACCTCCCTCGTTTCCTCCTTCCCACCCTCATTCAGTACATTACTCACGCCTACTCTCATTCTCCACCTCTCTCTCCCTCCACCCCTCTCTCTCTCTCTCTCTCTCTCTCTGTCTCTCTCTCTCTTCTCTCTCTCTCCCCCCCCTATATATATATATATATATATATATATCTCCCCTTATCTCTCTCTTTCTCTCACTTTCTCTCTTTCCTCTCCCTCCCACCCCCCTATATATATATATATATATATCTGTCTCCCTCTCCCCCTTATCTCTCTTTCCTCTTCTCCTAATCAATTATATATATATATATATATATATATATATATATATATATGTCTCCCTATCTCTCTCTCTCCTCACTTCCCTCCTCCCATCTCTATAGATATATATATATATATATATATATATATCTCTCTCTCTCTCTCTCTCTCTCTCTCCCTCTCCTCCTCTCTCTTTCACATTCTAATATACCATATTCCTTTTCTCCTGCTACACCAGATATGCATACATACCTTTCGCTATATATATACACATATACAAGCATCAGCAAAATTCAACCTATTTACACATGTATATAACCTATATATTATGTGTAACTCCTACAACCCGGCGCCTGTCACCGTGAGTGAGCGCGTGAGGCTCGAGGTGCCCGTCACTGTGGCGGGGTGTGGCAGCTGCCGGTTGCGGTCTGTCTTATTAGCGCAGCCCACAGATGAAGGACGTGACTAGAAGACGCAATGATGCTTCTCTCCAGTCTCCGCGGACCTCGTATCGATTGGCGCCCGACCGACACAGCGCCTAAGTTCGTTGCGATCAAACGCGTCCCAAACGCGACTCGCGTGAGTCGATATCGTGAGTCCGCAGACAACGAGCTGGCCTTCACTAATTGTACCGTTTTCGCTGACACGTGACCGATGGCAATCACTAGGAGCATGTTTCATGTTACCCCTCCACGTGCATGCATGTAAACACCTGATGTAAATTTTGTTTAAAGTACCTTCAACCTTAACCATAACCCTCTCTCACTTTAGATCCACACTCTTTGCAAATTTGCTTGCACAACAATCTCTCTGTAGCTGCAAATCAGACCAATCATTTGTCCATCGTGCCTTAGCATGAAACTCCCTCTCGATCAAATTGTTTGCAATTTCTAGTTTAAAAGTGTTGTAAGTATGCGCACCGTTATCGTTTACTTTTAAGACAGATAATTAAATGCAGCTAAATAGTAGCCTGACAGGTACGTTCCGTTTACACCGTCTGTCCAGTGTGTATCATTCCGCGATGGAATATATATATAGGGGCAAACACGTAACTCACTATTTAGACCACACGTACAACACGTGTCACAATACCCCCCGAGTTCCCGGGCGCTGGCAGATCGACACTTGTACTCATGTTGCGAGAGGCTGGGTGGGCCAACTCAAAGACGAGACCTCGTCATTGGCGATATTACACGAACACACCACGAACAAAGACAGTCACCGTGCTGTTGTACACGCAAAACAACACTGGTCCGAGGAAGTTTGTTGTAACACACGCATATAGGTGCTTGCAAATTTAGCATGGTTTAATGCACAGTAATGTAGGCCTTCAACAACAAATGCATGTGCAAAATTGTACACCTAAAATGAACCAACACCACCAACAACAACACCAGGATGGACCAAACAACAGCCAGCCAACAGAAAACGATATAAAGACGACAAAATGGGGGTGGATAGGACACACCCCAAGGAAACTAGCAATAAACATACAGGGCAAGCAATTACAGGGTACTCCCAGGAAAGAGAAGAAGAGGAAGGCTGAGAAACACCCGGCAGAGAGGCACGGAGAGCGAGAGAAAGAAGACAAGTTACGCCGAGAGAGGAATTGAGAAAATGGCCCAAACAGGCAAGAGTGGAGGACCATGATGGTCTATGCCATCGACGAGCAAACAGCCAAAGTAACTAAGTAAGATAGGTATACAATGGATCTGCACCGCTGACAGCACGGAGCTATTTATACTGGCCATGCAAGAAAACAGGATAGGCGTACTTCTGTAAAACGTTATCTGGGCACCTTCCTTAATGAATTATTATAACTATAGTCTTTTTACGAATACCCCAATTAAGATCCGAAGTGTGGTCGTACCTGTACGGTCCAACAGCCAAAGTGTTCTCTTTGGTCGCAAAGTGACGTTGTCGTTTCGTCTGACAGCGACCATGTGAATACAACGGTGTATGTCTCAGTCCAAACTACCAAAATATCCGCATTATGATAGTTGTGTTTCAGTCATGAAGTTCCATTTTAAAACGATGTTCTTTATTTGCCGAGGACCGTTGGGAACTACAAGAGGGTCACCAGCCACCCAGCTCATGAACCATACACGGGAATGGTGTGATGATTTAACATTCATCTAGAATCTGGATCTTAAGGGCCAATGTTAATTTTGCGTCAATTCTCGATAAGCTAGCCCATTCACGCACGACATCAACGTCATAATCTGCAGTGCTGCAAGAGAAAGTGCTGCGTTTGTTGGCCGTTTATCCAGTCGTGTGAGGCAGTGTTCTAGAGAGAGGCGCCAGTGAGGCTGTGTTCTAGAGATAGGCTGCAGTGAGGCTGTGTTCTAGAGATAGGCGCCAGTGATGCAGTGTTCTCGAGATAGACGAGTGATGCAGTGTTCTCGAGATAGGCGGCGGTGGGGCAGTGTTCTCGAGATAGGCGGCGGTGAGGCAATGTACTCGAGATAGGCGCCAGTGAGGCAGTGTACTCGAGATAGACGAGTGATGTAGTGTTCTCGAGATGGGCGGCAATAAGGCAGTGTTCTCGAGATAGGCGGCAGTGAGGCAGTGTTCTCGAGATAGGAGCCAGTGATGCACTGTTCTCGAGATAGGAGCCAGTGATGCAGTGTTCTCGAGATAGGCGGCAGTGAGGCAGTGTTCTCGAGATAGTCGACGGTGAAACAGTGTTCTCGATATCGGAGCCAGTGATGCAGTGTTCTCGAGATAGGCGGCAGTGAGGCAGTGTTCTCAAAATAGTCGGAGGTGAGACAGTGTTCTCGAGATAGTCGGCGGTGAGGTAATGTTCTCTAGATATGCGGCGGTGAGGCAGTGTTCTCGAGATAGACGGCAGTGAGGCAGTGTTCTCGAGATAGGCGGCGATGAGGCAATGTTCTCGAGATATGCGGCGGTGAGGCAGTGTTCTCGAGATGGGCGCCGGTGAGGTTCCACGCGCGGCGCTCACACGCTGTGCTCCCGGCAATCAGCATTGCTCGGGACTAGCAATCGCTATCTTTAACGAGCGCGACACATTTCTATCGACGAAACAACTCCCAGCGGAGAATCGCGGTTGTCAGTTGATTGGACGCGACGACCGACGACGCAGGTTCGTTAGACCGACCCGACTTGGCCCAGCGCGGCTCTACGTCCGCTTCAAAGACGGCCGTGACCGTCCCGACGCCCGGCTCCGGTCTGAGCGGATGCGCAAGCCAGGCTTTTCACACGAAGGCGTTTTGTAATTTGCGTTTCGTTCATCCGTTAATCTGTGCTCTATTCCCTTTAGGCGCGAAAAGAACGCGTCACAACATTTCGGATACCTTCTTAACCGTGACGGGTTAGCGCCGGTTGTTTACTAAGAACTGGTGATTAATGACATTAAAAAAACTGCGGAGACTGGTGCTTCACGGAAAGTCAACGGCTGCCTCGTCCACGGATCGACAAAGTGGAGGTCGTCGCATTGAGTGGCAATCTTATTCAATCTCGTTTATTAATCTTGTTTTATTTTCACCGCTATCTATGCGTGTCGTTATTATAGTCTACGTTGCAATATATATATATATATATATATATATATATATCAATATATATATATATATCAATATATATATATATCAATATATATATATAGCAATATATATATATATATATATAAAGTGGTCCCCCTGAGGTGTGTATAGCTGGATCAAGATTCTACTATAATAAGACAACTATTATAGTCTCGGGAGTGATGGACCATGTGAAAAACGGACCCGTTCGACAGTGTTATTGTATTCGGTCAATTGGCTTAGAAAAGCCCAAAAATGTGCAGCAATTATATCAAATCTATCCAGCAAGGTATTTATCGAAATTAGTTCTCAAGCTACGTCAAGTAACTTAATCTTTAAATAATTTGAAATGTCCTGAGTTTTTGTTTAATATCGTAAATTTAAGATATACAATATTCATAAACATATCGATTATAAATTATCAATATGACAATTGCAATTTGTATTGTTCTTCAATGATGTAGAACATATATCTATAAGTTTTCATTCATTTGGTGTTCTTTTAAAATGTATAACTCGTTAAAATATGCAAATTGTGAGGTCCAATCCAACAGATGTCCACGTAACCATATTCCACTGCAGGCGGTAAATATATGTATCGGATCATACTACGATATTGTATATCGGCAGTTCAAAACAGCGACGATTCTTGATGTTATGCCATTACATATTCCAAATGGTCTTACACACTTGAACAAAGCATTTGCAGTGTTTGCTCTAACGCCATTATACGACCACACGATTAGCCTGCGGGCATACGTCAGCAATCGTTGTTATCAATAGTTTTTATTTACTATCAGTACGGTGCTGATTTGTCACACTGACTGTGGCAATAGGCCGTCATCGCTAGTCGGATATGGAATTACGCATGTACATCACGAAGAGTGAACAAAGGAACCGAAATGCAAAACTCACATATATTACACGAAGAAAATATACTGCAGTTGTTGTCATATACTCTAGTGCATGAAACAGGAACAGCGCATAAAACAGAAGACAACAATGCCAAAGACAGACAAATACTAAAAACATTGTGAGGCCGTAAACAACTACTCGAGAAGATGGAGTCGGATGTGATTACGTTCAGTGAGAAGACAATTAAAATGATGTCCATTACCATCCATGTCATCAATGGAAGAGAGACGAACAAACGTTGGCAAGAAGACGGCTGTACGCTGACCGCGTGGAACTGTACGAACATATCGTGTCGTTTTGAGATAGATCCAGATTAAGACCATTTTGCAGACGCAGTGCAAGAAAGACTCTATAATAAATATCTTATTAAACCGGACACCAGAACATTGAGATATTTACAGTGTATTACATTTCTGTATTATCGGCCATAATACGCAATCGGTTTTATCACAAGTTTGACTATACAGTTCAAATACAGGCCCTACGACACACGCTTCGTGTGCATGTTGTCCCATGCGTGCACACGCTTGGTTTCCCTGGGTACAGATATCGGAATATCGGATTTTCTCAGAAATGATCAACTGGCCGCGATGTGGCTATAGACGTTTTTCGGTGCATTGATAAGTAAACATTAAAACTACAATGCGAACTAATTATCCATAACACTGTGGGCACGGAAGCAACTAAAACCGAACGCTAACGAACACACAGTTGACATCGGACACGAGTCCAGGTCATCTGTGTAGGTCGTCGAGTGGTCATAGAACATAATCAACGGACGTGTGGGTCACTGGGAATGAATACGTTCCGCGCCTAAACTGCCCGAGGCTTTCCGTGCCGACGTTACTGAAAGTGCATACTAGCATTATCTATAGAATCAATATAAAACATTTAATAATGAAAATTGGATTTAACTACGTTAGGCCCCTATATATCGACGTCATCTACTTGTTATTCACGTGATACGACCCGTATGCCGCATGCCACGTGTTAACAAGACAAACCGCGACAAAAGGGAAATATCTCACAATTTCGTAGAATTTACATCGTGCTTTGCACTATTCAGGGTACTAATATTAGAAAACGCCGCCGTTTACGACAAAAACCGATGGCAAGAATCGTACTAAGAATTTGCATTTGGAGTTGAGCTAACACCGAGGAACATATTTGAAAAAGAAAGTTCATTCCGAAAAGAAAACGAATATTAAACACATCGATCGAAGGAATTTGTGTGTGTGCTAGGGGCTATCCATAAAGTACTTCACGCTATTTTTTTTATACATTTTTGAGGCTGACCTGTAACCTCACCTAAAAGTTATGTTTGTTTTGCACGCATAAATTATTATTTTATATTCGATATACGTCTGTACTGACTCGTAGTTCACATGTAGTATGTATGTATGTATGTATGTATGTATGTATGTATGTATGTATAACTAAGAATAAACAACAACATCAAAACTACACATTATTAAGGCTTCTGTAAGCCTATGGAGCTCTTTTTGTATTGATATACTCGATACTCTAATAAACCCACTTCTAACGGCAAGTGACAGGACAATAAGAGATTCCAGTCTGATATGGACAGCCGGACGAGCTAACACGTTTTCGTTGTACGTAACGTTTGTCCAGATACCTCTCACCCCAAGTAACGCTTCGCAACCCTTGCCCAGAGACCCACACCCCCTTAAACCGTGACGAAGATTACGAACAGCCCCTTATGGCATTAACAAGACCAGTTGTCTCGCGTCCCACAGAAAAGCAAATATTCCGCACTTTCGTGGAAATTGCCCATTTGAAAAATTCTTCGGGTGTTGACGCCTATGTCTATTAATAGTATTTAGATACTAGGGCCATATATCTCACATCATATATTAAGATGTTACTGCAATATCTGATAGTGTTTACACATATCAACACGGGGATCGATTCACCGGACAGTCATCAAACATTTGTTGTCGTTATCCTTTCGTGTAATCGTAACAAACATATTATGCTAGACAATTAATTTATTACAATCGTTTTGTTAATTGTTTAATGATCCTATAAGGTGAACCCCCGACAACGGATGTTATTTGGAGAGATTGGGTGTCATTTGACGGTGATGATGCCTCTTGAGAATTATTTGTAGTTCTGTTAAAAAATCAAGATAGATTTCAGGGTTATATTTTAAAAATAACAGACGCACTATTTGTCATCCTGGAAGATTGTTATCCAAACAAAAAGTCTGTATGACATCCAGAAAAATATCTTTATCCGTCGTTTGTGGGTCTCATCAAGTTATGATACGATCTAGGTCGGGTTCAGTCAACACCACACTCCCATGGCATTTACTTGTCGACTAACTGTTGTGCATTTACTGCCGCTTGGTTTTAAAAACTTCCCCGAAAGCGC
>CM034542.1:53666357-53718857 GCA_020002185.1 Paraescarpia echinospica
TCTAAAAGAAACTAATGGAGCACTTGTCTAATATCCTGGCCAACCTCAATTTCGTCATTATAACTATATTTGATACCTCTGTGGTTTAGTTCTATCATTCAAGATCATCCCAGGCATATTTATATTACGAAAATATTGCGTCTCAGCACACTTTTGAGGCCCAAAGAGCGACATGGTTTGCGTCAGTCTGCGCCGCTGCGGGCGCGCGTTACCGCAGTGAGCGATATCGCAGCGTATGTGGGTTGCTCCTTTGGCTTCAAAAATGCGCTAAGACGCGATATTTTTGTAACGTAAATATGCATGGGATGATGTTGAATAATGGCAATAACGCATGAGGTATCAAAATTAGGCAAAAATGTTGTTATAACGACGAAGCCGAGGTGGGCGCGGATACTAGACAAGCGCCAATAATTGTGACATGTGTGTTCTTCCAAACGGGAAATTTAACGTAAGCATGGTACAAAAACAAGTTGGAAAAACACTAAAATGTCGAGCTGTCGTAAATGTCTAGGAGTACGAGGACGGACTTGGCCTGAACTAGTATATTAATCACTGCCATGCGTTACAGCTGCAAATGTATATATGCCTACTCGAGTAATTATCTTAATATTTGGACCACCAACTTTTGTGTGGGACAACCAACTTTTGAAAGTTGAAGTTATAGAACACTACATACACTACGCCTCCAAACAAACTCAGAGCTCTTAAAATTGTGTCATGAAAGGTAAACCCTCAAGCCAAATCCGACCGTTGAGAAAGAAGCAGTCGTCGCCGCGATCTCGGACGTGATCTTATTATGCAAACATCCTTATAAACCGTCGCAATGTTAACGACTTGCCGATCTCGCTGCAGCAAGCACCTGCGGCTGAACGTATCACGCCACAACACCGTCAAACGTACTGCAACCGACAATTAAGTCGATGTATCTCCCTCCCTGTTCAAAGTGACCAACTGTGTATAATTAAACGGCCGGTCAGTAAATAAGCATCGACTTCTGACCATTACAATTACGGACATGTATACGGTGGTTGCAGAATGGACGCAAAACGTCTACTTAGAGCTATTTTAATGACACGCGTCGCACTTAACTTGGCCGTCGTTCCCACCGCGCTCACCTGTCATTAACTTCGACGGACCCATATCAACCCAACTGACCACTGAAGTGACCATAGTACTGCCCCGCCCGGTGAGCATCAGGACATGTGGTCACATTCACTGGGAATTCCAGTTGTCATAATTAATGGGAGCGAAACATTTACCAAGTTGATTTAATTACAAGTTGCAACGCAACGCCACCGAGACAACGCGACGACGGAGGTGAACCGCCATGGAGACCCGGCCAAGCCCGACCCCCACGGCACGGCTACGACCCCGGGCCCCTTCCGTATACGTCCACTCTGATGGACAGTCCGTGGGCTACACTGACTCACATCTGCCCGGCTAATTTTGGAATATCATCGGTGACTTTTGCGATTTTCTTATCTGATGTCTCTTGACCTTGACGTCAATATACGCAGTCACCTCGCATTCATTCGATGAATAGAACAAAACATAATGGAAAGATACATGTAATTATATATATATATATATATATATATATATATATATTCTGTTATTTTGTTGCTCCTTCGTTAAGTTTGACTATTTGTACTTCTGTGCACTTTTATTAATGATCGTAGACATGGATAATTTTCAAAAATTATATTTGCTATGTTCCCATTAGAATATTTAGAATTGTTTACAATTCTGTACTGTATAAACAATCCAACGAAAATGTTCTACGTCAGTTATATTATAGTACACTAAAACACCCCATTTAGCACCACGTTTACAAGGAAATAAAGTGGCTGTTGTTGTCATAATGTGCAACTACGACACTCCGTCATCGAAGAACGTAAAGACGAACCAGACTCGGGAGACCGGGTGGTGATTTCAGTGTGTTCTTGCACGGCTCAATTGTCTTACATTATGCAATATCTAATATACAAATGAACACTGATATATAATGTTCTGATCGTCGGAGACAATTATATATAATATAGGTGTTATGCGTACATTTCAACGCGTACAATTATGTACAGATTAATGTAGTGTATACACGCATGTACGAGCGCAAGCATGCACGCACGCACACACACACGCATTTACTTTACACACGCTGTGTGTGTGGTCTTTTGTGTGTTGAGATAATGCCTAATTATGTTTTGTAATTATTTCCTTATCGTGGACTCCATTTAACCTACGTGACATGGTGTATGTTAACCTTTGGTAGTTAGTTGGTAATCTGTTGACATCAGCAGTCGTACCTAAGCTCTTATTGTATTCGGCACAATACGGAAAGTCATCTGCATAACTAATAGGATCCTAATAATAGGCTCTAGCATTACTCCCATATGTTTCCCTTTCAATGCTTGACAACGGTTCATCGTGCTCGCTTCGTGGTCGACAAAGACGGACGATACATTGTGTGTATATTTGTAAGAAGAAAAGGTCATCCGAACTTCTACAACAGCTGAAAACTATTAACAAAAATAATCGGTTACGTGTCGGACTAAACATGTTTACTGCTCTGAGCAATCCTTCACATGCAAACGGTTTTCTTGTGATAACAACACGTAGTTGTTGTATATAAATAAATATATATATATATATATTCAATGTACATATATATATATATATATATATATATTCAATGTACATATATATATATATATATATATATATATATATGTTATTGAATATATATATATATATAATATATATATATATAATATATATATATATATATATATACAGTATACATATATATATATATATTCGATGTTGTTTCACTTTATGTTCTGATTTATATTGGGTTACTGAGTGACTGCGGATAACAAGATATATCAACTGTAATGGCGTGTCGACGGCTTGATAGGAAGTGCCGTTCAAGGTCCGTCACATCTACTGCGCAGTGCGATCTCATCCATAACACATTCATTCATGCAATGCTCGAAAACAACTTGCAACCGCGTCCGGAAGTGAATCACACAATCCTAAAGCCATATAAAATAAATCACATTAACATTTTTCGTTACTCTCTGTTATATTTGAACGACTGCTGTTACAAGAGATCGCGAAATCCCTCGCAGTGTATCGCGAGGGCATTCAGTAGGTAGTTACACACAATTCAAATGAAATTGTTTATAGTTTCGTGTAAATGTTTTCACGTCCAAAAGTCAGAGGTTATTCTGTCTCGTCGGTGTTTCCTCCAACAACCACGCCGAAAACTCCCTAGTACAGCCAATAGTAACGACTCTTGTTCAACATCGATTGTGATAGCGGTGAAGTACAAAAGTTTTCATGGGATTGTTTATTGGGGTTGTCATTAATTACGACCATAAAAATGGGTTACGCAATATAAATATTTAGTTATATTTGTGTGTGTGTGTGTGTGTGTGTGCGTGCATGCGTGCGTGCGTGTGTGCAAGTATGTGTGTATGACTAATTTTATCTCGGGTATAGGAAACCAATAAAGTTATAAAAATTACGAATTGGTCCGAGGAAGAGACGTTTTAATTTTAAACTAAACTACCCACCGATCTCACACTGACGCCATTTGTAAAGGTATCATAACTAAATCCACTGAATTCGTCGTTTATACCCATCAGATAACATATGTTAAATCCTTAAAATAATGTGACGGCTTCTGCCTATATTAAAATCAGTATACTACATTTCGCATATCTTGCGCTAATGACGATATTAAGATTCTTGATACTCATGTTTCGGAGGAAATGCTTGTCTCTTGCAGCTTACTTGATATCGTGAATAAAGCGGTGTTGGTGTGTTTTTGCGATGTCGCCAGACGATGGTGATCCAGGGGGACTGACGGTTTGAGTACACCGCTGTTCCTCAGACTGACGGTCTGAGTACACCGCTGCTCCTCAGACTGACGGTCTGAGTACACCGCTGCTCCTCAGAGGAAATGTGAAGAGGAGTATCGGCAATTTATCGATGCAACGATGGCAGTAATAAGATGAGAAAATATAAACTTGGATCACAACCCCTGTTGTCGGTCAGGTTATACCACAGTGACAACCCCCGTTGTTGGTCGGGGTTATACCACAATGACAACCCTAGTTGTCGGTCGGGACTATACCACAATGACAACCCTAGTTGTCGGTGGGGACTATACCACAATGACAACCCTAGTTGTCGGTGGGGACTATACCACAATGACAACCCTAGTTGTCGGTGGGGACTATACCACAATGACAACCCTAGGTGTCGGTCGGGACTATACCACAATGACAACCCTAGTTGTCGGTGGGGACTATACCACAATGACAACCCTAGTTGTCGGTGGGGACTATACCACAATGACAACCCTAGTTGTCGGTGGGGACTATACCACAATGACAACCCTAATTGTCGGTCGGGACTATACCACAATGACAACCCTAGTTGTCGGTGGGGACTATACCACAATGACAACCCTAGGTGTCGGTCGGGACTATACCACAATGACAACCCTAGTTGTCGGTCGGGACTATACCACAATGACAACCCTAGTTGTCGGTGGGGACTATACCACAATGACAACCCTAGTTGTCGGTGGGGACTATACCACAATGACAACCCTAGTTGTCGGTGGGGACTATACCACAATGACAACCCTAGTTGTCGGTGGGGACTATACCACAATGACAACCCTAGTTGTCGGTGGGGACTATACCACAATGACAACCCTAGTTGTCGGTGGGGACTATACCACAATAACAACCCTAGTTGTCGGTGGGGACTATACCACAATGACAACCCTAGTTGTCGGTGGGGACTATACCACAATGACAACCCTAGTTGTCGGTGGGGACTATACCACAATGACAACCCTAGTTGTCGGTGGGGACTATACCACAATGACAACCCTAGTTGTCGGTCGGGACTATACCACAATGACAACCCTAGTTGTCGGTGGGGACTATACCACAATGACAACCCTAGTTGTCGGTGGGGACTATACCACAATGACAACCCTAGTTGTCGGTGGGGACTATACCACAATGACAACCCTAGTTGTCGGTGGGGACTATACCACAATGACAACCCTAGTTGTCGGTGGGGACTATACCACAATGACAACCCTAGTTGTCGGTCGGGACTATACCACAATGACAACCCTAGTTGTCGGTGGGGACTATACCACAATGACAACCCTAGTTGTCGGTGGGGACTATACCACAATGACAACCCTAGTTGTCGGTGGGGACTATACCACAATGACAACCCTAGTTGTCGGTGGGGACTATACCACAATGACAACCCTAGTTGTCGGTGGGGACTATACCACAATGACAACCCTAGTTGTCGGTGGGGACTATACCACAATGACAACCCTAGTTGTCGGTGGGGACTATACCACAATGACAACCCTAGTTGTCGGTGGGGACTATACCACAATGACAACCCTAGTTGTCGGTGGGGACTATACCACAATGACAACCCTAGTTGTCGGTCGGGACTATACCACAATGACAACCCTAGTTGTCGGTCGGGACTATACCACAATGACAACCCTAGTTGTCGGTGGGGACTATACCACAATGACAACCCTAGTTGTCGGTGGGGACTATACCACAATGACAACCCTAGTTGTCGGTGGGGACTATACCACAATGACAACCCTAGTTGTCGGTCGGGACTATACCACAATGACAACCCTAGTTGTCGGTGGGGACTATACCACAATGACAACCCTAGTTGTCGGTGGGGACTATACCACAATGACAACCCTAGTTGTCGGTGGGGACTATACCACAATGACAACCCTAGTTGTCGGTGGGGACTATACCACAATGACAACCCTAGTTGTCGGTGGGGACTATACCACAATGACAACCCTAGTTGTCGGTGGGGACTATACCACAATAACAACCCTAGTTGTCGGTGGGGACTATACCACAATGACAACCCTAGTTGTCGGTGGGGACTATACCACAATGACAACCCTAGTTGTCGGTGGGGACTATACCACAATGACAACCCTAGTTGTCGGTCGGGACTATACCACAATGACAACCCTAGTTGTCGGTGGGGACTATACCACAATGACAACCCTAGTTGTCGGTGGGGACTATACCACAATGACAACCCTAGTTGTCGGTGGGGACTATACCACAATGACAACCCTAGTTGTCGGTGGGGACTATACCACAATGACAACCCTAGTTGTCGGTGGGGACTATACCACAATGACAACCCTAGTTGTCGGTGGGGACTATACCACAATGACAACCCTAGTTGTCGGTGGGGACTATACCACAATGACAACCCTAGTTGTCGGTCGGGACTATACCACAATGACAACCCTAGTTGTCGGTCGGGACTATACCACAGTGACAACCCTAGTTGTCGGTCGGGACTATACCACAATGACAACCCTAGTTGTCGGTCAGGGGCAATACCGTGATATTAGTAGCCGGGGTAAGGGCCTGGTTTGACGAACTGTCGGGCCCGAAGGCACTCCGTCGCCGCCAGCTTCGTTGCCTATAATTGGCCGGCGGTCCGATTTCCTACACCTGTCGAAGTAGACGGCCCGAGCACAAAGTCGGCTTTGTGTCGGGGTGCGCCCAAAGCCGATCGTCGACACCTATACCTCGCATCGTCGGCGCTCACAATCGCAGCCATGGCGGTGGTCGCTCGGGTGTCGCGCTCAAATGGGTGGCGCTGTAAAAAGA
This sequence comes from Paraescarpia echinospica, assembly GCA_020002185.1. Classification (NCBI taxonomy): domain Eukaryota; kingdom Metazoa; phylum Annelida; class Polychaeta; order Sabellida; family Siboglinidae; genus Paraescarpia; species Paraescarpia echinospica. The sequence continues at coordinate 53,673,077 of CM034542.1, forward strand.
TGGCGCGAACCGGGATGAGGACATCGCGCATCTGGGATGTGGTTCCCGCTCCCAACATTCCTGGCGTCGTCCTTCGGGAATAGGGCGGATTGGAGAAATCATGAGAATCCACCAAGTCAGAATTGTCTACGTAATATCGCTGTTAAATCCATGTCGTGTTTACACTACATGGTCTCCTGCCGCAACACCGTTGATCACGCAGGTGACTTCATATAACGCTGTCTCCTACTATGGCAGCTGTCATCGTATCAATACCAAGCACGTATTTGTCATCCCATCCACCTAAGCCCGCGACGTTCCTAGAGGGAATACCTCACACCCACTCCGTCAGTACCTCGTACCCATTCCGTCAGTACCTCACACCCACTCCGTCAGTACCTCGTACCCGTCCCGTCAGTACCTCACACCCACCCGGTCAGTACCTAGCACCCCGTCAGTACTTTGCACCCACCCTGTCAGTACCTCACACCCACCCCGTCAGTACTTCACACACACCCCGTCAGTACCTCACACCCACTCCGTCAGTACCTCGTACCCATCCCGTCAGTACCTCACACCCACCCCGTCAGTACCTCACACCCACCCCGTCAGTACTTCACACACACCCCTTCAGTACCTCGCACCCACCCCGTCAGTACCTCACACCCACCCCGTCAGTACTTCACACACACTCCGTCAGTACCTCGCACCCACCCCGTCAGTAACTCACACCCCATCAGTACCTCGCAACCACCCTGTCAGTACATCATACCCCGTCAGTACATAGCACCATGTCAGTACTTCACACTCCGTCAGTACCTCGTACCACCCCGTCAGTACCTCACACCCCGTCAGTATCTAGCACCCCATCAGTACTTCACACCCCATCAGTACCTAACACCCCGTCAGTACCTCACACCCACCCCGTCAGTACCTCACACCCCATTAGTACCTCACACCCCGCTTTTATCTCACACCCCGTCAGTACCTCGCACCCATCCCGTCAGTACCTCGCACCCACCCCGTCAGTAACTCACACCCCATCAGTACCTCGCAACCACCCTGTCAGTACATCATACCCCGTCAGTACATAGCACCCTGTCAGTACTTCACACTCCGTCAGTACCTCGTACCACCCCGTCAGTACCTCACACCCCGTCAGTATCTAGCACCCCATCAGTACTTCACACCCCATCAGTACCTAACACCCCGTCAGTACCTCACACCCACCCCGTCAGTACCTCACACCCCATTAGTACCTCACACCCCGCTTGTATCTCACACCCCGTCAGTACCTCGCACCCATCCCGTCAGTACCTCGCACCCACCCCGTCAGTAACTCACATCCCATCAGTACCTCGCAACCACCCTGTCAGTACATCACACCCCGTCAGTACATAGCACCCTGTCAGTACTTCACACTCCGTCAGTACCTCGCACCACCCCGTCAGTACCTCACACTCCGTCAGTTTCTAGCACCCCATCAGTACTTCACACCCGATCAGTACCTCACACCCTGTCAGTACCTCGCACCCTCCCCGTCAGTACCTCACACCCCATTAGTACCTCACACCCCGTTTGTATCTCACACCCCGTCAGTACCTCGCACCCATCCCGTCAGTACCTCGCACCCACCCCATCAGTATCTCGTACACACCCCGTCTGTACTTCGCACCCACCCGGTCAGTACCTCACACCCCGACAGTACCTCGCACCCACCCCGTCAGTACCTCGCACGCACCCCGTCCATACCTCGCACCCACCCCGCCAGTACCTCGCACCCACCCCGTCAGTACCTCACACGCACCCCGTCAATTCCTCGCACCCACCCCGTTGGTATCTCGCACCCACCCTGTCAGTACCACGCACGCACCCCGTCCATACCTCGCACCCACCCCGTCAGTATCTCGCACCAACCTCGTCAGTACCTCGCATCCATCCCGTCAGTACCTCGCATCTACGCCGTCACCACCCCGCACCTGTCGGCAACCCCTGGTCCTTTTCATGTAAACACTCTCGCCAACTTACGCAATTTTCAGATCAAATGACCACTTTGGCGACGTCTTTACCGTCAACTTGTTCCGATTGACGCGTCGCCCCCGTCACACCGTTCCCGCCTGTCAGAGCGGGTCTCATATCACGTCTCGTCCCTGTATTTAGCGCCGATTATTAATTATTAGCGCAGCGCCGCGCCAGGCCGCCGACATAAGCGCGCTGTCACGGCAGGGGCCGCTCAGGCGACCCGCTCGAAATTGGCTCCGGTCGGGCACCGCTACTGCGGGGGCTTTGTTCTCCCGCCTGGTCGGTCGGACAAGAGCGGGTATATAACGAGGGTTTTTTTCGTCGTCCACGGGGGCTATTTATTATATTGAGGTCGTTATTTGAGCCAAAACGTCTGGTCGTTTTATCAACAAGAACACTGTCTGACGGAGAGTGTGAAAAAGGCGTGGGGAAATTCACCCATACAGGTAATACTGTCTCGCAAAAGATTAATAGCGAAAGGCTATTTTTTTTTAAACTGAAGTGATCACCTCTTGTGTAATTTATAAAAATGGTATTGTTTTAATCGGGTACCACTAGGCATGGCTATCTTGGTAATTTCCAACAGAAAGGATTCAAAATTTCAGATATATTTGATATATCGATAATTAAAAAAACGCATAATTTGTTCTGGTTAAATAAATATATTATATTTTGACGATTAGTATTATGCTTCTTCAAAAGAGTGTAATAACTGGCATTCTGTATCCGTTCACAGTACAGCGCTGTGTAACCACGCACGTGTGGAATAGTAAACTCTATATTTGTAGACGAAATGAACAGACATTCACTGGAGTAACAATAACAATCGAACGAATATCTATATTTAACTATCTATCGGGGCTTTTTGTAATCGATTTAATAAAACCGCACGCGATATAGCACGCATGCGATGGGAAAGCACGGCGCATTCACGCCGCGTTCCTGTCATCCGACCGGATGTTTCCCAGCATTCTACTTCCGGTTGATTGTGACCCCTCCGCAGACGGCGTGTCGCTCTCTGGCGACCTTTCGCACGCTCGGCGGCCGACGCGCGCCAAAAAACGTCGCGAATTGACTGGGCGACACGGCCCTGCCGAAATTGCCGACAACTGACGAACAATGGCCGACGTGCTGGCGACGACCCGTGACTGACGGAGCTTTGTCCGGCGTCACACGAAGCGCGATTCTATTATTCCGTAAGAGCGGTCGGCTACAAAGGAGCGATCAGTCTACGTTGACAGGCGAGGTTGAGGAAGCGTCACCGACGACGCCGTGGAGAGATTCTCATCGCCGCGCGGATGGCTGGAGGCTGGATGTACGGATGGCAGGAGTTGGACTCGACGCACAAGGAAGGCATTGGTTTTGTCATATCCAGGTGCGACATCAGCCAAGCTCCGATGCTGTCGGCCTTTGATATACAAGTGATATGGCGCCGATCTGCCGATTTGATAGCCGTTATTTTAGCGGAGACGCTTGAGTTCACTAAATATCGGAAGTACCGTATGAAGTCAGCGCAGATGGTCTGGACGTAACGCAGATGGGACTCGGACATTTCACCAATGGGCAATACAGGGCGACGACTGTCACCGGTGTAAACGATAAAGATGACAACTGGCTGCCTGCCTGCCTGCCTGCCTGCCTGCCTGCCTGCCTGCCTGCCTGCCTGCCTGCCTGCCTGCCTGCCTGCCTGCCTGCCTGCCTGCCTGCCTGCCTGCCTGCCTGCCTGCCTGCCTGCCTGCCTGCCTGCCTGCCTGCCTGCCTGCCTGCCTGCCTGCCTGCCTGCCTGCCTGCCTGCCTGCCTGCCTGCCTGCCTGCCTGCCTGCCTGCCTGCCTGCCTGCCTGCCTGCCTGCCTGCCTGCCTGCCTGCCTGCCTGCCTGCCTGCCTGCCTGCCTGCCTGCCTGCCTGCCTGCCTGCCTGCCTGCCTGCCTGCCTGCCTGCCTGCCTGCCTGCCTGCCTGCTAAGCCCTTCCGTGCACGTTTATCGATCTCGACAGTAGCGCCTATTTACGAGGCGCTGGGACTCGGAGGCCTGCGCCTCGACATGATACTGCAACCTCCACACCATCATGAGACCTCCACACCGTCATAAGATCTTCACACCGTCATAACACCTCCACAACACCATAAGACCTCCACCCCGTCATAAGACCTTTACCCCGCCATGACCACGAAACCGTCACACCTCCGACGTAGATCCAGATATCCGTACATACTGACGACCCGAGCCAGAACAACTCGTGGATATATATGCCGGTGGCCCGGTGTTGTAACTTAAAAAACACTACCCGTCGAAAACACTACAGTAGTGTTTTCAGCAGGGTAGTGTTTTGTGCATCTTACACCGGGACTGGTCCCAAGACCGTCTGTCGGCATGTCATAACCCTGCCTTGATCTCCTCTGAGTAGATCGGAGACGGGTTCACGAACCTACTGACCACATGCCGAGGTAACCCGCATCCTGCCCCCGAGAACCGACACACGACGCAGCTAATAAAAAGAGGGTGATTAAACATAAGCCGGATGTATCGACCGATCTGTAATGTTAAGACAAACCAGGGCGTTAACAACGATATAAGTCGCCAGACCAGTGGTCCAAAATGCCGTCGTCATGCTGACAATGAGCGGCAGATTTCGTGGTGCACTTAAAGCCAGGGCACTACTTCACGTTTGCAGAGTTTGTTTCGTTTGTTTGTTAAATGTGTACCGTATTTGTATCTGTCCTGTGTCCAACAATCCTCGTACAATTGATCAGCTTGTGTCCAAGCAAGTATTAATGATAATATTTGTATGCACTATAATAGTATTTGTTCGTGTTTTTTAATTAATGTTTATCTTTTATGTAATTATGAAATAATCAATAATATATATATATATATTATAATATTACATATATACTTGTAATATTAAATATAATATTATACGTATATGTGTGTGTGTGTGTGTGTGTGTGTGTGTGTGTGTGTGTGTGTGTGTGTGTGTGTGTGTGTGTGTGTGTGTGTGTGTGTGTGTGTGTGTGTGTGTGAGTGTACAATATACATGCATGTTTACACTACTCTGTTTCCTGTTATGCGCACGCAGCATGCTCTCCAGTGTTCCGGTGTTGCGGATCCGATTTGACACGTGATCCACAGAACTTTGACTCCGTTGTAACGGGTAGCTGTTGCCATGACGCGATCGTATCGACTATACCGACACATTCACTGAGAATGACAGACGTAACATGAAACAGACGTAACATGAAACTATTTTGTTTCCCCCAGTCAACGAGGCGGACGTTTTCGGCGGTAGCCGCAAAATCAGTACCACTCTGTGGTTGATGCGGGCGCGACTTTGCTACATTTTCTATACAAACTGCACGGATATATATATATATATAACGGTACTTCAACGGCGTGACAACAACAACAATAAGAGGAAATAAATACTCACAGTTGTTGACGTCCGTTTCCGCGTCCGCGTACGTCCCGGTCTGCCGGGAGCGCGCCGGTCGGTCGGCGGTGTCCCGCGAGGTTTACGTCATGCGATGGAGCCTCACGGGCCGGGCACGACGGCGGTCTCCGCGCCGGGTCTCCACGCCCGGGTCTCGGCGGCACCGGGTCGTATGGCGTCGGCATCAGCAGACGGCGGAATATCTAAGCGATGAACGGTTCGTTCGCGCGACTTCTTGAATAACAATGTCGCCGGCGACTGTCACGATATTTACTGTTATGCTAATGCGCTGGCTGGCATTGCCGGAGCCCAAATGGCGTCCTTCTCTCGCCGAGTCACAGCGAGCGCGGATTTGCAATTGTAATGAAGAAACTATCGGCAATCCGGAATTCTGATCATGATGCCAGTGGCCGCCACCGCCGCCGCCACCGCCGCCGCCACCGGCGCCGGAACCCCGCGTTCCCATCGCTGTGCGTGCGCTGGGAGTCGGCGGAAAACGATACCTGGCCATCGAGGGAGACCGCTACACGGCCTCAACGCACTCATTCGATTCGGGTCGATGACGCTGACACCCGCTGCCTCGAATACCGGGTGCTTATCAAAGTTAACCACCCGATCCCCTTTGTCGTCGGCGGATCAAAGGAAATTATTATGTTACGTTATGATGTGGCTTAACGATACGAGAAGGTAATCACGAACGCGGGGTTACGTTCCTGAACGCCCGGCCCGGTCACGCTAACCGTACCGTCGTTTCTCTACACTGTCGTCTGCTGAAAGCATATTTATTCCCACTTCATTTTGAGTATGTTTCAATATAAATGTTACGTACATTGTGTTGTGTAAAATTAACATTTACACCTGGTAATCCCATTGCTTATTACTTGTTTTAACAATGTACAGTCTAATTTAACGCTCACCGGAAACGCCTTTTGCAATCGCCACCAAGTCACGCATGTGGGTCAGACTTAGCCGGTGAAACGGCACGTTGTGTTGATCTGGCGACTGACTGCCGACACTAGCCGGAGACGCACAACCAAATTAAGTTACATAACTTGCTAGTTAACGATTTATGACGTGCGTGTTGTGCGTGGATGCCTTGGACGACAATCGATTATCAGGTTATATAATAATAATTATAATAATAATAACATAAAAAGAATAAAAGTTTAAAGATTACTCTGCGGTAGAGCTTGGTGGCGCAGCGGTTAGAACATCCGATTATCAATCAAGAGATTCCGGGTTCGACTCCTCCTCCGAACATTGGACAAGTTCACTCCACATCGCTCCAGTTTACTCAGCTGTATGAATGAGTACCTGGCTGTAGACAGTGCGTGGATATGTGTATACGAATAATCTTCGCGCAGTAAATGCAGCGTAGTTGAATTCTTCCCAGAGAAGACGTCGAGACGGTGTTCGAGTTGACAGGTCTGCCAGGGAGTAAAGTGTAAAGCGCTTTGAGCAGTCCTATGAACTGGATACGGCGTACTATTCAGAAACGTATCTTGTACTTTATTTTTACCCCACATCCTGCACACGGAAAAAGCTGGCGAAATCTGGAGGAATGCATGCCTTTATAATGACCACACTGTATCTGAATTTAATAAAACGTCCTTCCCAAAGATGTATTCCCATAATAAGAAAATACGGTCATATGACTTAATAATATTTTTAAAATGTATTTATACAATTAAGCGTGCCATTATTATGTGTAACTAATTAAATTAACTGTACCCGATTGTTCAGAAAACACGTTTGCCTGTTGCAGCATGCGGCCCTACCTTTAATACTTGCACAAATTGTTTAAACGTGAGATGTAACGTGGTTTAATTATAATAAAACAGAGCATTATTTAGCAACTGACAGGGGGATTCCCCTGCTTATATACTGGAAACACAACCAGTCGCAGCGCCTAATTACAGTCAACGCCCGCCAATGCGTTCGTGCGCTATTACATTTTCGATATCACAGGCGTGACAATCAAATATCTTCCGATTACCGAGTCGCAATGTTGACACTAGCGCCGATAATGACGTCGTTTGGAGCTATAGAAGCCAACGCGTTGTTATCGACGACGCTATAATATCACCGCCAATAATAAAACAATATAAACAACATCGGGAAATAATATTAGCAGCGACTTTATTGGTTAGCCATTTTAGGCGTCGCCTGACAACAATACGATGTTTTGTAGTTTCTATGAAAGTTACCTGTGAACTTCATTTGTCAAATTGACGTTGCATAGGTTTTGACAATCGATGCTGCCCGAATGAATTTCTCGCCCGAACGAATTGTGATAAATAAGTCGGGTACCACGTCACCAAGCCGCAGATGTCTGGCAGTTTGCCCTAGCGGCTAGATACCCTTGCCGTGTGACCCTAACAGTGGTCCATTATTATGCTAGTAAGATCAGTTTACGTGTAAGCTACTAAGCTATATATAGAATCGATATATGCATGTTTCCTGTGTTTGTTCTGCCGAGTTCCTTCGCGAGTTACTGTTATTGTTATTACGAGCACGTTAACATTCCTTATTCGCACATTCGCATTACGTGCAATGACTGTTATTTGCAATTTTATCTATCTTATTTAAACAAATCCACAATCCACGACATGTGTAGAGAAAACACACCATTTTCTTATTATATATATATATATGTATATATATATATAATTAATAATAATAACAATATGGTGTGTTTCGTGCGCACATAGCATGGATTACAAATTCTAAATTTACCATAATTTTTATTTTAAAAATCCAAGCAAAACTCAAAGTGAGAGTCCTCCTATACGTTAAAACCGTCTATGCCGCGGCATTGCAATACGCGAAAGATCCGATTGCTGTACTTAGGCCTTCTCGCTAATTCCAATAACACCTTGCGTGGACACACGCGCTGTAGGACGTTGTTGCCACGGCTGTGACCAGGCTCGGACGGCTAAATCAAATTGTTACGACTCGACTCGACTCAACAAAGACGACGATGTCAGAGTACATACAACGGCACACGCACGTGCCCATCGCACACGCGCGCATGCATGCCCGCGGGTGTACGCACACCCTCCAGACCACGGCTAATCTAATTCTGTGCCGTCAGTGGCGCCTTTTCTCTGGCATCTGTCAATGCTCAGATCGCCAATGGTTCGGGGAGTTCGGCAACGACAGCAACAAAGTGGCGCACTCAATTGACAGGCGATTGGAACGGCAACGTGTAACGTCATTCTGTGTGGCGTTGTTCTCAGTGGACACGGACACAACGGATATAACGGACACTTTGGACATCACAGACACCATGGACCACACGGACACCATGGACCACACGGACACCATGGACACCACATAATCTAAGGACATCACATACATCATGGACACCACGGATAACACGGACAAAACGGACAACACGGACAACACAGACAACACAGACATCAAGGAAAACACCGAAAACACGGACACAACGGTGTCACGTCTAAGTTATGTTGGCGACTGACTAGTCGTTGACGTTTTTTTAATTCATTCACTCATGTCGGTCATTCAGTGGCTTCAAACATCCGTCTCCATGTCACTCTGTCCGCCATTGCCGCCTTCAGCTCCTCCGTCTCTAGACCCACATCTTAAGCAGTCGTTGCTGCTGGTCTTCCTGCCTTGGTTCTTCCATGTGTCGGTTGCCACAAGATGATCTTAGATGCCATTTAATTCTTATGTCTGTAGCAGTGTCCGGCAGATCTCAATCGTCGTCGTCTTATTTTATCAGTGACAGTGTATAGTTATATGTATGTTAAATGCTGTTGCCAGTGGATGTTAAAAGCGGCTCGAAGCATTCTTGTATAACATCCGTCTAATTGTTTATAAAGTGTTTCGTCAGTGTCCATGTTTCGCATCCATACAGTAGCACAGACTCTACTGTTGCAATAAACAGTCATTGCTTGATTTTGCGTGGGAGTGTAGATTTCCACATTAGGTTTAGTTGGTTGAATGCTCTCCACGCCATTGCCTTCCTGGTTTTGATGTATTTATCTGTTGTGCAGACCCAGCAGCCAATGTATTTGTAGTCTTCAACCTTCTCTAAAACAACTCCTTCCCTGGCATTGATGCTGGTGTTTCCTAATTGGTTGAATGAGACATATTTGTTTTTTCCAGGATTGATCTTTAAACCAATCCTTGCACATGATGTTTCCACTCGTGTTAGAAGCTCCTGTGCCTGATTGATCACTTCTGATAGTAGCGCAATATCATTGGCTATTTCGAAATCGGTGATCACCTCAGGTTTAACACGTTTACTTTCCTTCTTGTTACCTGGAATCCAAGTTCCTCTTCTCTTCCGTCAATAGCTCGCCGCAGTGCATAGTCAAGGACTATCACGAAGAGGTAGGGCGTCAGCGTGTCACCCTGTAGCACTCCCGCCGTGATATAAAAAAGCACAGTTTCTCCATCCGGTGATTGTACTTTGGCACGTGTGTTCCTGTACATGTTGGAAATAGTTGTTACTAGCTATTTGGGGACACCATAGGCCTCAAGAATCTTCATCATTTTGCCACGATGAACCGTATCAAATGTTTTTTTCGGTAGTCTACGAATGTCATAATTGCAGGAAGATGTTTTGATCTAATTCCTTTAATTAACCTTCTCAGGGTTAGTATATGACCTACTGTTGTGCTCCCTGTCCGGAATCCATTCTGATTGTCTCTTAGGTGGTGGTCAATGTCAGGACGTATTCTGTTTAATATCATCATGTTGAATGTCTTTGCCACAGTGGAGCTCAAGCTATTGCTCCTGTAATTCCCTGCTAAGCTTAAATCATCATTTTTAGGTATTGGAATAATGTTCAGAACTGTCCATTGTAGCGGTATTTTCTCTTCAATCAAAGCTTTGTTGCAAAACTCTAGTATGATACTGTCCAGATCGCAGTGTTTTAGCACTTCAGGTGGTATACCATCATCCCCGCAGCTCTTTCTATCATTTCCATCATTCAGGGATTCTTTGACCTTCTCATACTCGTCTCTTTCAAAAGGTCCTTCCTTGATGTTGATATTTGTGGTTAGAGGTTGGATCTCTCCATCCTCATTTTCTGTCTGGTGGACTGCCTCGTAGTATATGGAAGTGATTGTACCAGTTTTCCACCCTTCTTTCTGCAGTTTTGCCCTTTAGTTGTCCTTTACGAGCTGTCTTTCTACCACTTATCTGGTTTATAAGCTTCCAGCTCTGTCCGTGTCTTCCATTAATGTGTGCATTTTCGACTTTAACGATGTTGCTGCAAAGTTCTTCTTCCTTCAATATCACTGTATATGTAATGTAACGCAATACACACACACACACACACACACACACACACACACACACACACACACACACACACACACACACACACACACACACACACACACACACACACACACACACACACACACACACACACATACACACACGCACGCACGCACGCACACACACACACACACACACACATATATATATATATTTATATATATATATATATATATGTGTGTGTGTATATATATATATATATATATATATATATGTATATATATATATATATATATAAGGTGCCTAAAATGTATTTATTTTGTGAAATGTTTGAAACAAGGTTATTGTATTTTATCACATATATTTTCAAGGTTATTGTATTTTATCACATATATTTTGCTCTTTAATTATTATCGTTACTATTATTGTTATTATACATTATCATCATCGTCATCGTTAGTATCGTCCATTTTCATTATCGACATGTCTTCCCACAAATTGACACGGTAACAAAAACGGTTTTCCTCCGCCATCTTTGTTGACGTCACACAGACATCGGTGCCAAACAGTGACGCCGTGTGTTCCAAGAGCTTTGATTGAGCGTGACTCGGACGTAGTTAATTCAAGTGTATCGGTCAGGCAAACACCGACACCTACAACAATCACTGACGACCGCTGGTTACTGATCCGTCACGGTCGAGTAGGCAGGGTTATGGAGCTGCCTGGCCGACCCCGACAGAGACGCTCATTAAAGGCGTGACGTAACAGACGGAGCGAGAGGTGATCCAATTGCTCGTGTTATTGTTACGTTGATTGACCGGCGTTGAACTGACCTAAGCCATGAACGCTCTACTAAGTGGCCGTCAGTGGCCAAGTCAACGCGAACCAAGAAACTACCGTTCAGCCGAGCGCTGAGATGCATCAGTGCCCTGGACACGGCTTGTATTGAGTCTCATACTGACATACCATTTTATCTTTACTGCATCTCAGGTTGGTTTCTGAGGATTTAGGCGCAACAGCAGAAGCAATCTTATTATTATTAATATTAACATTATTATTATTATATTGTATTGTATTATATTGTATCGCATCGCATCGTATTTATTATATTATATTATATTGTATTGTATTGCATTGCATTGCATTGCATTGCATTGCATTGCATTGCATTGTATTGTAGTGTATTGTAGTGTAGTGCGTTGCGTTGCGTTGCGTTGCGTTGCGTTGCGTTGCGTTGCGTTGCGTTGCGTTGCGTTGCGTTACGCTACGTTACACTACGCTACGCTACGCTACACTTATATTATACTATATTATATTATATTATACTATATTATATCATCATCATCATCATCACAGGGTCCGCGTGCCTGGGATGGTCCGCTGATTGGGGGCCGGGGATGGTCCACTCACTGGGTGCTCGGGATGGTCCGCTGATCGGGTGCCGGGGAGGGTTGTCTAGTTTTGTGCTAGGGTAGACGCCCCGAATGGATGTGTGGCATGGGTACATACATGCTTGTGAGTACATTCGCTCGCTCGTGTGAGCATGTTTTCGGTGAAGAGTGATGCGCTTAGAATTACCAGAGAACACAACGATCCGTAATTGGGAAATTTTGAAATGACGAAAAGACGACGTGTTTGATGAGCAAATAACAGCAATGTGGAGAAGATAGAGGAGGTGGACATGGCTTGGCCATGTCTACACGACGAACAGCGATATACTAGCATAATGAACACTGGTTTGGACGCCAGAAGGAAGTAAGAAGAGACAGACCGAAAACAACTTGGCAACGAACAGTAGAAGAAGAACCGAAGACTGCTGGGCTGACCTTGGGGCACAGCAGCAAGGAGGGCCCAAGACAGAGGCGTCTGGCGAGATCTTGTGCAAGTCTTGCGGGCCACACGGCTCGAAGAGTAGGTACTGAGAAGAAAGAGAAACGTCACCTCGATATGCATAAAGGACTGGTACAGTAAAGTGAGTAAACGGCCCGGTGTAGGAATTTCAAAACACTGCCCAAATTAAAAACATTTTAGCACTCACCCTGGAAAAAATTACGGTAGCCTTTTGGAAGCATTCTAGAGAGTTTTCAAATTATCTTGGCAACACTATCGTAATGTTTTCAGGGTGCGTGTTTTGAAATAGCTACACCTGTGTGGGACGGTGGTGCGACGGTCTGCCTCGCTCGCTCTAACGACCCGAGAGTCGAGGCACTGCGCGGGCTCAAGTTTCGCGCTCCATTCATCGTCGCCGTTCCGTGTCGAGGCGCGGTAACTGCCCTAATGGTTGTCGGAGATCGAGGGCAGCTCGGTGGAAACAGTTTCCTTTTGTAGCCGGTTGTTGTCCGCCTCGCCTGCAGTCCGCCCGTGTCGGTGCGACGACTTTTTTTACTTCGTTTACTGGATTCAAGGCTTGTCGAGAGACGGATTGGCCGGGACTGGGGCACTCACGAGGCGTGAGGCGTTGACCCGCGAAACATGGTCACGGTCAGGTGTTTTTGGTGTCTTTTCGTTGGGATTGTGGTTGCGCTGAGTGTGTGTATCGACGCACATGCAAAGGTCGTGTGTTGTTCGTAAGATTTCTTAATGTTGTAAAGTGTGGAGGGTGAGTGAGTGAGTGAGTGAGTGAGTGAGTGAGTGAGTGAGTGAGTGAGTGAGTGAGTGAGTGAGTGAGTGAGTGAGTGAGTGAGTGAGTGAGTGAGTGAGTGAGTGAGTGAGTGAGTGAGTGAGTGAGTGAGTGAGTGAGTGAGTGAGTGGGTGAGTGAGTGAGTGAGTGAGTGAGTGAGTGAGTGAGTGAGTGAGTGAGTGAGTGAGTGAGTGAGTGAGTGAGTGAGTGAGTGAGTGAGTGAGTGAGTGAGTGAGTGAGTGAGTGAGTGAGTGAGTGACATAGTTAAGTGTTTACGAACATAAACTGTTATCAATTTACAAACATATTAAAAACATAATGAATGCTCAATGACTGATATCATGAAAATATTCCCCAGACAGATTGATCAGTTAGTTAATGGTTGAGTCATCGAACAGGACGTCCACACAGACAATCGGCAAACTGACTCACGAATTCTCTTTTTGTAATTGCGTAACTGGTCGTGTCATTCGGAGTACGTTACATACCAGATATTACGCCCGGTAAATCATCTCTCGTTGTCCTGTCAAGCCGCGCAGTAACACCCTCTACTGTCCCGGTCTGCGGCGATGCGTCCCTTCCGTCCGTGGCAGTTCCGTTGTGACAGACGTCATCGTGAGTCGCACTGAATGTCACGACCACCCAACCGGTCGCGGGCTGTCATAACTCACACTAAACCAGCGCGCCAAAACTGACACTAACGAAATACGTAATCTTCCTTTGATGTGAGACAGATCATTCTGTACCTCCGACTCGTCTGACTCGGTGGATTTTTTTCGGTTTTGCGCCACAGAAGGAGCGTATCGGCGCGGTGAAGTCCAACCGGGACAACACCCGACACTAATATGTTGATGATCATCTGTGCAGAAACATAACACCACTTCCAAGTCACATATTGCATTTGCTATGCGAGTATTTGCCTTTCATTGAATAATACATTTAATTTATATATATGTATATGTATATATATATACCAGGCTGGTATATATATATATATATATATATACCAGCCTGGTGTATATATATATATATACCAGGCTGGTATGGGATGTGATCAGGATCGGAGAAGTCAGAAGAAAAGAGGAATGCTTCACTGCCTTACAAAGCGGCCACCTACTATACCATTCCACGGCGAACAACGGCGAAGCAGGAATAGGCTTTCTCATAAACAAGAAATGGAAAGACAATAATTATACTGAGGGTTAACATCATCAGCCCCAGAGTAGCAGAACGAACGAAAGAGGCGACACCTTGGTAGAATGAGCAACATCAAGAAAAATACAAAATCATGAATCCCATGTTTCAGAAGAAAGCAGTGAGGATATGGATGTGGAAAAGCCCAAATGCAGAAGCGAAGAACGAAATTGATTACATCCTGACAAACAAGCCATACATGGTCACTGACGTAACTGTCATCAACCATGTCAACATTGGAAGTGACCACAGAATGGTAATGAGCAACATCAAACTGGACGTCAAGGCAGAAACGAAGAAGTTAATAAACAAGAGACCACTAAGTGTAGATATCTCAGTCATCTTCGCTTCGCCGACGACATACTCATACGCGCTACAACACAGCAAGAACTACAAAGGTGCTGCAGGAGCTAGTTGATGAAAGTGAAAAACAATATGTGAAGATGAACATTTCGAAGACAAACGTGATGCTAGAAAATGACACACAAATATATATCAACACGACGCAGATAGAAAACGTTGAGGGCTACGTCTATATAGGACAACGATACAGTATCAGAGCCAAAAACCAAGACAAGGAGATTCAAAGAAGAATCACCGCCGGCTGGACAGAATTTGCCAAACACCGCGACATATTCAAGGGTAACTTTGAAACCTGCTGGAAGAGACAAGTATACAACTCATGCGTACTTCCAGCGATGACATACGGCGTGTAAACATGGGCACTCACTCACCATCCAGGCAAAGAATAGCCGCACACACAAAGATGGAAAGTAGTATGTTAAACATCACATATCGGGAGAGAAAAACAAACATCTGGGCAAGAGAGAATGCAAAGGTCATAGAAGTGATAGAACAAATCAGAAGACAGAAGTGGACCTGGGCAGGGCACATCAGCAGGCTACGAGATAACCGATGGACATCGCGTATCACAACCTGGAGACCTTACGAAGGGAAACGATCTAGAAG
This sequence comes from Paraescarpia echinospica, assembly GCA_020002185.1. Taxonomy (NCBI): domain Eukaryota; kingdom Metazoa; phylum Annelida; class Polychaeta; order Sabellida; family Siboglinidae; genus Paraescarpia; species Paraescarpia echinospica. The sequence continues at coordinate 53,688,545 of CM034542.1, forward strand.
AAGACCGGCGAGACGGTGGAGAGACGAACTAGACGAGTACTGAAAAGGCACAATCTGGCAGAGAATAGCTCAAGCCAGGCAGATTTTGAACCGACTTGCTGAGGCCTTCGACCAACCACGGGACACTACGGCTGCACAATGATGATGATGATGACGATGATGATGATGATATACATATATATATATATATATATATATATATATATCACGCACACACACGTACACCCGAATACGGACATACACGCACTTCCGGTAAATTACGGTCGCTTCACTAGGGGTAGTTGAGAGTGTTTGCGAGCCGTCTCAACCGCGACGTCGTTAGCGTATAGAGCAAATACAGTAATCCGGCAGTTTGGCCGTCAAGAGCCTCGGCGAGCACCAACGAGTTGCACTTGAGATGTTCGCTGTTGTGGGCTGCAATTCCGGACCGACGACGACGTCTCTTCCACGCCTGTTCTTCCACCGACACGGCAACATACATACTCACAAGTGTAGATTAAGGAACAACAAACCAAAGGTTACCTGACGTTGGCAATGTGTAACGTAACAATGACGTTGAGTTATTGTATGCGAGGTACGACATGTATCGTGTGCACTGCGCATCATGCACGCGCGCGTGTATGTGTATGTATGTTTGTATGTGTATGTAGTATGTACGTGCGTGCGCGTACTCGAGCGCGCGCGCACTCATCCACACACGTGTACATAAATACTTAGGTCTTAGAGCGTCTTTCTAAAATTAGTACACCGTTTTATATATATATATATATATATATATAATATTATATATATATATATATATACACATACATATATATATAATATTATATATATATATATACACACACATATATATATATATATATATACATATATATATGTATATATATATAATATTATATATATATATATATACATATATATATATATATATATATATATATATATATTATATATATATATATACACACACACATATATATATATATACACGACACACCACGCACGCACGTACGCACGCACACACGACGTAACGACAGTCTACATAAAAGCAGTACATAAAACACGCGACACTGCGAGTTGTTTCGACTCACTCGCAAGAACGCTCGTTGATTCCGAGATGGCCCACATGTTGAGGTGAAATCAGTGTCAACAACCTTGGGAATAAATTCTACCCAATTAGGGCGACAGCGTGTAGCGAGTTGCACGTCACACAAGAGACACGGTCCTATTAACCGTTAACTGTCCTAGCGTGCGATGGTTGAGGCCAACGCAGACAGATGCACGGTCGCTAACTTATGCCCCTCGCCCGTAGGCAGTTGAGCGCCTGGGTGTTGGATGAGTTGTCTACCATCAACGGAGACTGGCGCGTCAATAGACTGCAGGGTTTTAAGTTTGCATAACCCGCTCGTGAAACGTACGAATTGTGAACAAGCGTTGTAATAAAAATTTCAAACATGATCAACTTGATTAAAGATTAACGTTGTCTGTCTGTCTGCCTGTCTCTCTGTCTATCTAACTATCTATACATCTACCTCTTACCATAAGAATATCCTACTGTAAATGAATACTGCGGTCTTGGGCTCTCACTCTCAACTAAGTACACTGTCAAACGATGATTACCGGGTATATACGGATTGTGCGTCACATCATATACAAACGTCGATTACGGTATTATCAATTGTCAACAGCTTGCGAGCTAATGTAATATTTAATGTCGTCACCTTCTGCGAAGCAATGCGTTCTAACGTGCTGGTCGATTTGCAACCTAAAAGTCAGACAAAAAATCACCGGCATTCACCCCATATCTTCAGCTGCCAGACATATCAATCAATACGTGATGTTACTGGCGTGACAGCGCCGGCGATATGTAACAGGCAACGTCTGTTGACCGACCGTTATCACATTAAGAACACAAGAAAACGTCCGTCTTCATGTCGAGTTTCCCCAAACACGAAACGGAAATAAATGAACTGTCCAATTAGACTATTGTGTCGCGACGAATGTAGCATAATTTATTGTTTTAGCAAACGTACCTAACACGTTGTCCACACTTTAACAGATTAGGATATATATATATATACTTATCTCGCATAGAACGTAGTCTATATGACTGATTTTTATATATGTGGTTCACCACCTGACGGTACTGAACGGATTCAAAATGTCACACTACAAAACTAAACATTCAAATTTGCTATGTAAAAATCTCAGCTCAGAGTGATTTAATTGTTTCACCAATTTAGACCTGCGTTGTTGTTGATAGTAGAATCTAATAATACTGCTTTTTGCATGTTAACACGGCCAATGACAATTATACTCCTACACTCTTGTATTATATTGTCGTTACTAATTTAGATAATAGTCGTTTACAAAAACATATCATATATATTTTTATTAAGATATATTCCTAACAATATACTATTATTGTCAACGTAGTTTATCGATCTTAGTTCAGTCTTCTATGGTAGGTCGGCATTTATATTGTATGACATCGAACGTAATTTATGATTATGAATTATGTAGGAAGTTGACAAGTTCTCATATCTGCATGGAAATCAATCTTAATTAGGAAAGTACAGGTATGCCAGCGTAAATATTACTGCTACATTTAGTAGTTTGATTGGCATATCGGTGCAATTTCACTCCCTTCTTAGTATAAGTTCACGACGACGTGAGAGTATAGGTTGGTTGGCTTCTTAGCGCTCATCTCACTCACAACGCGGGCGATGTCCATCTACTCTACGCCCTCGGGCAATGAGTGTCGCCTTGTTCATTGTGCACGCCACCTCGCCGGGACAGAAGACATTCTCACGGTGGCGACGTGTGACAAGGAGTAGGACAGTAACCGGGTCGGGTCAGTGGCGAGGTGTCGCTACACAAAGGCCCGGGCCGCCCGGCGCAGACGACGCCGTGCCGAGGCCTGCTCCACGCACGCTGTCGGTGACTCAGCGACAGGTAAAGCGCGCTCCGTTGTCGTGTTTGTGTTTGTTGAGTGTTTTCAATAACTCGACGCTGGCCCGCTGCTGGTTCGTTCGTTATTGGTTCGTTACTTTTACGTTACTAGTTCGTTACCGTTTGCAGAGCACTAAACACGCGAATAGTAAATAATTTTGCGGTAATGCGTTAACATTACGTGAGTAAGACGGATTAAACATAACGTAGATTTAAGTACAAAGTTTACACACACACACACACACACACACACACACACACACACACACACACACACACACACACACACACACACACACACACACACACACACACACACACACACACACACACACAAACATATATATATTATACGTGATATGTACGTGTGTGTACATGTGTGCGTGTGTACATATACACACGTGCATATATGCGTACTTGTGAAGATATATACACAGTATACACGTACGTACACGCATATACGCAAATATAAATGTATACATACACATGCATGCATACATACATACATACGTACATACGCACATACGTACATACGTGCATACGTGCATACATGCATGCGTACACGCCTGCACACGTGCACACGTACATACGTACGTACATACATACGTACGTGCATACATATATACATACATACGTATATACATACAACATTATGTTTGGGCTAATGGCTACATCGGTCATTAATTATGGTTTATTTACACATGCACTATATATAATAATAAGAGTGATATATATATATATATAACTATTGTATACCGAGCTTGAATTAATAGACTCGTTAATGGCCGGAGGGAGACAAGACACGGAATCTGAGACGTAAATCGTAACACGCAACCTACTATCAAATACATGGAGCATAAACGTGAGCGACAAGAAAGAATCAGATTTATAAAATATCGTAATTTATTCATTATTCTCATCAACATCACAATTTCTTTTTGTTTTCTCCAGTTTCATAAGAATACAATAATTACATACCATTAGAAGTCTATACACCATACGCAACTTTGGCGCCGTACCGGAGAGCTAAAGTTGAAAACGACGTCGCACTAGTAAGAACGCTTGTAAAGAGCGCACATTTACACGGGCGACACGTTTACATATCAATTCGGTACGGACGCTCAAGACAAAATGTACAAAATATATACAGATTGGTGGAACATATTCGAAGTATGTACGGACTCCCACGGGGACGTCGGGGACAGAAATAAATTAAGGTGACACCTACAAGCGGAATTAACGACCTGTACACAACTCCACGTCCTTTCGCTTCGAAAACCGGCAGCGATGGAAACGAACAACGTCGATAGACATAAAAATACAAACGTTGCACGAGAAAATAAATCAGATTACAAAATAACTCGGAATGTTTTCGGTGCAAACGATTTGCGGTGATTATTCGACGAATCTGGACGGGACTTAACGGCTGCTATGTTAAACATTATCGACCGGAAGTGACGACATTGTGTGGCAGATCGCAGATGGTCAACACATTGCTATGCTACCTGGCGAACTACTCTGAGCGTTGCGTCGGGTCGCGACGTAAGTAGACGTTGCTGAGAGAGAGAGAGAGAGAGAGAGAGAGAGAGAGAGAGAGAGAGAGAGAGGTGGGGGGGTTGTAATTAATTGCCAATTAGCGAGATAGGAGAGTCAGAATCTGCTACCGAGAAACGTGATAATTCAATTTTGATGAATGTCGACACTACTGTCTTCCTATATAGACAGCAGCCATGCACTTGTTTGGTACAGAATATATAATACAACGGAACCTTAATCGTAACACAACTTAAAAACATGTTTAACGTATCGAAGGTTACGGGTTGTTTTAAAACAAAACATCAATACAGCAATACAAATATAGCAGATTTGGCCGACCCGTTTGACTTCGTTAACGTACAACTTATTTAGTGGCAATATTTCGAAGAGACGAAGACGCTGATTCAATTTGGTAGCATCCATTCTCTGAATAGAACCTGCGTTTCCGGCCCGTGTTTCGCGGCCCTGTGCCGTCTGCCAGCGGAAACGTCAACGAGTAACAACTGAATATACGAACTGTCGAGTGCTAGGTAAATACGAACGTCGTCATTTGGCCGAAATCTAGCCTAGCGATGACGTTCCGGTAAACACTTAAGGTGATATTTTCGTGCTAGTTCTGGTGTTGTTGTTTCAATGTAAATTTGAGCGGGCAGTGAATTACGTATGATACCACACGTATTACGGAAATTTGAATTTGAAAAAAAGCCTGCAAATATATGTAGCTGGTTATGATGCATGTTACGAAAATACACACATATAGACATATATAGATTTTGGCAAGTATACGCCTACTTTTAAGGCAGCGACACATGCTTCTTGAGAGACGGAAATAACAGTTGACCTTGACACACGAATCGTTCAGGTGTTTATGAACTAAACACGCAGTTTGTGTAGAACTGGTTACGCAAAACAAATAATAATGAATCATTCACCTCATTAACCGACCGATAGTCATATCACAACTTGCAAATAACGAAAATGGAGCGTGTATGGTTCTGACTTGTAGTTGGCCAGTTCTTATACGGGCAGCAGTATCGGCGTAGCTGACGGAGGGTGACACGAGATCAGGACTGGCTCTTGCTGCTCAGAAGGTGGCTTTACGCGGCCCAAACCCCGCAAGTCGCGGCACAGACCGAAGACAATAACATATATATAACAATGTACGTATAAATAGCAAACAGGTCGCTCACCTAAGCGACGCCGACACGGTGGCTTGACACACCGACGCTGCTAAGACCGTCTCTGTACAACGACAGACCGCCCGACGCTGCCAAGACCGTCTCTGTACAACGGCAGACCGCTCGCCCGACACCGCGGTGTTTGGTCGGCGACACAGCCCTTTTCAGTGAGATCAGGCGACCCGCGAAAGAAGACAACCGACTGACGAGATGCTAATGTGTCTCACCTGCTGCGGTCGAAAGTCTGTGAGACTTGGGTGAGTCAATGTTCCTTGCAGCGGACGTACCAAGCACAGTCGACGGCATCTGTCCCAAGTCGTGTTGCCGGTCGCGAGCCGGACACCTCGGTCGGTTAGTGGGCGGTCAGTGCGCGGTCAGCCCCGAGCGGGTCACCGTTAGTTCGACGGTGCCGATATATGGTGCATGGACGACGGTTGGTGCATACCTGGAGACTGTTGGTGCATGAGACTCGTCACTGACGGCACCGGCTGCGGCACCATGTGCGACGGTAGCGAGTTGGCGATCGACTGCGGCAGACACGGCATCGTGACGGCCTGCGCGTGCGGACTCCCGGCCGCCGGGTTCATGGGACTGCCCGCCGTCAACGGGCTCCCTCCATCCATCATCCCGTCCGGACTCTCGCCCGGCATCAGGATCTCACCGTTCGGTCCGACAGGCGGCGTCATCCGCTTCTCCTTCTGGCGCCGATTGCAGAACCACACTCGCACCACCTCCTTCTCCAATTGCAGCTGGTCCGCGAGCTGCGAGATCTCAGGTGCCGCCGGCTTTGGCTGCTTCAGGAAGTGACTCTCGAGCGCGCCCTTCACCGTCACTTCGATGCTCGTCCGCTTCTTACGCTTGCGGCCCTGTGCCGCTATCTTGTCGAGGCTCGTCGGCGACCCTGTCGTCGAATCGGCCTCCTCCAGCCATTTCTGCAGCAGCGGCTTCAGTTTGCACATATTCTTGAAGCTCAACTGCAGCGCCTCGAATCGGCAGATGGTCGTTTGTGAGAAGACGTTGCCGTAGAGCGTCCCGAGGGCAAGGCCGACATCGGCTTGTGTGAAGCCGAGTTTGATCCGGCGTTGTTTGAATTGTTTAGCGAACTGTTCGAGGTCGTCGGACGAGGGCGATTCCTCGTCCGAGTGACCACCGTCCATCGGTGGCTCAAGCCCGTCCTCAGACAGGTCGCGAAGTCCGTATGTCTGTCCGGGGGGCGACATGAGGCCCGTCATTAAATAGGCGGGATGGTCCATGCCGGCGTTCACACCGACGCCGCCGCCGTTCATGTTGAGGTTAAGATGCGGTGAGCCTACCTGGCACGACCACGACTGGTGCATGTGGTGAAGCTGCTGGGGCGCCGGCCGGTGGTGCAGTGTGCCGCCGCCGGCGCCGTTGCCCTGACCGTCGTTCGCCATCGGTTTGATGTCGTGTAGCGACACTTGGTGCATCATGCCCATGTTCGACCACGGGTTCGCCGCTGCCTCGCTGTTTGTAATCCCCAGCCACTGTTGGTGCTGCTGCGACAGTAAGTGTCCGTTCTGTAGCGGCGGGCCCGGTTGCTGCTGCTGTTGCGGCATGTATTTCATCTCGGGCAGGTCACGCTGGTGGTGGTGATACTGTAGCGTCGTCTGAGGCATCACCGCCTGCATGGCGTCGAGCCCGTCCGGTGAGAGCGCACTGCTCAGCGACGCCGCCACGGGGTTGTTGCCGAGGTACATGTTGGCCGTCGTCGCAGCCATCATTGTCGCGGCGCGCTGCTTTCGTAAAACAATCAACTGATCTGACTTGCAAAACGGATCGGCGCACCTCTTATGTAGCTTCACGCCCCGTCGTCCCAGTCCCGGCCGCTGCCTTTTGAGCGCCGTCCCCGCGTCGCGGCGTCACGAGCGCGCGAGCACCGGGCCACGCCCATGGCGCGCGCTCATTGGTCGTGCCTGTTCTGATTGACGGGCGGTGACTTGTCAACGACGATTGGCTGCACGCGACGGCCGCGTTGCGTCGTCCTTGACTACTCAGTCCTCCGCGGAATATGCTAATGCTCTCATTAATTTATGCCTGCGCAAACTGTTCTTTTGTTTGCTCGGCTCGGTCTGACAGCGCGTCTACAAAGCCACCGTTCATGACACCACCCGAAGACTTCAGCAATCTTCAGGTTGAACCGCGAAATACTCGTGCAAGTCACAGCAACTGAAAATAAATATAACGAATAATCATTACTCTATCGAAATTGTCACTATATTGTGTGCCTGTTATTTATCACCCCGAGTACTTTAATCTGTGCAGTATTTACTATATTTATCATATTTGTAATATATACGTAAACTATTAAGTTTCAAACATTTGGGTTGATTAAAAATCCATATTTATTTTAACGAGTCCGTTAATCTTACGATATTCACACATCAATAACAACGCGTATATAAAACTACTTTATGTTATTTATTCATTTAATATACACCGTGCACACGCATAATCAATTAATCATTTAATAAACACGATCAATGTGCCGCGCTTTAACATTAATTAAATTGCTCGCATAGTACATAATCACATTATAAATTGTTATGTACTTTATCATTAATTGGACTGGTTATTTAATAATAGTTGTTCTACGTTGTAATTTAACAATGCGTATAATACCAACCGGCATATCTTATACGATAAGTTTCTTGGAGATATTACACCAATTAAATACACAGACGAACACAACAGGAGGTTTAATTTTAGTTTTATACTGATGTACTGTACTAATTTTTGCAATAAAATACAAGTTAGTTTTGTAATATGTATGTCCATATGCATACGTCGTGGCATTTAGCTTTTGGTCAGATCTCGATTAGTTATTGATTGTAAGGTTTGAAGTGAAATTTTTCAAACAAAATCCGACAGAAATGTATATATATATATATATATATATATATATCACATTAAGTATTCTGTAGCGTTATTGTGTTTGTTGTTTAGTGTGTTTAGCACAGGCAACACTGATAAATTAATTGTTATATTGTCCTGTCATTTTGTCCTTGATTGTGATATATCAGATTAATCGATTCATCTGCCCAATAATAATAATCCGTTGCAACGTACGGATTAGGTGTTATGCGTGCATTTGTACACCGCACGCGTGATTTGAATAAATAAGTAGAGTTAGTGTTTTTTTCTGTATAATAGCATTAAAGTGGTCACGTGATGGTACAGGGCAGTGTCGGTGACCGGTCGGTGGTCAACACAGGACCTGACTGGACACACCAACACGTACACACGAGTCACCGGGCTCGGTTGAAATTGACGGAAGTCATAGTTGGGATCTTTCTCTATAAACCAGGAACAGTGTTATGTAAAGTTATAAGGACATCTGGGAGCCGTTTCACTATAACATTCTAGTGAGCTCATTTGCTCTTTAGAACGCTCTTTTGTTCGCTCCTTGGCAGTAATCTTGTATACTGGCAACTGTCGACACCGGGACACGCTACCGGGACACTTTCACCGGTGTGTCGCGGGAATAGTGTCCTCGGTGATTCGACAGCGGCTTTTTGTAGCTGCAAAAAGCTACTTAAATTTAACAACGAATTATGTTTAAAGACGGATTTTCCTGATGAGCTAATTATCTTAATGAAATGTTCCCGTTTCATTTACCCGTGGGTACAAGAAACACTGGTTATAAGGAGCATTTTCTCCACGTCACAATGTGTTCTTTATAGCGAGCGTCCACAGTATGTATTTTCAACAGAACACCCCATCAGAGAAATTAATTAATTTAAGTTTTATATGCGGTGAACCTTAAACGAATATTAATGTGGAGCGCCGTAGCACAGCAGTAAGAGCTTCGGACTCTTGACTGAGAGAACGCGGGTTCGAATCCTGTGCGGCGGTGTCGAACCTAGGGCAAGTTCGTTTACTCTACATTGCTTCAGTTCATCCAGCTTTGTGAATGAGTACCTGGCTATAGACAGTGGTGGTTTTTTTGTACGAATGGTCTTCGCGCATTTATTGCGGCGTGGCTGAATGCTCCCTGGAGAAGTCAAGATGGTGTTTGATTGAATATATCTGCCAGGGAGTAAAGTGTGAAGCTATTTGTGCAGTCATGAGGACTGGATACTGAGCTATATAAGAACTTACCTTTACTTTTATTGAACAACCTTTCCAAGTTGCTATATAGCAACGGATTAAAACATTAATTTTTATCTCGACCGAAGTGTTAACCAACTTGATAAAAGCGTTAGTCTACCTAAGGCGACATTATTTTCAAAAATATAATCCTACTTTATTGGGAATATTTGTTATGAAACAAAGGTTGTTTGAGTCGAAATATCGCCAAGTAATCTCATGTTGTACGGGTCCAGCTGTACTTTCTGACCTGGCCGGGTGGGCGAAATAGCAGGAGCTGTCTAGACATCGGATGCTTACAGAATCGCAGCAGAAAATTGACCTGCCGAAGCGTGACTGTGAATTTGCACCGTTGTACGACTTTGAGAGCATCGCCACTTACACGAGACAGCAATCAATATAGAGACATGACGAGGAAGAAAGAAACACAGGCTGGGCGAAAGACGTGGAAGAAAGTTGAAAGGAAGAACTGGGGGTGTCGTCTTTCGCGAGACTCTACATAGGCATAATTGGTCTTGGCAGAAATCTACATGTAGTTAGAATTGACATCTTCACGTCTAATGAAAACACGTGGTATTCATCATCGTTGGCTAATAGAGGCCTTCGTGGGGCCCTCTTCGTCGTTTAATCTAGGCTTTCGTGGGGCCCTAATTGCTGGCTAATCTACGCTTTCGCGGGGGCCTCATCGATGGCTAATCTACGCTTTGGTGGGGCCCTCATCGCTGGCTAATCTAGGCCTTCGCGTGGCCCTCATCGCTGGCTAATCTAGGCTTTCGCGGGGGCCTCATCGATGGCTAATCTACGCCTTCGCGGGGTCCTCATCGATGGCTAATCTACGCCTTCGCGGGGTCCTCATCGATGACTAATCTACGCCTTCGCTGGATCCTCATCATTGGCTAATCTACGCCGACGCGGGGTCTTCGTCGCTGGCTAATCCAGACCTTCGCAGAGTCCTCATCGCTGGCTAATTTAGGCCTTCGCTGGGTCCTCATCGCTGGCTAATCTAAGCCTCCGCGGGGCCCTCATCGCGGGCTAATCGAGGCCTTCGTGAGGTCCTAGTTGCTGGCTGCCCGAAGCCTAGTAAACAAATGAGATGCTACGTGGGTCACTCGGTGGCACTCACGGAGCGCTAGTCACGCTCACCAAGATCATCATCCCCACACGCGTTACTATTACTGATCTATCAACTATGATGATGATGATGATATTGTGGCAATGATGCCAATGATTACAACGATAATAATGATGATAATGATGACAGTGATGACAACGATAATAATTATGACAATAATGGCAGTGATTACAATGATGACAACAATGACTACGATACCGGTGATTACAACGACGACTCTGGCGGCAAAGATGACAATGGTGATGATGCTGCTGCAAATGATGTCGATTACGATTTTCATTATTACTATGCACTGGTGTTTATTAATATCGTTATTGTCTCCATCGTCGTTGTCATCATCGTCTCATCATCATCGCCGTCATCATCATAATCAACACTATCAATATCATCATCATCATCATCGTCGTCACCACCACCATCTCCACCACCATAATTACCACCACCACCACCACCACCACCACCACACACCATAACCACCATAATCACCACCACCACCACCACCAACCACCAACCACCACCTCCACCACCTCCACCTCCACCTCCACCACCACCACCATAATAACCACCACCACCTACACCACCTCCACCAACATCACCACCATCACCACCACCACCATCAGGACCACCATCACCACCACCAACACCTCCACCACCACTACCACCAACAACAACAACAACAATATAACATCACCAACACCATAACCGATATCAGTAATATGACGATGGTTGTGCCGATGGCGTTTATGGCGATATTTGTAGAACAATAATTCTTTATGATTACAAACGCAAATCTGTTATAACGCCCGCTAGCTGAACATGTGACAAAAAATTAATATATCCTATAATAACATCCAGCGTTATTATAATTGCACTAACAGTTTACTCGTTTACGGAGTCTATCATTTACGATTAACACGAAATACTTGGTGTCGATGCCTTCGTCCAACGATTTGTACCGAGGAACATGATTGATAACACGCCTCAATGTTCTATCAGTGTGCGCGTGGTAGACTAGAGATGTCGTCCGTACTGCTCCTATCCGAATCGCAGCGAAAACATTGATTTATAGTTGGACACCGTTTTGTCCAGGGTGCGCCTTGACTTATGTATCGGTCCGACTGGACATCCTTCGCCAGGGACTCACTCACCGATATCGATCAGCAGCCTTCAACTAGTCCCATCCGTTTTCGTCGTTCTCCCAGTGTCCTTGAGTTGACCTTGTCCTGATATTCGATTAAGCGCCACTCACATAGGCATCCATCGGAATAACCACTCCTGTATCGAATACAAAACATAAAAACCTTCTCTCCGCGCATACCTATGTTGCCACGTCGAGGTGCACAACCCGACGAACTTGTATTCCAAAAATGTTCTCCATCGACGTTAGTTAATAATTAGCTGTAGTTTGACACCATCAATAAAAGCCATACTTGCAATGGACGACGGGGAATGGCAGTCTCGCGGAATGTGCAGAGTCAGACAGGCTCAGGTAGCCTCCCCACCACTGTATCACAGTGCATAGCCGCACATACACGCCTCTCGTCCGACAAACACATTAAACGGCGGATTGCGTTGCCGATCGTTTTTGTCGCCTTCAAAAATGGCGATCACCTCCGCCATGCATAACACAACTGGGCGTGAAATAATTTGTTGGCGATAAGGATGAGATCACACAGCGGCTCAGGTGGCAGCCATTGCTGCCACGTCCTCTTATTGCGTTACAGAACGGCGGCGGGAGGCGACGACACCTAGTAGGTAGGGTGCCGTTCCCTAGCAGGAATTGGTGACGTCACAGGGTTAATACGTTGTCGTCGGCGTACTCATTCTCACCTACACGACGACCGACGTGCTATGCGCACCTCGTTTCATTTTTAATGTTTATTTTTTTCTTCAGATTTTGGCTTTTCATCACTCCCAACAGGCATCTGATTGGTGACGTCATCGACGTGTTTGACTGGTTGGAAAATGCAAGCGAGCGGGTATACACGTGTTTCGGGAACACGAACACGCTCGCGCTCACGTTCGCCAGTGCCTGCGTTCGTTCGTCCTTCCTTCTGTTCGTGCGCGCGCGCGTGTGTATGTGTTCGTGCGTGTGTACGTGTGTACGTGCGTACGTGCGTACGTGCGTACGTGCGTCCGGGAACTTCGGCAAGAAGGGCATTTAGCCTAGGTTGTAAGTGGTTTCGGGAAATGATATTAAGCTGTATAATTGCGCCCGACCAGAAACTGAAGACCGCTTCACTCGGTTCTACGCTAATATGATTATGTCGTTCGACACAAACACACGAGTATCCTCGCTTCTCCGCGAGGCTCGAATTACGTACCGGCTATTATTTAGCGATACATTAAATACCGCTTTCGTCCAAGTGCCGTTGCTGGTTATAACGTTGTCTCGATTAGTTATACTTTGATCATGGACATATACATTTGTTTATTTCATTTAACACGTGTAAGCTACTTTCACGTTGCTCTTACTTATTATCGTATCATTGTTGAGTAACGTTGTGGTGTACGTTGTGTCATTGTGCTATCAACAATTCTCAATCAACGGATTGAAAATGAAGATACACGGAGACGTACATGCAAACACCTGTAATTAATGTGTTGTTACACATAAAACAAGTTGTTTAACACCCCAGATCTGCGCGATCCTTCCGATAGTTCAACGTCAACATCACAGTTCGCCGCTAACTTCTAAACGAATGTAGCGTCAACATTGACTTCCGTCTATTTTTCCCTCACAAGATCTACCCGGGGGCACGGCACATTAAGGCAAAGACCAAGCACTTAGTCGCCGCCCTTTCATTTGCGTTTGGACGTCGGCAAACTGCATTGAGTTGAATGTGAGCAATAGTTGTATTTATCCGTCTCTTTGCCGCCGACTCCTCGTCGTTATAACGGCCTCCGCTGCGTCAACACCCGACGCATAGGCCAAGATTGCATCTGGGAGCTTTAAAGAAATCAATTTACAGCCGACTTTAATGTTTTTCTGAGGCATAGTGCTACGTTTCGATGTGGTCTCTCCCGACAAAGTCTCGCGGGCCGCGTAATTGGCATATCGAGCCAGCAGACGCGCATTCCGTCTGAAGTCTCGCATCGAACAGATCGTTTACCATCACCAACGTTTTGACGCTAAGTTTATTAAACCGACGGTCGTTCCCAAGCGGTTTTTGTTAGAAAACGAAATTTAAGGGGTTATGTTACAACATTTCTTGTTGAAAAGACGAATGAATTAGTTTCTATTATGCGAATTAATCTCGTTTTCTGTTCTACTCGCGTTTGTGTGAGCGCCGGGACGTCTCATTTAATAGGTTATGATATTGGATTAGTGTTTGTTCCTCAGACACAACAGTTAATACGACACACAGTTAGTCACTTTATAAAAACACACACAAGTGGATATATGGCTAGATATACTTTGCGTTGTGCACAAAATCGCTGCAGGAATTATAAAAGTTGCAGGGTTTACGTCGTAGTTAGTTTTCTCATTGACCTGAAGGTACAATTTTCAATTTATTTTCAATGACATCTTCGCCAATAATGCTCCTGGCCATTTGTTGCCGATAACAGTAACATTTTGTTATAGATGGATGACGTCATCAATGATGTGTTCACGAGTTGGTATTCCCGCAGTCAATGTGTGTTGAATATAGTATGTCAAAGCTGCCTTCTCGGCTCGTTTGCTCATCGCGAATCCTCTTGTTTTATGTCCAGACGTGCAGTGTGTTAATAGTTTAATGAATGTGTGTTTGTTTAAATCTGTACTTTTTAATCGTCAAAAGAAATTAAGTTGGTCGGTACATCTGGACGCTTGCGAAAGCCAATTGTCCGGCCGACATTTAACGCCAACCCGCTGAAGTTTGCGGTCACAAGGATTTCGCGAAACAAAAACAAAAGCATCACTTTTGTCCGTTTCGACCTATATCCTTTCCCAAATACATCCTCGTGATCGGCAGCTGTTTCAAATCACCATTGTCTCTGGCTAGATTAGACTTTAGCCGTCAATTTAGCTGACTCGGTGACAGAAACCTTCGCACGAAAAACGGCAAAATTATCATGTAAATAATTCGGCTGTGATTTCGAGCCTCTTCGCGTTCACGTGAATTTGATAAGCCGTTAACCGGGCATTTGGATAGATCGTAATTTCCCGAATTAAGTCCTATAACTAACAATTTAGAACCGGTCGGTTCGTAAATAATTGTTTAGTTTGTCTGATAATTTCACTAAAACAGTAGGTAATTGTGAATACTATGTATAGGTTTGTTTGTTCGCGAATTTAATCTAAAACCAGGGTAACAAATATCGAACTGATAGAGGTGTTTTTAACATGTGCGCGGCGCAGAACAAATAATGTTTGTTTGCACATACCCTTTCCCAAAAAAAATAGATTACTCCCGTTTCCATGTCAACCCCACTGAAGATGGGTATAACGTCTCAACGTAACTAGCACTTCGTTCATGTTCTGCAAACCGGAAGTGGCGTAGACCCAATCCTACGTATTGTTCAACACGTTTTTGTAAGGAAGGCGCTACATATATGTAGGACGATTGTAGGTATGTATTACATCGCCATGCCTTCTCTGCTTATTTTGTGTGACTTTCTTCAACTATTTTGTTATTTTATTCCACTGATTTGATTTCCATGTTTTGGCTTGTGACTTTACTTGTTACTTCCGTGATTATGTTTCCTGTGACATCGTTTTCCTTCACTTTATTTCCGTGACGTTGTCACGCGACTATTTCCTAGATTAATGAGTGTGTCCGCATACGTAAGGCGATCTCCTGTACCCACGACCCATCGTATTCCGCGTGGATCCTCTTTGAAGTACCGCATTAATCCATCACACCAATGGTATTTAGAATTAGAGTTTGGCCTGCCGCGATGCGCCCACAGACAACGTGAGTGTAGACACACGATGATCGCGCCCACAGACAACGTGAGTGTAGACACACGATGCTCGGTCTTTGATGTTGCGTTTCTATGAATATTCGTGAGCTGGATCGGCGAAGGGCTCGGGTCCGTGGCGGGTAGACGCTGGGGCGTGGCGGACATGGTTCGGGTAACGGCCGAGGTATAGGATGATCGTATGACTATCGATGCGGCACGATTAGTCACGCAAGACTTACTATTGTTGTGTGGTAAAGCGACACCGGAATTTCTGGATGGATCGCGGGGACAAGATTGTCATTTGCACCCGTGCTTCGGCGTAAAGCGTTAGCAAGGAATTTCAACTATTTGTGTACTGTTCGGTATTATCGAAATATTGATGTTGTGGATTTCGCGTAATGACACAGATACTTCGTATATTAATATGTTATATATTATAAGGTACTTGCGATATGGTCTAAATCGTTGCAATAGTTCTATTAAATCCAATATATTGAATACGTTTGTCTTTATTTTGGTTGACAAAATCACAGTAAACGTTTCACCTCGCGATATCTCTTTTGGTAATTCCTTTATTCCACACTGACGTATTCGTTGCGCTGTTGCCATGTTCCATTAAGAGAGTTGTTACCGTAATCAAGAATAACCAGAACTATCTTACATGTTCAATATACAGGGAGTCAAATTTCCTAGCAGACTGTTTTCATACTCGAATTATTAGTTTTAGTGTCAAAGGTTTTATACAGCATGTATTTGGAAGCATGTTTGGATTCATTACTGATAACAAATTTATTCCATGCAACGTTAAAAAATCCAACTAAAATATGCTATTTGTCTGGATAATCGATCCGTCTAAGTGTTCTCGAAGGTTTAGCCATTGATGTTATCTTCAGCCGAAACCGTGCACACAACTGTAAACGGTGTGTCGGTAATCCGGGGCGTGACTAGTAGTTTAGAACGGGGACAGAACAAAATATATATATACTGCACTCCTGAAATGCACACGGACCCACACGTACATTTACAAAAACACATGCAGGCACACACGGACGCACGGACTGACACACGGACGAACGCATGCACGCACGCACACACACATACACACACATACGCACGCACGCATGCATACACACACATACGCACGCATACAAACGCATCATGTGTAGTTGTGTACACACGTATTCGCACACTTTTGTGCTTGTTGAAAATACGACAACACATATAGGTAGGTGTACATTGATACAACCGGCTCTCACAACATATATAGGTAGGTGTACATCGATACAAGCGGCTCTCACAACATATATAGGTAGGTGTACATTGATATAAGCGGCTCTCACAACATATATAGATAGGTGTACATTAATACAAGCGGCTCTCACAACAGCGCGCTAACCCCCTGCATACACGCACGCATGCCCGCACACACACGCAAACACTCATACACTTATAAATATGTGTTTAAAGTGTACGTTTTTTATTATAGTGTGGTTAATATTTAAACATGTAATGTGAGCGTGCATGTCCTTTTTAAAAATAACGAATTCGCTGCAAAATCTGATTGAAATTTACAATGAGTATCTTGTAGACAGTAATGAACACGTCGTTGGTAATCGGCGCACGAACTCTCAGAAGTGACACGTCCTCGGCAACTTCCGGCGAATTTATATCCGGGCACTTCGGTAGCCCCATATAGCGATGCACCTTGTCCAGTGTTAACAAGCACTTGTTAAATGCATAACTCGTTCAACCGAGCGGGTATAAGTGAATCAACTAGCAACAAACAAGACTCGGCTGATTGCTCGGGGCTGACTCCAGTTCTGCCCGCGGTAATGGCGCCCGCTCCCCGCCGCTTGTGACAAAGTAAACCGAATTCGGCGCGAAATAAATGGACTAGCAGACGACAGCAGGAACGCGCGTTTTGTGACGCAGACGATATGTGAAAATATAATTACCGCCGCCATTTAATAAGCAATTTATCAATAGTGATGTTTCAATCAGCAGCTAATTTCGCCCACTTAGTCTGGCGTTACGAAATTAATGGCGTTTCTGCCTTAGTCAGACGACCGGAAAATAGGAAGAGGATGGCGACAAATTGCTAGCACATCAAAACGCAATCTCCCCGTTCGGTCTGTGTGATTTGAAGATATGTATATATGATATATATGTTTGGCAAAATAGCTGACGTATTTATCGGCTAAACTAGGACAACAATTTCATCATAGCATGCTTTGAAAATATTTCAAGAAAATGTGGGCGCTTTGCCTAACGTGATAGCCAATATCTGCATGAAAAACCTGTTTTGTTATGCTGGAATCCCCTTTGTGAAATCCATTTGTTACAATTTTAAATGTTATATCCGTTATAATTATCCTAAAAATTAAGTTTAAATCATACACATTTTACTGGTAAAAGAAAACGCTTATGTAGACACACTTAATTTGCATAACTGTGCAATATAGGAAAGTTCAATACATCATTTCAACAGGTCACCAGCGCGATGTAGACAAGTCAAGTTTTAAATACAACTGTTATTTTGAGGAAATCATCATTATATTATAACACACAGCATTCACCTCTCAACTTTCGAAGCTATCGTTTGGCTTAAATCAGTGATTAATTTGCCATATAAGTATTGATTTTGTGTGTAGGGTATTCGCTATTGCATTCCTTTAAATAAGCCTAGATATTTTAGGTCATCAAAATCACAACAGAATAAACTGTAGAAATAAATGTAGCTTCATGTATTTAATTGAACATTAATCTTCTAACAGTATCTACCCGACAGCCTTTTAGAAGCATTCATTTTAAAATGTGTATATGTAATTTTGAAAAACAAGTGTTCACTTACCTGGAAATTGTACACAGCTGGGGTAATACATCTGATCTAGCCCAGCATAATGTCACCGTCCCAGTCCTATCCCGATTGATTACAAATCCGTTTTCAGTTTTGGAAATAGATGATGGCTTACGACTGACCTCTAACATTAGAATACACCAATAGTTGCGTAGTTAAGAGGAGAAACTGGCATAATGTACTAAGTGGAATTTCAAACATTTAAAAACATTTCGATATCGTCACATTTACGACCAACCAGTCCTATATATTCTTTTTAACAATTGAATATGGGGGAATTGTGACCAGGAGGGTTTTTAACCATTTTCCTATTAACAATGGAAGCATTTTGACCATGGTGGCTTTGACCGCGAAGTTTTTAACCGATGAGACTTTTGTCCGAGTGTCTTAACCAGTAGGGTTACTGGCCGTATCCCGGTGGTTGCGGCGAGCGCGCGTCGTAGATATGTTCGATAGTTTTCCGACCCTGAAATGGAACGTGCGAACTGCGGCGGCAGCTTAAAAAAGCATCGCGCACTGTATTCATGTGGCGAGTATGCAGCGTGGGCTAGTATTTAGATGTTCACAGCAACGCAGTTTTTCATACAGTGCCTAAAAAACTACTAATCGGCGATTTGAAGGGACCACGGATAATCCCAAAGACTACTAGGACATGGGGCAATCGGACATTGCAATACTGCCGCCTGTAAAGAAAGATTACATTTTACACGAACATTAAACGCAGTTATTCATGCTGTGGTGTGGAACTAAAACCGAAATAATAACACCCTTTAGAAGTGATCCTGTTTTGTGATATCGGAATCTTGATATCAGCAACTTGGCCTTATACATGCGGATTTTAATCAACACTGAAACAGGTTTCTCGCGACAGGGGGCCATTTTATCCCAAACCGCATCCGTCAGTTAGTTTAGAATATCAAAACTGCGAGTGAAGATCTGACGTCGGTCTATCGGGCGATTACTGGCCGACTCACACCGATGTTCCGGGTGTATGAGTTGCGTGGACCGCGACTAGAGGTCCCTGTACAGATCACTGGGTCCGGGATGCCGACAGACGCGGCACGCAACGGCACCGAACACTACATCCGAGCGTAACGCGATCCCTTCCGGGCCCCCTGTGGACTGGCTTGACGTCCCCGGCTTTGCGACATCACGAAGGCACAATCGGAGGAAACACACACCGCAGACGGGTGGCCGGGGCATGACTCAGTCTCGTAGTCGGCGCAAACTTAACGCATAAAGGGTTATGATTAATTCATATTGCGTGTTAGTGGTTTCGAAGATTCCCCCAACCGACTTCCTTGTATAACCCACGAGTAAATGTCCGGAGAGTTTAATTACAATATTTAACGTGTGGTGTATTAATATTGATTTAAATCACCCGCGAATAAACTTCCGGAAAGTTTAGTTAATATTGAATATGTGATGTATTGTTTGGCCTTAATATTAACTTCTTCTTTCATGAGAATTTGTATTTTCTCGTGTGTTTCAATATAACTCAAATGCAGAACAGGCCAAACGGTAATCACTCGTTGATCAAGTGGATTTATAAATCCACTCGTTTTTATGAGTCGAATTATGTATCTTTTAGTGCCTACACATCTTGCTTCTTGGCTTGATCTGTGATGCAGATTAAAAACTACTATCTCTTGTTTTTAACAACGGTGTAAGAACTAATAATAAAATACTTTCTTGGAGGTGCGGAGAAATATTATTCACCAACAGTATAAAAAGTAAACAAATTGGATATAAAGTATAGTATATATTTATGTAGTGTAAACATTAAAACAATTATGAAAGTCGGGGGACACGACTCAGACACGTCGGCCGTCAATGCTGCAACAGCGTCGCCTAGCGGACATCGGAAGTGTGAGTCATCGGAACAACTCATTTAGAGCAGTCAATAACGGGTGTTATATCTAGAACGGGTATTTATTACACACCGTATACAAGAGTATCGCGCGCTGGACACGGGCCGAGGCGTCCAGTCATTGTTCGCCTGTCCTGCGTTGTCCGGTGACGTGTCCAAAATAGAAATGCCGCAGCCGATATTCTCGCATCTAAACAGGCGGTCTTTTATACAACGATATTATTTCCGTTTTCGAGAGAAACCTAGTTTTGCAGAGACATCAACGCATATTTAAATGAGCAGTTGTATGGCGTTCGAGTCCGTCTAACTAGTGGTGTGTCGGGGGTGCGGGTGGGTGGGCCACACCCCATTTAGTTTGTTTTCTTTAACTGTTCCTATATATAACCTGTTGCGCCATTACATATTAGTATGGAAGACGAACGGAAGACTATAAACGTGGACCCTTTCGCCGGATCCTTGGTTTTCTATATAGCGTGTAACTTATGAGACAAGAAGCAAAGCCAAGTAGTCCTTCAGAATCTCTCGCTGCAAATCCACAGTATTAATTATACTCTAATTGTATAATAGTGCAAGTCTATCTCGTTTATAGCGCCGAACTCCAATCGCCCCTTTTTCTATTTAGTCCCAACGTGGGACCCGTTGGCCTGTGATCTACCAATTAGTTTTTGAAAAAAACATAAAGGCAGTTATTTAGGGCTACTTATTGTTGTCAATGGGTAGTACATTGTATGATGGCACATTATCTACAGAGCGCCGCTGTTACGAATTTCCGATTCAAATAGTGTATTGATGATAACAGTTACCGTTGGTTTGTTGCTGCATGGTTAGGTGTAAGCAATATTATAAATAAAGTATGCATTTTTATGTAACGGAAGGCACGTCCTTGTATTTTGTGACCAAGAACAATATATATTAGTGGATTCAAATTTGGTTCCTGTAGTGTTATTAATATTGTCAAAATATGTAAAATAATATCGTCGAACTGGAATGTAAACAGCATATGGTCACATGTTTGGGATATCAATTAAAATATTTATTAGTTAGAGCAGAAATGTTTGAATTTACTATGACACGCTGTTCGAGTGTGTGTTGTCTGTCGTGTGAAAGCAATGGTGACAGTTAAACAATAGGGGAAAACGCAAATTATAAAAAGTGATGTAAAAGTGAAAAGTTGAACTACACCAACAGAAGGGACTATTTGATTACATTTTGTTCTATCTTTGTAAGGTCTATTCATAGCATACGTGGTTTTGATTTCGTACTACCTAAAGCTTCGTTGATATTAATTGTCATTACTGCGACGCAAGCTTTGCGTCAACACAGTTACGTGTCTGGTAAGAATCATTACCCATGCAAAGCGATGTCACTAAATTATAATTATATATATATATATATATATATATATATATGGTTTTGTATCTATATACATGGTTTTATATATATATATATAGTTATATATATATATATATATATATATATATAAAACCATATATATATATACAAAACCATATATATATATATATATATATATATGTTATAAAATCGTGACCACATTTTAGCACTTTATATATATATATATATATATTATATATAGCATATATATATATGCTAGAATATATACTAGAACCTCCATTGACCAAATGTGTTCTAATAAATCACTATTTAAAAATAATTATAATTTGACCGTCACATGTTTAATTTGAATGTTTACACTGCACGCTGAACAGCAATGTAAGGTTGATATTCATAAGCATATCAGAGTTTATTAATTATATTATATATATATATATATATACATATGTATATATAATTATATATATATATATATATCGGATCAAAACATTCAAATTAAACATATGACGGTAAAATTATAATAATTTTTAAATAGTGGTTTAGTAGAACACATTTGTTCGATGGAGGTTCTAGTCTACCTACTGTGTAATGTTTATACTATATCACAAGATATTACAATAAAGACTTCCGCATTGTGTGTAGTTCCATGAAAACATGAGCTTAGGTCCTACCCAAACGCGGGGCCTTTTTCTACTCACGTAATAGTTGCAACAACTAAAGTCCACATCCGACATTTGTGTACCATTTAGACAAACTTAGTGATGCCCGGATGTTCGTGATGACGTCAGACGTCGCCAGCAAGATGGATATACCCCTTGGTCGACTCCGTTTCACCTTTAATAGAAAGTGACCTTTCGAAGGGGGAGTGCGCCAACTAGCGCTGGAGTCATCCATCAGACGCGGGCAGCTTACAACGCCTTTGATCCGGGCTAATCAGTCACGATAAACCGCCGTGTAGAAGCGTGTCAGCGCCGACTTAGATTGGTGAGATCTGTCCGGATTTGCATCCATTATCCCGACGAGAACGCTGGACGAGCGGCGAGCGAAAAACCTAAGCACTTTTTAACGGTTATCGAGTGCACGGCCGGAATAGCGAGCGGGCGTTGGAATTGCATTGACGTTCATTGACGCCTCCCATTACAACGCTATTTCTTACGACGCTCTCTTTATAAATCGAATAGTGACGTTGACGCAAATAACATCAATATGATCGACCGGTTTTAAGCAACAGGCGTAAAGATCAACGCGTCATGTTTGATAGGATCATCATCAGTTAGTCTAACCATGACGCAGCGCTTTGAAAGAATATCAAAATAAAAGTTTAAACACACGTGGCTGGGGCCGGTTTCATGAAGCGGCTACGAACGTTCTTAACGCTAAGATGATTGTCTTAGTAAATTAAGTGATTTTTTAAATATAAACAAACATAGAAGTTTACGCAAACACGTGACGGTAAGTAACTGCGTAACTTTAAGTACGCTTTATGGTGCCGGCCCCAGCTGTTTTTAAGGAATGAAGTAACATTTGTCTTTAACTCAAACGTTATTTCATAACCCCACTTCCTTTAGAAACTATATGCTAATCATTTATACATATTGCTCAACCAACTAATTAACTTGCTAATTGTTTAACTAACCACTCAACTAACTAACTAACCAATTAATGTTTATGTAATAAAAATATAATAGAAATACTGACGGTTCTGACACTTTGTTCCGTGATTTTAAAAATACAATTGTACCTTTCACATTATCATGTCGTCGTGGCATGTCAATATTTCACGAAGGCATTCAAATTTCATCACGAAACATACAAAGACGAGGAGTCAATATTTCATGGGTGTACATATTTCAGGTGACACCGGCTGGTTCGCGCCATTCAGGGGCAGAAGCAGTCGTCGATGAGTTGGACAAAATGCCCGGCAACCAACGTAGCGTTGCGCCTTGACGTTTCGCAGACCCGCACTTTCAAACGACGCGCGCCGCTCGACTGTATATTAATTAATTTAGCCACGACGAGGGTTACAAAGGCCGGATAAACACGGCGCCACAGCCTTCAAACACACCCGAGCCCCACTGTTGGACGACTTTAATTTCGCGCCCCCGTCTCCCGTAATGAGTACTAATCGTGCGGCGCTTTGATGAAGGTGACGCCATTGAGTTTTCGACGGATTACGGCGGGCGGTAGAAATTGTCGTTTGTGTCGTTACGCCACTGTTGTTATTGCAGCGTTCGACGAGGCGATTGACGGCGATTGTTGCCCATTCTTCGCCGGGCGTATAAGCGATTACAACACGGAACCAGCGTGAATGATAACACGGAAGATACTGAGATGATGAGTTGCTGATACATGGTCAAGGGTAGAGGCTGCGGGACGCTAAGAGGAGTGACAACAAGACGCGCTCACGAAGATGGTCCCATTGTGTCTGCGTTACCTGGCCCTATAGCTCGACGGGTCAACACTCCATAGAGAGACACCTGTCGACGTGCGTGTACACGGGGGCCAGATGGTAGCGTCAACGTACGACACTTGTCGACGTAGATGTTCATACTGCCCGTACATGTCCACGCCGTCGTATCCTTCTGTCTAAATGCATTTGCATATTTATCCACATTGGTATCAACACATTATTCACATACTCTATTTTTAAAAGCAGCTGTGAACATTTAATTACGTCTATTCGCATAATTTTCCCGTGCATGTCCTGGTATTGACACCTACAAGGTTCGTCCTATATGCCTTTGTTCGCAGTGCTCTGGTAATATTCTCTCACCAGACATTTTCAGATAGTAGTATGATCAAGTATTTCAAAATGGCATAAAAACATAATTCCAAACATCCTTTAGATGCCTTCATAGTCAAGTCCCGCATTTGACTCGTAGGCAAATATCTACGTGCTCTTTTACAGTCTGTCCCCGTTGCTGTCCCGGATGCAGATATCAACATGTTCTTTTATAACGAGACGCGTGCTTAATTTCTTCCACTGTCCACACTTTATCAATATGCTTATTCACACAGCTGTCGTAAATATTCCACGTAGACTGATATAAACACGCTTATTCACACAACTGTCGTAGCTATTCTCCCGGATACTGATACCAACATGCTTATTCACACAACTGTCGTAGCTATTCCCCCGGAGACTGATATCAACTTGCTTATTTATACAATTTAGTGATCCACATTATTGCGCACCGCTGTTTCCACGTGACGCCAACACCGACAACCGTGTCTGTCTAAATATTTACACTATAACCGTGCACTTGCCTAAGTATCGCTATACTTATACATGGCAAAATCCATTGTCGTTGAGAGTGCACTGACGTCACGACGGATGGCACAACGCCAGACCGAAACAAGTGACCTTTATCGAAGGAGAACTAGAAAAAGTGAAACTGACAGCAAACGGAGGGACACATAGAGTGACGGTGACCTATCACTCAGCAGACAATTTCGTCTTTGATAACGCTGTCATTGCATCAATGTCGAGTTTCTTTCCACCGCCATTACCCTCGTCCTATCAGTAGGTCCACACAATGCCATCCACGCGTTACCAGCGATTTCTCGACGTCGACAACTACAGTGGATCGGCAGAACATAATTTGTCATTCATAAGCCATAAAAACGTCCTGTAGCATGCATGGACGTATATATGTATGCAATTGTTAGGATACATTGCTATTTTGATTTTCAAGCTAGGCTTCATACATATTCGCACACGCACACGCACACGCACACACACGCACGCACACACGTACACATACACACGCACACACACGTACACACACGCGCGCGCGCGCACACACGCATAGACACAAACACACAGGTGCATATATATATACATATATATATATATATATATATATATATATGTATACATATATATATATATATATACTGTATATATATATATATTTATATATATATTATATATATAATTGTGTTAGCCTATCGCGAATCAGGTTCGGCGATGGTCTGATTTTAAGTATTATAAATGTTTAATGAAAGAGTGCGTCTCTGTGTTAAACTAATCGAAACAATTGCCTTTGTTCGTGTCATCAGGCAACTTGCGAAAACCCGAATATAGTTTCATATAATAGAATATAGAGACGGTGTCACTTTTGCCATTTTTCCTGCTGATTTTGTGTCCGACTAGACAACAATGTTTTAACAGGTCATCCGATGATTCCATCATAACCACACACAAACAACACAGTTACACAACAGATTCCATCATAACCACACACAAACAACACAGTTACACAACAGATTCCATCATAACCACACACAAACAACACAGTTACACAACAGATTCCATCATAACCACACACAAACAACACAGTTACACAACAGATTCCATCATAACCACACACAAACAACACAGTTACACAACAGATTCCATCATAACCACACACAAACAACACAGTTACACAACAGATTCCATCATAACCACACACAAACAACACAGTTACACAACAGATTCCATCATAACCACACACAAACAACACAGTTACACAACAGATTCCATCATAACCACACACAAACAACACAGTTACACAACAGATTCCATCATAACCACACACAAACAACACAGTTACACAACAGATTCCATCATAACCACACACAAACAACACAGTTACACAACAGATTCCATCATAACCACACACAAACAACACAGTTACACAACAGCCCGACGGTGGATACTAGGTGGTTTTTATCTTGCACAATTAGATTGAAATGACCAGCGAAAATGTCGAATTGAGGTGGGTCCTTTGAACGTCTCAGGAATCTACATTATTGACTACCTCAAAAACAGTTTTTTTTAAATGCACACGACTATTTCTTCTAGCAACTTCTTTATCAACTTCAGAGCTGCAGGTAAAAACAAAAAACCTAAAGCACAGCTGTTGTACAGGTCTGTATAGTTACGCAATGCAACTAACTTTTAAAAGCGATCAATAACCGTATCATCAAATCTGACATTCAGCTAAACCGCCTAACTATTACCTTCAACGAGCGGCCGTGTTTACCAGTGTAAAGCGCCTACTATATAATTTCCGGTGTCGCACTATCCGAGTTCCGCTATTGTTGGCAGTAGTCGACTGGGGTAACTTTCGGGGTAAATGCCCGGTTGTCTCACCTGTCGCCCGTCCGTAATGATCCCAGACCAACAATAGTCGGTTTATATAGTGGGGATAATGAAATATGTCCTTATCTTGTCGCTTGGGTGGCGCTGCCAGTTGTCGGAGAGGCGAGCGGGCCGCTGTATATGGGGCGCCAGATTTTGGAGGCAGATAATTTTTAAATTATGACGGAAACCCCCGCCACAGGGTGATGGTTTCAATAAAGAAAACGTACCCGAAACCGAGTCACTGACCGCGAGATTGATAATGTAGCCACAAATAAGAAGATAGGCGATAATGAATCATCTGGAGTTGATGAGATATAATTTGGAATCTCGAGCAAGGGGCTGCCGAGTAAGTCGGTATACCCGATATATCGATCTAACGAAACGTGTATTTGTCAGTTAATGCGTTAACCAATTCTTTTACGCGCATACATAATTTTTGTTTTTTAGCCGCACACATGCAGGCAGTGCGCTTTAATCGCGTTTTATAATAAGTACTCGTCGTCACCGGGAAATGGATAACAACGGGAGTTTCTTTGAATTGCTCTTTTACGCTGAGATGGTTCCTGGAATCACGTGACGAGGACAGCACGTGGTACGAAGTACAGAAGATTCAGCACACATCCATTGGGTGGGTAAGATGCCAGGGGTATTGCGGTTTATTTATTCTGTATTTACGTGCGTGCATGCACCCATGGTGTTTAGCTGGCGTTTGGGCTATCCCATAATGTCAAACACTTCGTACACAGCACCAGAAATGGCAAGAGAAAAACGCGAACGTTCGCACGTACGGTTATGACAATAATCACCGATCGAAGGCGATATAGGCGGAAATATAGAAATCGTTCCAAGAGTTTAATCTGACGATGATGTCTGCACTAACTTCCATCAGATGCACCCCGACCTTGGTGACTTTCTCATCAGAAATATGAAACCCGTAACCGTTCATGAATCAATCATGCCGCCATGTTGGCAGCGGTTGTCATGTGATAAAATACTGTGCACCGATTGGCTGGTAACTACGATGGAAATTGTCCCGGTCTTTGGCCATGGACGCGACATACGTGCATAGCCTCTGCGGCGGAGTACAACTTCGGCTGCCCGCGATTTCTTTTCTAATCGGGCCAAACTGGTCAAATAAACACAAGACGTGATTGTTTGCGTTTTCAGCCAAGTCACA
This sequence comes from Paraescarpia echinospica, assembly GCA_020002185.1. NCBI lineage: Eukaryota > Metazoa > Annelida > Polychaeta > Sabellida > Siboglinidae > Paraescarpia > Paraescarpia echinospica. The sequence continues at coordinate 53,716,728 of CM034542.1, forward strand.
CTGACCGAGTAAATGGTATAGCAGTGTGTCTCCTTAAAGGAAATCAAAATAAGGCATTAGCTAACATCCTTTTTTCATGTGTACACAAAGTTTACCATTGTATGTAACATTTGACAACATTAAACAAATACAGAAAAATACATTTGTAGCATAAATTCGATTTTAAGCTCGTCTCTGAAGCGATTCCCGCGGAAAATGAAATTTTAATGAGCTAGGCGTTCACGTGGTATCGTTACGTCACTTATGACACACACTCGCATCAGGCCGACCCTTTCCATGCATTCAGAGCATGTTTACAAGGATAGCTTTTGGGTCGAAACGAGCGTCAGAACGAGTTATTGTGCAATATTCCGACGTAATACAAACACTAGTCATCATAGAGGAACAAGCAGTTATCTTACGGTTCCACATGAATCAAATTTTATTCAAAACAACGAATGCGAATGGGCCTACAAGTCGACTAGGTTTCGCCGAGCTTGGGCTCGTTTTCAGAATAATTATATCGAATGCAACCAACGGGAGATAATCTACACCAAAAAACATATATAGCAAACATATATTGTATCCAGCTACATAAGTAACGTGTATAATCTCATAATATCACTAGAATATCGATATATGAAGGAGTTGTACAATTTATCATAACAACTTAAATCAGTCAGGTGAATTTCCGTTGGTCCCGATAGCTCAGTGGGTAGGCGCGTTGGTTACTTGTTGTTTATTTTACAATCGGGCGACGCCGGTTCAATCCTGACAGCATGCAAACCTTTGATTTTCTTTACACTTTTTTTGTTTATGTTTTCACGAAGTAATATAAACAAAATCATTTTATACTATAATGCACTGTTTGTAAATATTTTTTTTATTTTTGTAGTAATTATTTATTCGCCACAAAAATGAAAATATGGTCACTATATATATTACGATGTTTCTAAAATGTATTTATCCAGACAGATCTCAATCTGTTTTCACATATATAATTACAATATATTACTGTACAATATATTTACAATTAATAAATTATATATCCATTACATTATATTTGTTTGGATAAATAAAATTTAGAAACATTGCCATACAATGACCATATTTTCATTTTTGTGGCGAATAAATAGTTACTACAAAAATAAAAGTTATTTACAAACAGTGCATTATAGTATAACATTATTTTGTTTATATTACTTGGTGAAAACATAAACAAAAAAAGTGTATAGAAAATCAAAGGTTTGCACAATAACTCGTTCTGACGCTCGTTTCGACCCAAAAGTTATACTTGTAAACATGCTCTGAATGCATGGAAAGAGCCGGCCTGATGCTGAGTTTGAGTCATAAGTGACGTCACATCTCGGCATCCCGAAAAGCGCGCCAAAAATATGCATATTCGAAAATGTCCGGATGCACACCATAAAATGTGGAATTTCTAATTCATTTAATTTTTTGATTTTGTTGGCTTAGTGGACGTGGAAATAGATAGCAGGATGTAATATAACATAAATTCGAGCAATATATGTTTTTATTCCCTTTACGCCAACCTGGTCAGTTCCTCGCTTATTAATACAACGTTCCTCATTGGAACATAAATATATTGAAAGTATAGCAAGTACTGCCCGCCAAATTGGGTTTCTTTCGGAGTACTGATAGTAAAATTATCGGACGCACACTCGTTAGTGGACCTAACGGTTTGTCCGGCTTCTGTTTCAATACGAGCACACCGTTGCCCACGTCGAGCGGTTCATGGTCTTCCAGCGCATCGTTGAAAATGCTGGCAATCGTGCATGTTCGCTAGCAAGCCAGCCGTGCATAGCGGGTGCAGGGGGTAATGGCCTAACCGCAAATTCCGTGAATTGCTCTTTGATATCGTGTGTGTCTCAGAATCCAGACCGATAATGCAGCAAGTGCGACGAAGTACAATGATTCAGGGATCTTCCGTAAGCATTACATTTGTGTTGGTCATATGGCGTAAGACCACATTTAGTGTCCGTCCGCCGTTACTTAACGAGTCCCCTTGAATATATCAATTTGGTGTGATATGTGAATTTTGTCATGCACTTTTACACGGGACATGTTGGTACAGTGCACATTGATCATTGAATGTTGTACTGCATTAACATTGTCACAGCGTATAAATAA